>PVKS010000542.1:0-187570 GCA_004027875.1 Aplodontia rufa
ATTTTTTTTTTTTTTAAAGAGAGGGACAGTGAGAGAGAAAGAGAAAATTTTATTTAGTTTTTCACATGGCCTCTGTTGCGCCAATACTTAGTTGTGTAGCAACAATACTTAGTTGTGTACGTGGTACTGGAGTTTGAACCTGGGTCCTAGTGCTTGCTAGGCAAGTGCTGAAACTGCTGAGCCACCGCTCTAGCCCATGGCAGAGTCTTATGTATAAATAATGTACCTCTTCTTTTTTTAGGGTACTAAATGAAGGGATTATTTTTCTATTCTTTTTTGTTTTATTTTGCTTTAAATAAAACAGAGGTGTGACTGTAAGCCATAAAGCTGAGAGATAAGAGAAGCAGCTATTAGTCTCTATATTCCCCAGACCTACAGGGGTGCAGGGATACCAAATTTTCAACTTGAAGACTCAGTGAGAAAGCTAAATTAAAAGAAAACCAAATTAACCTTTGCTGAACCCTTGTGGATTGGTCCTCCCATTCTAAGCACATAGGATAGTAGCAGTACTTCACACCCTCAAGTTTAATTATGTTACTGACCAACAAGGTCAGCAAAAATGTTGTGTGCCCCTTCAATTTATATCATTTGCCATTCAAAATAAATTCCCCACCTTGTCTTTCCATAGGATCTTGCACGATCCTGTCAGTTTCATGATTGAGCGCCTCATACTCCATGGACTGCTCGTGAAATGCAATGGACACATTTTCTAAGAACTCACTTTTCATCTTTAAAGTCACCATGGTAATTTGTTAGCATGAACAATCTAGCTTATACCATTCTAGTGTGAGCAATATGAGTTACTTTGTGTCCACACACAGTAACCTAGAGAAGCCTGTGTGATTTGATGTAGCTCGATTAGACCCACCAATGAATGTTCACGTCAATGTCCATTCATTAAACCTATAATGTATACAAATATAGTATACACTATAAAACATTTACCAGTATAAACATAAAGACCACTAACATAAACATATTCCTTCAAAGTTTGTTATTGTATCAGTGCATTTACTTCCAATTTTGTATACCAGTATATGTATAAATCAGAGTCTTAGAGAGTCAACCAATTTTAAAGATTAGTTTTTAAAACAATTTTCCTCTGTCTAACCTTTTATTTACATTGCAACAAAAAAGCCTTTTGCATATTTAAAAAATTATCTTTAAAAGAATTAAATATCCAAGGCTGGAGCAGCGACTCAGCACTTATGGCACTTGCCTGATATGAGGAAATATGCGGGTTCGAATCCCGGTATCACCTACACAGGGGAGTATCAGAGCAATGAAAGTCACCTGAAAAACTACATAAAATTGATTCATTCTTTCTGTCTCCCTCTCACTGTCCCCTCTTTCTCAATAATATTAATTATAATTTAAATACCCAAATAAGCTAATTTAATGCTTTTTTTATTTTTTAAAAAACTCATATTTTCTTCCATTGATAGAGCATAAATATTTAACTTGCTTCTGTTATCTCATATCTCCCATATGCACCACCTTACAACCACCTCCACATCCTCTAAGGTTTATTGTAACTTTGATTTGATCAGTATTTATAATTATTTTTCTGTAATAAACAAGTAATTAACTTGTTACATTGATTCATACTCAAACTTTCTTAATTATCAAACTTTAATTTTCTTTACAATTTTCAGAAAATTTCTAAAATTCTGTAGAATTTCTGATTTAAAAAAAAAGCTGAAATGGTGCTAATAACTGAGAATCAAAATGTAGACTTCTTCATTTGAAAAACTGTGGAATCTTTTCTTTGAACTTATATTCTGAAATTCCGTAATAATGTGTTTGGCTTTTGTCTCATTTTCTCCACTTTATAAACACATAAGGTATCCTTGAAATAGGAAAATAAATACCATTAATTTCTATGAAAAAATGTAAAATTGTTAATTAATTTTTTATAACTGTTCATGTAATTTATTTCACTGATTCCTTTTATTTGGCTATTTGAATTAATGGAGTGTGTTTTTAATTTTCTTGTACTTCTTTGTACTTTTCTATAAGCTTATCTTTCTCTTTGTTGTTTCTGTGAGATTTTCTCAACTTTATCTTTCAACCACAGCATTGATGATTTAACATGTAATTGCAAAAGTGCTGTCTGAAACATAAAAGCACACATTTATGTATACACGTACATATGTAGTTTACACATGCATGTGTTAAAGTCATTCTGTTTGTTCCGTGAGTGCAATGCCTCTCCTCACTTTTCTTAAGGGTTACTTTTAAAATTTTATCCTCTTTGTGACTCTGAGAATTGCTTCTTAACATTAAACTTGACTCAGAGTTATAACAAGCATAGTTTTAGAGAGAATAGAAAAGACATTATTAACAAATTTGGGGGCCTGTTAGCTCTAATCTGTCTGGAGACTCCCTGAAAGATTTAATGCCTGTCTTTGTTTTGCTTAAATCGCATCTCCAGTTGAAAAGCAGCATTCATTGCTCAAAAAGCATTGCAAAGAGTACTAATGATCCATGGTTAGCTGGGATTTTTTAAAAAATGGAAATTATAATACATCGTATATAATTAAAAAAAAAACTAGTGGATAGTTCTTTGGGAAATTGAGACATTTAAATGCATCCATACAGGTGTGTGGGAGGATATAGAAGGCCATATGTCTGCCCAGGGGAGATGCATGAAAAAACCTGAGACAACACAAAGCTTTCACCTGGGCTGACTTCAGGGCTTATTGCTAGCCTGCCTAAAAGTAGATCAAGTGGTCCAGCACATACACAACAAGTGTTGGAATAACAAAAGCAAGATTAAAAATAAATAAAAAATGATTCTTTCTGGCTCCCTGTCTCTCTCTCTCTCCTCTATTGCTTAAGTAAAAGAGAGAAAAAAATAAAAAGCATGGGTAACAAATAAAAAATATTAAAATTGTACTTCATTAAAATTAAAATCTTACATATACCAAAGGCAGCATCAAAGAAGTTAAAAATTATACAGTGTTTAGAAAAATATTTGTAAATCATACAGCTAATAAATATTTAATATCTAGAATAAAGATCTTGTATAACTTTACCACAAAAAGAGCAATAACTTGGGCTGGTGGTGTAATTAAGTTGTAGAGTATCTGTCTACTATTTGAGCCTTTAGATTTAATCACTAGAATCAAAAAAAGAAAAAAGAAATGAAAATTTAAAAAAATAGAAAAAGATTTGAACAGACATTTCACTGAAGAAGATATCTGGATGACCCAATAAGCACATGAAAAGATGCTTAACAACACTAGTCATCAAGAAAATGCAAGTCAAAATCAAAATGAGATGCTATTTTTCATTCCCTAATGAGGCTACAAAAACAAAAATAAAGAATAACTAATATTAACAAGGATGTGGAGAAACTGGAGTACCTCTACATCACAGGTGGGAATGTGAAATAAAGCATGTTAAAGCAGCTAAAGAAAATATTTTGGTGTTCTTCCAAAAGCAAAAGATAAAATAATTATGGGTCACAGAAATTCTACTCCCACATACAAATCCTTTTTATGGTTTAGGTATTAGGTGTCTTCCAAAAGCTCATGTGCGAAACAATGCAACAATGTTATTGGTGAAATGACCCAATCAGTGCATTATGTCCCCGTAGGAATTAACTGAGTGGTGACAAGAGACACTATAGGGATCGCCTGGAGGATGCGGGTCATTGGGAGCATGCCTTTGGGGTATATATATTTTGAGGGCTGAGTTTAGTCTCTCTCTGCTTTCTCATCATCCTGAGTCTCTTTCCTCCACCAGTCTTCTACTGTGATGTTCTACCTCGTCTCAGGCCCTGAGAAATGGAGTTGGCCATCTCTGGGCTGAGACCTCTGAAATCCTGAGATGCTAAGTAAACTTTTCTTCCTCTAAAATTGTTCTTGTCTGATCTTTTGGTCACAACAGTGAAAACGCTGAGCACATTCCATATTTGAAGATAGCAACTCAAGACAGATAATTGTAGGTCAGTATCCATTACAACATTATTTACAATACCCAAAGGTAGCAACAACAAAATTTGTCTGTTAACCCAATTGTTGGATGAACAAAATCTGGTGTATATACACAATGGGATATTATGCACACATAAAAAGAATGAAGATTTGATACATACTACAACATAGATGAGCCCTGAAAAACATTATGTTAAGTAAAATAAGCTAGACAGAAAAGACACATGCTATATGATTCTATTTATATGGCATATCTAGAGTAGAGGCATTCATAGACATAAAAAATATATCAGACAGTACCATGAGTTGGGGAAACAAGAGATAGCAAATGAGTACTTAATGGTAACAATTTCTGTTTGGGGTAATTTAAAATGTTCAGAAATCAGTAGAGGTGGTGTTTATCACAATTACATCACTGAATTTAATTTTAACCTGAAAGGTGATTAAAATGGAAGATTTTATTGTATATGCTTATGGACAATTTTTATTTTAATTTTAGAAATTTGTCTAATTTCAAAGGACAATATATGATCAGATTTTAAATTGCTATGAAATGCATTTTTGCATATACTCATAAATTTTTCTAGAGGTATACAACTAGACAAAGAATAGTTTTTTCTGTAAAAATAGTGGTCAAACTAATAGTGCCATGTTAAATACTTGGAACTATCTTTTAGACCAGATACTTATTAGGTTGTTTTACTTTGTTTACAAGATAAAGCTTACAAAATTTTTGCCTTTCAGGAATTTGTGGAGGATATAATGTAAAATATATTCATATCACTTAGAAATATACATAGTAAGCTCAAAAATATTAAATTATTATAATTGCAGAATTTATGCTAGAGGGTGTTCTTAAAATGGTGTCAAAATATTCATAATAACAAACTTACATTGACTTGCAACTACAAAAAACTCTGTTAATATGCTTATACATAACAAGATTATTGCATCTTGTTAGATGAAAATGTATTATTCTACCTGAAGAATTTCAACTACCTTAATTAATTTTTTAAAGAGAGAGGGACAGTGAGAGAGAGAGAAAGAATCAATTTCATTCAGTTTTTTGTGTGACCCTTGTTGTTCCAACACTTCGTTCTATACATAGTGCTGGGGTTTGAACTTGTGTCCTTGCGCATGCCAGGCAAGCATTGTAACCGCCCAGCTACCACACCAGCCCCCCACCACCTTAACTTTCTAACTGATTATATAAAATTCATAATGGGACAAAAGATCTATCCACTTCTCCTCTGAATTATCTCAGTAGTTTCATAAATCCTCAATCTATCTCACAAGTGTAAATAATTTTCCAGTTATACAACGAATAAAACAAATGAGATATTATAAAATTAAATGAAACTATAAACCATTAAGCTTAAATTTTGTGAAGTACCTAGCAAATTTAATAAAGGTCTTTGTATTTTGATGTAAATGCATATTAATGAGAATTATACCTCCCAAATAGCAGAAGTTTCAATCACTGATAACGGCATGTTCTTTTTATGCCCATTTGTGTAGTTTCTAGCTAGCTACTACTTTTGAGCAAATGGCAGATGCTATCTGCGAGAGCTGAGCAATTAAACAACCTGCTGGGTCACAGATGCGCATATCCTAATACAAGGAGAATAGAATCTTGACCAATACGGAGATTCTCTCTTAATCTGTTAATTACATTTTTATTCTATAAACCATAATTATTTATAATTTTTGCAGGTTCTTAAATAGCTGAACATTTACCCAGAGGCTCTATCTCAACTTACTTTTCATTTATCTGTGTATGATAAAAGCAAAATTTTATTTATATATATATATATATATAGAGAGAGAGAGAGAGAGTGAGAGTGTGTGTGTGGTGTGTGTGTGTGTGTATAGAGTGAATTGATTCAGCATTGTTAAAAATAATATTTTTCAGAGAAAAATCATCATTACATTTTGGGATTACTTTTATAAATTATTTGAAAGAGATAAATCCTATGTGAAAGTTGCTAAAAAATTAGTTAAAATTTTGATGTACTGGTGATGAAAAGCATAATAAAATCAGTTTAAGAACAGTTGAATGTTTACCAATCACTTTTCAACTTCACAAAATAAAATAATATCAATTATCAGTAACACAAAAATAACATTCTATGAAACTTGCTGAAGAATACACTGGAGTTCATGATTATGTAAACAAAATTAGTTCTAATAAAAGCCATTTAAAAGTAAATTCATTTAAAATAAGCACTTCAATTTCATAATAATACAATGGTAAAATGCTATGATTTTTGTCTTGGAAATACATCTAAAGGCATAAAAACATTTAAATTCCAGTTACCTTAATTTCAATAGAATTAGGTTGTTATTTTACCTATGAATTAATTCTCTGAATATTTCAAGAGTTTATCAAGGTAACATTTATATATGTGTGTATATTTGTGTAAGTTGGTAATTGTGGCCAAATTTTGATAATAGCACATTATATTGTAATTGTCTCAGAGAATAATGAGAAAGAAGGCCATTATTTTTTGTCAAAATATTATGGGTTCATCAATTTTCTAAAGAATTTTTCTTAATTCCTCAATATTCAAATCATTCACTTTCTTTTTACATTATTTTTAAAGAGAGAGAGGGTCAACTAAGAGAGAGAAAGAGAGAAACAATTTTTATTTAGTTTCTCATGTGACTTTCTTTGCTCCAAGACTTTGTTGTGTACATGGTGCTGGGATTTGAACCCATGTCCTCCCACATGCCAGACAAGCACTGTAACTGCTGAGCCACCACTCCAGTCTCAAATCATTGTCTTTTGAATCACATACTCTATCATCATCCTTGCCAATGTTTTTCTAGAATTTTACAGAAGAATTGATTGTCCAATTTCTGATATAATAAATTATATAGAGCTCATGTTCCCAATGAATAAAAAGTGTAGGGAGGTCAAATTATTATAAAATAAATATCTGGTTACTATAGTAAGCTAAAAAATTCAATAATATTGATTGAATATAGCACTTGATCTTATAAAAGTTGCATTCTAGAGAAAGAGACACTTTGTGAATAAAAATAATTTCAAGTTGCTATAATTATTATAAAAGAAACACAGCAAAGAGAAAGTAATCAAATAATATACATATTTAATTTCATAAGAGGATTAATATATTTCTGAAAATGCAGCATATTAGCTGAAATATGAACAGAGAAGTATTTAATCCAAGACAGAATCTGGCAACATATTATAGAATTAACAAATAGCATTTATAAGATCATCCATTTTTTTGCCTTATGGAAAGTCTTCTTTCAAATGCTGAGTACCTTCAATCTTCTGAGTAGAAGAATTGAGCAAAATGAAATTCTAAACTCAAGAAAAATGTTCTTCAAAACTGGAAAAAATAGGATATATTTAGATGAATGAAGTGGGAAAGTTTATCGCTCTCAGTTTGAAAAATAACTACGGTGTCCTTAGAACATATAGTGTGAGACTCATACAAATAGGTAATTGGTCATATGTGGCAGCAGGATTCTGTCCTACCACCTCAGCAGCACAGTCCAGAAAGACAAACCACAGTCTCTGTGGCTATTTGTCCAGAAGTGCCAACTGGCTACCAGTTAGCAATATTTATAGTTCTCTATGGAAAACATTTCCCTATATTTGTTTCTATTTCTTCTAATTCAGAAAATAGCAGAAAGAAAAAGACAAACATACTTTCCAAACCAATCATGGAAGATGCTCCATATCTTCAAATCTTCCTCCGACTGCCATTCAGAGTACAGCCCATCTCAGGTATCAGTCCATAGACAGCTGATTCCGTAGTTCTGAACCCTAGGTAAGGCAGAGCAGCATGGTATTATGTCCTACCTCATAATCTAATCGTTTCACATCTGAACATTATTGCATTGTTTCACATATAGCTTTTTGGGGGACACATAACATTTGAATCATAACAGCTAGTTTTCTTGTATGGCATTTTTAATTTTATTCATTTACAAATTCACCCACTATATACATATTGATAAGCCATTACATGCCAAGGACATATTAAACAGTAATAATGAAGATAAACTTGGCCTGTATCTTATGGTAATATGGTATGATTTTTTTAAAAAATCTAAAAACATCATCATTTTAATTACGCTGAAATGAATGATTTAAGTGAGTTAAATACGTGATTAATTCCTCTATGTAAGTTTCTAAATTTTTAAATAAATAATGAAGGTACGGGATAATTATTTATCAGTTACACGGTATTTTTTAGTTGCACTCTATATTTTGTAATATGGTTTTATCATATTACAAGGAGAGCCTATTAAACAAATGGTGGGGACAAACTGGACAAGAATTTGCAGAAAGTGGAACTTAGATGTTTATCTCTCACCTTGAACAAAAATCAAAATGGATCAACAAATTAGGAATTGAACTAGCTACCATACAACTGCTAGAAAAAAAAAAATTAGGAGCAACTCTCCAGCGTATGGGAGTATGCAACGTCTTCCTCAAGAAGACTCCCAAAGTTAAATAATTAAATCAAGAATCGATGAGTGGGTTGCCATTAAACCAAAAATCTTTTGCTCAGCCAGGGAATTGGTCAAAACTGTTAAGGAGCCTAGAGAATGGGAAATAATCAGGGACTCTGATTCCCCCAATAGGGGAATAATATCCAAAATTTACAAAGTACTCAAAAAACTTAATATCAAAACCAAAAATGGTCCAATCAATAAATGGGCTAGGGAGCTAAACGTAAACTTCTCAAACAGAAGAAAATGAGCAAGATAATGAAAATAAGAGAGTGTTCTAAATCACTAGTAATCAGAGAAATGCAAATTAAAACTACATTAAGATTTCACCTCACTCCAGTCAGAATGGCAAAGGTGAAGAATAGAAGTATTAACAGATGCTAGGGGTGTGTGGGGAGATAGAAACATTAGCACACATTTGGTATGACTGCAGACTGGTGCAGCCACTCTGGAAAGCAGTGAGGAAATACCTAAAAAAAACCAGGGATGGATCCACCATATAACCCAGCTATTCCTAATCTGGATATATTCCCAGAGGAGTTAAAATCAGCACATTACAGTCACACAGCAAAATTAATGTTCATAGCAACTTAATTTACAATAGCTAAATTATGATAACAACCCTGATGCCCCTACTGGATGAATGGATCCAAAAAGCTCTGGTATATGTATGTATGTATGTGTACACACACACACACACACACACACACACACACACACACACATACACACACAGAGAGAGAGAGAGAGAGAGAGAATGGAGTTCTACTCAGCTCTTGGAAATAAAGATATTGTGTATTGCAGCTTTGGAAGGTAAAATGGATATCAGTAGAAGAAATCATGCTGAGCAAAGTTAGCCAAACCCAGATACTCCAGGGTTGAATATTTTCCTTCATTTGTGGAGGCTAGATTAAAACTGTGGCTTGAGTAAAGGTTGTCAATCCCATACACTAGATCCAGAACAGGATTAGCAACACATAATCTAGGGGAACCATAGAGATGTAGGGGAGGGGAGATGTTTTGGGGAGAGGATGGGAATGGAGGATATGAAGGATCTAGGGAGACAATCAACAATATAGCTTACACTTCCCCCTACCCTGAGAAGCCAAATAATACTTATGCAATCATTTACTTATGGAAAAATATAATGTATACAATTATACTGAATGTAAGGGTGAATTATAGAAGAATGAAGAGACTGGGGTTTGGGCAATGTGAGGGTAATTCTGATTAAGGAGGAAATATATATCATATTGTTATTTTATACACAATGATTGTACAATAACTCAAATCCTTAATAAAATTTTTTTAAAAAAATTTAAGCCTACTGCTAATAAATTTTCTTTTTCCCTTTTGAAAATTTGTATTGGTTTCAATAACATCTCTTAACTGTATTTTCTAATATCTTTTTAAAAACAGTTTAATATCTTTTCATTTTGCCCATTGTTTTCTAATTGGATATTTTACATTTCTTCCATAATTAGGAAAATTATAATGTATGTTATTACAAAAAGTGAGAATGAATTTTCTGAGAACTCACCTAAGAAAATTCAACTCCTCTCATTCAGTATATATTGCTTCCATCCAAGTAGGCCCATTGAGTAGTTTCTGCTCAGAAACAAGACCAATATTCCTGTCATAGCCTGAATTTATCTGACTTTTACTAGATATGGATACATGTGACACTATTTTATAGAACCAATTTCCATAGCCACTTCCTAGTGTACTCTATTATATTGAAGTTCAGCTCTTTTAAGATTGTAGGGAAGGCAAAAAAACATCAGTTCAGATAAATGAAACGTTGTTTGTATTGGTGCCTTTTCTGCTGTTTCCTGTTTTCTTGGATATCTATACTTATACACTGGAATGCATGGCTTGCAATGATGATGATTTTCATCATGAAGCCAAAGTGAAGTGTTCAGTGTTTCTAGGTCCTTAGAAATAAAAGCATAAGGAATTTTTATCCTCAAACAAGAGGTCTGTGGAAATTATTCATCTGTATAATAGATATTCTCTTACTTTTAAAATATAATCTTGATTCTGAATTTCACAAGATAAACTGTTGTTTACCTGTTGATTACTTTATTGAATAAATAATTTTGAAAATATGCAATGGCATGATTTATAGATCAGAAGTGAAATTGTTTGTCAATTTATTCATGAAATCAAGCAAGTAGATTGCTTTTTCCCAATTAATCTTCAATATAATCAGAAGTAAATGTTTACAAAACTTTCAATGGGCAAAATACCGAGGACAATGGCAGACTGTGAGTTTGGAATGTATTTTCATGATACAGGGAGGAGACTTTCATTAATACTGGGATAAATTTCAAAGAATAAGAAGAATCTCTGTCAGCGGGCAATAGAGAAAAGGGGTGGTCTATGTGAATGTACTAAGAAAGGAATCCTGATGATATATCAGCCTGAGTAACTTAAATTTAGGAATTATCAATTAAGAAAAAAAAAAGAAAAAGCACTGTCAGATCTCCTAATTGTCTTCTCACTGGGTTGTGTTCCTGAGGCAAGGTTGTACTCACCAGAAAGAATTAAATGGACAAATCAGCTCTCCAGTCTATTCTTATACACTGTACAGCTGTGTTCAGTATGTTATCAATGCATGGTTTAGGTTCAAGCATCATATTGGTTTTCTAGGTCTGTCATATATAGCACAGCACCACAATCTTAAGAGCAGAAAGTTCTTATCTGTCTGCTCTAGAGTTAGACACCTGAAAAGAAGGTGTTAGCAGGGTCTTGCTACTCATGTTTTGCATCTTCCCACCTTCTGGATGTTTGTTGACTATCTTGGGTGGTCCCCGGCTTGTAGCAGCTCAGCTCCACTCTGCTTTCCTTGTTACATGGTGTTCTATTTCTTTGTCACATGGTCATCTTCTTTTAAGGACACCAGGAATATTGGATTAAAGACTATGTATGTTCTTATTTTAAGGAATTACATCGACCTTTTCTACAAATGAGGTCACATTTTGAGGTCCTGAGAATTAAGACTTTGATGTATCTTTTGGAGGAAAATCTTCAATGTATAACAGGTGTACAGTGCTCACTTAATACAAGTAAAGAATGGAACGTGTCAGGTAGAAAAAATAGCAACAAAAATAACACCAATAACAATAAAGACAAATGATCAAATTAGGACAAGATATAAGGAGGAGTCAGGCAGCAAATTTGCCTAAAGGTAAGTAACTGGATTACCTGTGCAAAAACCTACAGAATTGTGACTATGGTGCTCAAAAAGATCAAAGGCAAGGTTCGGGCTGTCCAAACAAAGAGGAGAAAAACACAGATCCTATTAACACAATTTCTAGTGGTAAAGGTTGAATTGGCAAAAGAAAAATAATACAACTATTAGCAATAAACTTGCACAGCAATAAAGGATGTTTCACCAGGACTAACCATAATAAATAAAAAAGGAAGATAGCATCACTTTGCCTTACCCATAAGAAATTGTCATGCTTTCTAGAATCTGGCCACTTGAAATGCTGCTTGTGAATCAGTAACATCAGCACCTCTTGGGGGCTTGGTAAAACTGCTCAGCTCCAGAACCACAGATTCAGAATCTTCATTATAACTTGATCTCTTAGGGATCCAGATGTACTTCAAATTTGGGGATCATTTTGCAAGATTAGTACATAAAAATGGAAACACAATTTCTACAAAACTACATTTTTTTTTGTTTTGACTGAAATGCATGTTATTCAACATTTGAAAAGGAAAATTTAAACTGGTTCTCTGCGAGATATTTAAACTTTGTAATTCCACATCTAAAAAGTTAATTTCCAAATTTTCTAATTACATTATTTTAATAAGTTACATTATTTTTAATAAATTAAGAAACTTGGGCATAATTATACACAGAACTGATATTTATATGTTTAGGAAACAGATTAAAGAAAGTACTTACATTTATTATGTATTTACTTAAAGTATACTCTTAAAACTACTGAGCAATCTGACTTTTAATACACAGATTTCATAAACAAATAATATTGCTTTTAAATTTTTCTCAATTTGAACAGATTAGTTTACTTAGCTAAAGAAAAAGGGGACAATGTATTTATCTCACATAAGCTACTTTAAAATATCTTGAACCAGGGCTGGAGCAGTTGCTCAGTGGGTGGAGCACTTGCCTGTCATGAGCAAGAAACCGATTTCAAACCACAGCACCACATACACAACTAAGTGTTGGAAAAACAAAGTCCAGATGGAAAAATAAATTGACTCTCTCTTAATAAATAAAAAATTAACAAAAATTTCTTGAAACAATTAGAAGCTCACTAAAGAGATTGATTCAGTCTTCTAAAGATAATACCGTAAATTAAATTTTTAGTAATTAAAACTAGCTCTAATTTTCTGTAATGGCTGTACTAACTACAGTCTCCCAACAGTCTTCTGGAGTTTCCTGTTCTCCACATTCTTGCCAGCACTTGTTATCATTTCTCGTCTTGGTAATAGTTAGACTCACTGGAAGGAGATGGTACCTGATTTGATTTTGATTTGCTTTCTGTGAGGATTAGTGAAGTTGAGCATTTTTTAAAGTATGCTTTTTGGACATATCTATGTCTTCTTTTGGATGTTTATTTAGGTTTGTTGACCACTTTTTTGGGGGGCTATTTTTTTGCTATGGAGTTTTTGAGACTCCTTATATAGTCTCAATATCAACCTTCTGTCACATGTATTGCTTGCAAATATTTACTCCAATTTTGTAGACTTCCTCTTTACTGTTTTTTCTTTACTGGGAAGAAACTCTTTAATGGATGTAATCTCATTTGTCTATTTTTGCTTTTGTTTCTTCTGTTTTTGGTGCCCAAAATATATTCTTTTTGATGTCCTGAAGTACTTTCACAGTATTTTTTTCTGGTACTTTCATAGTTTCAGAAGTTACATTTAAATCTTTAATCCATTTCAAGTTAACTTTTGTAACTGGTGAGAAACAAGTCCAGTGTCAGTCTCCCGCACATGAATATCTATTTTTTCCTAGGACCATTTACTGAAAATTGCTTTTTCTCTACTATGTGTTCCTATTACTGTTGTGAAGAAAAATTTTTCCTTATTGATTTCTTATGATTCCAAAACTTCATAGAAACATGGTCTCCCACCACTCACGTGCTATGTTAATACCTATAGCAAAAATGCTACCAAAATTGAGTGGATAGAATTATTGCAAACATAGAATGCATCTGATATTCTATAAAGGAAAAATATATATGTCCATTCTCTCACATGAAATGTACAGTGAAAGATTTTTCCTTTGTTATTCAAAAGGTCTTTTTCCTCTACCCTGTTTTTTTTTTGTGTGTGTGTGTGTGTATGTTTCTCTAAAATGGTATTTCTAAAACTTAAAGCATGAATTAACCAGGATCTTACTGAAATGGAGATGTGGATCAATTGGTTATGTCTGGATGAGGCCTGACATTCTGCCTTTCTAACAAAATCCTAGGTGCTGCTAATGCTAATTCTACTGGTCCATAGGCCACACTTTGTGTAGCAAGCACTAAGAGAACCTCTCAACATTCTAGCTCAAATAACTACAAGTACAATTTTTCTTCCTGAGAATCCAGTGGGAGAAAGAGTTGAAAATTTATTATACTGTCATTCCACGTGGAATAAACAGACAGATGCAGAGGATAAAGTGTGAGGTAGTAGAAAAAGAGCTCTTTTTTAATAAGATAATTTAAACTCAATTATAAATTCCAACACTGATGTCATAAGACTTTGGAAAAATAATTTGACATATTTGAATTTAGATTTTCTCACTTACAGCATTTAGATTATGATCCAATATACTTACATTACAATATGATTCTGGGTTTCAGATATATACGAAAGTGCTACTTTCTACATGATAAAATGCTACTTAAGTATATTTCATTGGTATTTTATGCATTGCATTTACATGTTTTCCCACCTTCCTGCTACCAGTACCATTAATTGCCACAGGTCTGTGTCTGTGTGTTTTCCTTAACCTCCTGTGAAAACTGCTTAGGAAACTGTCACTCAGCTGCCTCACACTCAGTCTGCCAGCACTATACAAACTGAGAGAAGAGAAGGATCCAAGGGGGGGAAAGCACAGACAATTTTCTTTCCTCTGCAATTCTGCCTATAAAGCCCAAATATAAAAGGAGAAAATCACTGTGGTATGGCATGTGAATGTTAAGATGCTTCAATGGGTTCATTAATATTCTAGAGTAGTGTCCTCAAGAGTTTTTACCACCTTACAAAGTAGAAGCCTTTCTTTTAAAAAAATATTAAAAGAAATATGTTATCTTCACAAAGATGGTTATTATAGCCATTGATCATGTAACTACATAGATAAGACTCTGAACTTTGCAGCTAGCTACAAACCAAATGACAACTTTATTTTTGATATATAAAGTGAAATTGCTTTAAAAGTAATGCAGAGTTTATTTGTAGCACACAATTTATTAGTACGCATGGAGATGAATTAGAACCTACAAGATACGTTAAACTTAATACATGAGAAAGGGAAGTAATGAATTACTTGAAAATCATTTTAAAGCATCATTGCTGATGCACTGCTGAACCGCAATAATAGCAAATGCAGAGACAAATATTATTAAAACTGCCAGAATCCCCAAACTGTGTTTTACACAATTTCTTAAAGAACAATTTCTTAAAGGCATTTGACTACCATCTTTATGAAAAAACAGAATTTGAAAGTATATACACCACATCTTTAAAATATCATTAATAGTTTTAAGGTTCCCATAAAACAATTCTCAGTTTAAAGACTTAAAACAAAAGTTGCATTTAATTTTCATACAGAACACAGAATTTATTATATACATATTTCTGATGGATGAAAGAAAGCATGATAAATGAAGAGATGAGCCTAAAACTGTACTTACCCAGCTTTATTTAGCATCTGTGCTCAGTTAGCTGATTTCTCTATCTGGAGCTCTAATATTATACTGGCTAAGCCTTTTAGTGTGTACTAAATCCTACCACATAAAAGTGAAACTAAATAGTATTTACAGGTCTTTTTCATACAAAGTGCAAACCAGCATTCCATTTATAATCCTGCAATAACACTTTGTAATCTGCATACGAATGCAGTGCAAATAAAACATTTACTTTACAAACGAACACAATTAAATTATATAGATCATAGCTGAATTAGGCAGAGTGACCTTTTGCTAACATTCTCTGATAACTCAAGAAAATTTTACTACTTGGCCAACTTCTCTCATTTAATCTAAATGATCAGTTTTTGACATGAGCCTTTGAAATCTTCAGAATATTTCACATTTTGGAATGTATATGAAGATTTTGTTGTTTCCCCAGCAGAAGGGAGTTTTAGTGTTCAACACTGAGAACCTGAGTGAATGATATTTATCTACACTTGAGATAAGAAGGAACCCATAAAATGCAAACTGAAGGATGACATAAAACTGGTTTGTAATTGATTTTGTCATAGGTTTTGTATTTATATTTTTGAAAAGACTATTTTGGGAGATGTACTTTTTTAGTGTAATTTAAATAAATTTAAAACTGTACATTATGTTATTAAAGCTTACTTTCTCCACTTAATAATATTTTAGAAATTTGACTTCATATTATTAAATTTCTTCTAGTTATTTACTCACTTAAATAGTTCTTATATACTGAATGTCCCCAAAGGCTCATCTAGATGAAAACATGGTCCCTTGTACAGAACAGTTCAAGGTGGGCTTTTAGGCATTGATTGTTTCATGAGGGATCTGATCTCATAAGAAGATTAATGCACTTAATGGATCTATTCATTTATAGTTGAATGGATAGGTAAATAGGATCCAGTTATAGTAAATAGCTCAATGAAGGTGTACCCTGTAAGGGTTTATCTTGTATCCAACTCCTTTCTCTCTCTATTTTTCTCTCTCTGCTTCTTTACTGCCATGAGCTGAGTAGTACTTCTCTGCCTTGTCTTTCCACCATGATATTCTGCCTCACCTTAGGCCCAAAGCAATGGAGCTGGCAAACCATGGACTGGGACCTCTGAAACCATAAGCCAAAATAAACTTATCCTCCTCAAAACTGTTATTGTTAGATATTTTGATCATATTTAATAAAAAGTTAACACATGGACCTGTGATAGCTCTCATATATTAGGGTAAGTGATGAAAACTGCATCATTCATTTTAAAGTAATATCCTTCCAGAATAGAAAACAGTAATCAAAGATAAGGGGGATGGTAATAAAAACAAAAGAAACATAAACCAATTATTCACAGAGTAAATCCCATCTTCTGATTAAGGAAAATCAAATATAAAGAATCTTTAGTAATTTTTTATTTTCAATTCATTCAACATAGTCTAACATATAGGAGGCAATCGTTGCCACACATTCGTGAGCACATGGATATTGACAAAGCAAGCCAAAGTTGATGCCAGGTCATGATTTCCCCCTTTTGAGTCCCTCCCAAAAATCCCATGCTTCCCCTACTTTACCTTTGTGTAAAGTAGGCTTTACATGGAAGTCGAAGGTTCCCCACTGAGTTGATAAACTCCTACTCCTTCCCTCCGGCTGCCTTGACATCCATTCTATTGCCAATCCCATCCCTACCCTATTCCCTTCATTCCCCATCATAGGCAAGGTTCCCCTTGCTAATGTAAAAAGTCACCCATGATAAGGTTATTAATAGCTTAGGCAACTTTCAGTCTGTTTCCAATTGTATTCTAGCTTCCACATATGAGAGAAAACTTTTGTCCCTTGAATCTCTGAGTTTGGGATATTTTACTCAGCATAATTTTTTCCATCTCCATTTGGCTGCAAATGCCACATTGTTCTCTCTAACTGCAGAGTAGAATTCATTGTATATATGTACCACAGTTTTTGAATCTACTCATCCAGTGAAGGGCATCTGAGTTGGTTCCATAATTTACTTACAGTAAATTGAGCTGCTCTAAACACTGATGAAGCTGTATTGCTGTAATATGCCTATTCTAGTGCTTTTGGGAAAATACCCAGAAGTGGGATAGCTGGGTCATAAGGTGGTTCCAGGCCTAGTTTTTTGAGGAATCTCCACACTGCTTTCCAGAGTGGCTGTAAAAGTTAGCCGTCCCACCAACAGTGTGAAAGTGTTCCTCTCTTCCCACAACACCTCCAGCATCTGTCATTGCTTGCATTATTCATTTCTTTCACTCTGGCAGGAGTGAGGTTGGATCTTAGTGAAGTTTTGATTTGCATTTCTTTGATTGCTAGTGATATAGAGCATTTTCTCACATACTTACTAGCTTTTTGTACTTCTGCTATTGAGAAATTTCTATTTAGCTCCTTATCCCATTTATTGATTGCATTATTTATGATTTTGGTGTTCAGTTCTTTTATTTCATTTTATATTCTGGATATTAGCCCTCTGTCCAAGCTATAGTAGGCAAAGATTTTCTCCCATTCTGTAGGTTCTCTGTAGACATGCTTGACTAATTCTTTAGTTGTACAGAAGCTTTTTAGTTTAATAGCATCCACATTTATTCTTGGCTTTAATCCTTGGGCTATGGGAGTCTTGGTAAGGAAGGTGGTGATGACACCTATGTTATGGAGTATTGATCCTATTTTTTCTTCAAGCAAGTGTATAGTTGCTTATTTAATTTCTAGATCCTAGAGCCATTTTGTATCGATTCATGTACAGGGTGGATGTAAAAATCCAATTTCAGTTGTCTGCATATGGTTGAACAGTTTGTCCAGCACCATTTGTTAAACAAGCTGTCCTTCTTCCATACTATTCTTTTGCCCCCTTTTTCAAATATCAGATGGGTAAAGCTTTTGCCCCCTTTGTCAAATATCAGATGGTTAAAGATTTCAGGGTTTGTCTCAGGATCTTCTGTTCTGTTCCATTGGTCTTCATTTCTGTTGTGAAACCAATTCCACTCTGTTTTTGTTACTACAGCCCTATAGTAAAATTTCAGGTCAGGGATTGTGATACTTCCTGCTTCCTCTGTCTTGCTTAATAATATTTTGGCTATTCTGGGCCTTCTGTTAGTCCATATGAAATTTAAAATTGCTTTCTCTGTATCTGTGAAGAATGTCATTGGTATCTTGATAGGGATTGCATTGAATCTGTATAGGGATTACTGTAGAATGGCCATTTTGATTATATGGATTCTGCCAAATCCAAGATCAAGGAATATTTTCCCTTTACTCAGGTTTTCTGCAATTTCTTTTTTTAATGTTTATTGAACATCTCTACATTTCATTGTAAAGATCCTTTATATCCTTTGTTAGATTGATGCCCAAGTAGTTTATTCTTTTTGGGGATATTGGGAATGGTACAGAATTCCTAATTTCTTCTTTAGTGGACTTGTTGATGGAGTATAGGAAAGCTATTGATTTATGAGTGTTGATTGTGTAATCAGCCACTTTGCTGAAATCGTTTATAGCTCTAGAAGTCTTCTGGTCAAGATTATTGTGTCTTCTATGTATAGGATAATGTCATCAGCAAATAGAGACATCTTGACTTCCTCTTTTCCTGTTTGAATTCCTTTGATTTCCTTCTCTTGTTTGATATCTCTTGCTAGGGTTTCAAGTATTATATTGAATAAGAGTCATGAAAGTGAGCATCCTTATCCTGTTCCTGAATTCAGTGTGAATGTTTTCATTTTTTTCTCCATTAAGGAAAATGTTGCCTATGGGTCTGTCATAAATGTCTCTTACAAAATTAAAATATCTTCTTTTGATCCCTATCTTCTCCAGAGTTTTGAGTGTAAATAGGTGCTGAATTTTATTAAAGGCCTTTTCTGCATTTATTGAGATGATTATATGATTTTTATTTTTAATTCTGTTTAAGTGTTGAATTACATTTATTGATTTGTGAATGTTGAACGAGCCCTGCATTCCTGGAATGAAGCCTACTTGATCATGATGAATTATCTTTTTGATTGTATTTTTTGATCCAGATAGCTAGAATCTTATTAAGGATTTTTGCAACTATGTTCATCAGGGAAATTGGTCTGTAATTTTCTTTTCTTGTTATGTCTTTATTTGGTTTTGGTATGAGGATTACATTTGCTTCATAAAAAAGTGTTTGGGAGAGTTCCAACCCTTTCAATTTTGTGGAAAAGCTTGTAGAGGACTGGTGTTAATTCTTCTGTAAAGGTATGGTTGAATTATGCTGAGAATACATGAGGTTCTGGGCTTTTCTTTTTTGGATGGCCTTTGATTGCTGTTTTGATTTTGCTATCTGACATTGTTTGGTTTAGAATTTCAATGTCCTCCTGTGTTAATTTGAGAATGTTGTATGTGGCAACACATTTACTCATTTCTTCTCTATCATCAAACTTGGAATACTATATCTTTTCAAAATAAGTTCTGATAATCTTCTGGATTTTGGTTGAGTCAGTGCTGATATCTCCATTTTCATCTTTGATTTTGTTGATTTGCTTCACTTCATTCTTCCTTCAGGTGAGGTTGGCAAGGGGTCTTTGATCTAATTTATTTTTTCAAATAACCACCTCTTTGTTTTGTTGATACTTTGTATTTTTTGTTCTCATTTTCATTAATTTCAACTCTGATCTTAGTTATTTCCTTTCTTCTATCAGGATTGGGATTGGATTGTTCCTCTTTTTGTAGGGATTTGAGTTGGATCATAAGTCTATTTATTTGTGCCCTTTCCAGATTTTTGATGAAGGCACCCAGTGCTATAAATTTAGCTCTTAAGAATGGTTTCATACTATCCCAGAGATTTCAATACATTCTTTCATCATTCTCATTCATTTCCAAGAATTTCTTGGTTTCTGTTCTCATTACCTCTTTTATCCATTCTTTGTTTAACAGGGTGTTATTCAATTTCCAAATATTTGAGTAGTTTCTGTTGTTTTTCTTGCTGTTAATTGCTATGATCATACTATTGTGGTCTGACAGGATACATGAGATTATATCAATTTTTTATATTTCTTAAGGTCATCTTTGTGGACTAGGATGTGGTCTATTTTGGAGAAGGATCCATGAGCTGCTGAGAAGAAGGAAAACTCAGTTGCTTTGGGATGGAATATTGTGTAAATATCTGTTAAGTCCAGTTTTTTTTTATAGAGTTGTTTAGGTTAGAGATATCTTTGTTGACTTTTTGCTTTGATGATCAGTTTGTTGTTGATAATTATGTATATAAGTCCCCAAGTATTATTGTGTTGAGATCAATGAGGGGTTTAATGTCCTTGAGTATTTTTTTCCATACATTTGGGAGGGTTGTAATTGGGGACATAAATGTTAACTATTGTTATGTCTTCTTGAGGAATTGTTCCTTTTACTATGGTGTAGTGATGTTCTTTGTCTTTTCTGACTAGTTTTTGCTCAAAGTTAACTTTTTCAGATATAAGGATCACAATGCCAGCTTTCTTTTTCAGGCCACAAGCCTGGTAGACATTTGCTAATCTTTCACCTTCAGTATGTGACCATTTTAATTTGAGAGGTGTGTCTCCTGTAGGCAGCATATTGCTGTGTATTTTATTTTTTAATCCAATGAGTCAATCTTTGTCTTTTGATTGGAGCATAGAGTCTATTCACATTCAGATTTAGAATACATATGGGATTCTGGGTCCCAGACATTGTGAGTATTGCTGTGTTTCATGACATCATCAATATCTTTTAGTGAGTTATATAATAATTGACTTTGTTCTGTTTATGAGTTTGTGAGTTGTTTGTGTGTTCCTCTTAATGAAATATGTCCTGAGAATTTCTGTAGAGCATGCTTTGTGCTCATGTATCTTGCTAGCTTGAATTTATCATTAAAGTATTTAATTTCCCTGTCACATTTAAAGCTGTTTTTCAGGATATAGTATTTTTGTCTAAAAATTGTTTTCTTTCAGTACTTGAAAAATAACGTTACATGATCTCCTGGCCTTTATTATCTGATCTGAGAAATCCATAGTAATCCTTATTGGTCTGCCTCTAAATGTTATTTGGTGTTTTTCCCTTTCTGATTTTAGGATTCTTACCTTGATTTCTGTTATTCATTTTATAAATAATGTGTCTCACTGAATTTCTCATTTGGTTTTGTTTGTTTGGTGTCCTATAGGCATCCATCTTGAACTTGATTTTCTGGTTCAATTCTGATATAGCAAAATGCTCTGGCAATTTCACTCAGAAGATTCTGAATGCCCCTTGTTTGTTTTTCCATGTTTTATTCAATACCAATTACTCTCAAGTTACTTCTTCTCATTTTTCAAATACTACTTGGAAGTTCTCATCATCCTCAATATGCTTATTTTCTTGTCTTTCCTCCTTGAACTCAACATTGCTGAGCCTGTCTTCATTGTCTGATTTTCATTCTTCAAGAACTGAGGTTCTATTTTCTATTGAGTTTCCTCTGGTGTTAGTTTATTCCAATGAGCTTTTGATTTGGTTGTCAGTATTTTTCAATTCTAAGAGTTCTGCTGCATCTCTTTTCAGAATGTCTAGCTCTTGTATATGTAGTCTCTCATCTCCTGAAATTTCTCTCTTATCTATTTCCTTAAATCTTCTTCTAATTCTTTTTTTGAATTACTAATCACATTGTTGATATATTTTTCTACATATTCATCAAGGACCCTGACCATGATGGACTCCTTAAATGGGGGAGCTGTGGGATTGAGGTGGAGGATTGTTTCACTTTTTCCTCACTTTCTGTTATAGGGAGTGTGGCTTGTGGTCTGACACTGAATAATTCTCTTGGGGAATTATGTATTGTTGATGGTATTGGAGCTTTTCATCTCTTTGCTTAATTGGGTTGGGGTACAATTTGATTAGTACAGTTCAATGGCTAGCATCCCAATCTGTGAAGTATTGTGGACCATTAGATTTTTGAATACCTCAGGGTATAGGGGATAGAAGGCAAAAAGTGCAGGCAATCCATACAACAAACAACATCAACTGTAGCTGTTACAGTGCAGATTAGCTTATATAGGAGCAATTGGATGAGCAGCTTTCTTCCATGAGAGTTCTCACACTTTACTTGTTTAGCAAGCAAACACCTGTTTCCAATTATGGAATCCACTTTGGTTTACCAAAACCTCTGTAGGTGAGGGAAAAAAGTCTATAAAGCAAAGAGAATGAGGTATGAAGGTAGTATGGAAGTTATGAATAAGATACAGAACTACAAGGTAGTAGAGATGATATAGGCTATTCTGCTGAAAATAAGAAAAAGATAGAAATGAGTTGAAAGTGGGGTAATCACTTTGAGAGAGGATAAAGGAGGTAAGAATACAGTTTATGAGTTGACAGAGTAAAGTAAAGAAGAGGGTAGTAGAGACTGGTGGTCTTTTCAGTCCAAAGAGACTGAGCACTAGTTTGCAATAATGCAGAGAGCCACAGGTCAAACCCCAGCAATATGGACACAGTAGACAAAGACCACAAAACACAGGGATAGTAAAAAACAAACAACCATGTAACCAAAAAAATATATATATATACACAAGGAACACTACTTCTAAGAACAACAACACAACACACACACAATAAATAAAAAAGAGAGAAAAGACAAAAAAAAAGGATTTTTGGAAGGTTAAGAATTACTACCACCAAGGTCAAAATGTACAGTGGGGGTATGTGTTCATATCCGACTTTTAGTTTGAGTCACTTCCTCGTTGAATTTGTTGGAAGGAATGAATTTTGGTGATCTCAACTGACAGCATGATTTCCAGGAGGCTCCCAGTAATTTCCTCCTGTAAAGTGGTTGTAAACATTCACCTTCCCAGATTCCTGTGAGAACAGACTTTCAGGCCAAGTTGCACTTTTGGGCAGTTTAGTTTTTGCCTGCTCAAACTCTTGTCCCACTTCAATTGGGGACCCAGGACACTGGGAGTCCTGTGGATCTTGGTGCAGCTGTAACAGACTCCTGTATTTCAGGGAGAGTGGCCAGCCTGAACCAAGCTAACCTGGGACCATTTTTGCCCTACTCTTGGGTGTCTTGAGGTCACTACTTGCTCCAAGATATGGTGCATGAGGTAGTTACAACCCCATTTAGAGGTATCAAGCATGAAGAAGACACCAGCCCAGTTAGACCAGTATTTGTGAAGGTGTCAAATGCAACCACTAGGGGATGTGGAATCCAGTTCCTCTTGGAGTGCCTAGGACCTGTGGGACCACTTCTGTTCATAGAATTCAGGGTCTGAAAGTAGAGTGAAGCACTGGAATCTGGCTGCCCCTTCTGTTCATAGGTTACTGAGATTGATGTTATTCTCTACCTCACCTGAGAGTTTCACGTAGTATCTGCTGTACCTGCATACCGATCCCCCATGGGGTGTTTAGGTCCTATTGACCAGAATCCTGGTCATGGACTGCACCCACAGATTGGAATGTAATAGAGTGAATGGGAAGCCTCTCAATGTAAGTTGTCAGACCTGTAGGGAGGGTTCACCATGCCCACAATGCCCCCAGGGCATGCAGTGAAAATACTGGAGATCTGGACACTCCTGTCTTAGCTCCCTATTCTGATCTGGATCTGACGGTTCTGGTTTCACTGTTCTTGAAGTGGTTACCTGTACTGTTCTCTGGGAGATTTCAAAATGGCAACACCACCCCACTTCTTTGTGTGATCAGATTCATGGGTTCTAATTTGAGTGTATTAAAGCTGTTCCTTGGTTCCTACCACTGCTGCGGCCCTGGAGCACTGGAACCCCATTCACAACTTCCACTGAGCACTCATCACTGTATCTGAGTTTCTTTATTTATACGCATGCAGCTTCCTCCCCTCCAGGGCAAATCCCCAGTCTACCAGCAGGGTAGCTGGTACTAAAAAATTATTATTAGGGATTCTTTTTAACTTTCAGTTTGTCCACAGCTTCATGTCACTAGACTTACTTACTTGGATAGTAATGAATTTCACCAAACAGAAAAGCACTTCTCCCACCATTGGTGTCCCACATTCATGGAGAGATTTTTCATTCAGCTCTGCCGCTGGTTGCCACGATCCAACTCAGCCCCCTTTGTAATTTTAACACAGTTTTATGCCTTCAATTCTAGTTCCTGCAATAAGCAAAACTTCATACCAAGTAGTACATCATTCTCTAAGTAGGTTACTAACAAGAATTTTTGTCTGCTCTGGATCATGGGCAGATATGATCAAAACATGCATGTGCCATCTTGTGTATCTTCCCCCAGGAAAGTTCAAGAACTTAGGTAGTACAGTTGAGAGCTTGATTTAGAGGCTGCTCTCAAGGATATTTGTCATTTTTCCTACCTCTACTGTAAATTCCGTTGGGGAAAATTTGTTGCAAGTTGTGCCCAGTGCAGAAAACAAGCTCTTTATAATTTTTATTGTCTTCTTATTATCTTTTACAGTGCAGTAAAATAATGTGCTTAGTTCAGGTAAACTACACCATATTTATAGACTGGAAAAATATTCCAAGTCTATGATGAATATGAATGTTCACTGAATAAAAAATCAGCCATTATCTTAGCTTATGACAGTAATAGACGTGTGAATATGTGTGCTTTTGACTGTTAATGGATATATTATAAAGATAGGTCTTTACATAGCAATACATATTTTGTATTATACCTAGTAAGTTAAACTCTAAACACTTACATAGTTCATCTTCTTCCCATTTCCTCATCCCCCAAATAATACCATGCCTTAAGTATCTATTAAATTAACACTGATATCATTTTAGTAAAGCTACCTATCTATCCTAAGAGCTCCTGTGAGTTATTTCTGACCGCTTTCCCTGCTTTTATGTTTGTGCTAATTAATCTTTTTTTTTTAAGAGAGAGGGAAAGTGAGAAAAAGAGATAATCAATTTTATTCAGTTTTTCATGTGGCTTTTGTTGCTCCAACACTTTGTTGTGTACATGGTGCTGGGGTTCTAGCCTGTGAACAGCCTGTTGTAATCTTTATTTTTGCCTTACTGATTGACTGATTCTTCCAAACATGTAAGCAGAGTAGTTCTTCCCTTGTTTACCTTTTACATTTCTGCATACTGCCTCACTAACATCTAATCCCCATGCAGTTACATGCTGAGAAAATATGTACACAGTTAGCAAAAGCAGACAAATATTGTATAACTGTAGGATGCTTATGAATCTATTTGATGGCTGTATAATTATACCATAATCAAAATATGATTTTTACTTAATTGCATATTTATAAGTGTTATAATATAATTGGTTATTTTAGGTATACAAACTTACCTAGTAAATGTGATTATTCTAGGGGCTGGAGTGGTGGCTCAGCAGTTTTGGCGCTTGCCTGGCAAGCACGAGGATCTGGGTTCAAACCCCAGCACCATGTATACAACTAAGTGTTAGAGCAACTAAGGCCATGTGAAAAACTAAATAAAGTTGTTTCTCTCTTTCTCTGTCTCTCTCACTATCCCTCTCTCTTGAAAAAAAATGTGATTATTCTAAATTTCTAATGGATATATTAGAAAAAAGTTTTCTATACCTAAATTTTTTAACACTTAATGTTTGTAAATAACTTTATGGGTGACATCATCCCTAGCATCTACACTCTTTCACACTTTAATTCCTTGAGTTTTCTTCTGAAATTTTCCTTTTCTTCAGTTGGATTTATTGATTGGAATGCATCTCTTAGCCCTGTATCCTGCATTCCTAACTTTCCACATTGTCAACCTAAATGAAGTTACCCATGCTCATGACTCTATCACACTTATGCTGAAAATGACTTGTCTAATTTTAATCTTTTATTTCTATGAACATAATTCTAGTATCTTGAAGTTTAGCAGCATGATTTAGATGTTTAACTTTTATCTCAGTGTTGCCTTATTGAAAAAAATCAACTTCCTTAAATGTTTTTCTCCCCAGTTATTTGTTTCTTTATTGATATGTTCAAGGGTGGAAATCATGTAGTCATCTTTAACTCAATATACTTCGGTTTCTCTACTTTTGCTTTGTTTGCCCTTAGTATTTCCTTTACACTCTTTTTCATACTTATCATTTCTATTTCTGTTCCCATGGCCCTCATTCTAATCACTTTACTCACTCTTAAGAAAACTGTAAATATTGTCTATCTAGCTCACTGTGTCCAGATACTTTCCGTCATCCACCATTGCAGAATTTTATTTTTAAAGGTATGTTTTAATCATTTTTACTCCCATGCAAGAAACAGAGTGATTTAATCTATGCCAAATAATACACATGAACATACACACACACACCAGACAGAATCTCTAAAACAAAAATCTTTGGAAAGTGTACTTTTTAACTTATTTTCTTACCATCATTAGAAGTTGATTTTTTGTTAATACCCCTCTTTTAAAATTCTTAAAATGTTTCATTGCACCCATATGGGATGTATCACTGAGTATAACTTAAATATCCATATAACTTCTCTTTCTATTCCACGTTGAATTATCTCTTCTTTAGATTTCATATTCCATCCTTGAATATTTATTATTTATATGCATATTTTCAATATTCTTGATCCAGTTCACTGAGAAAATGAAATTTAAGATATATTTGAAGATTAAGTTTGAAAAGCATATTATGCATCTAAATACAGGCACTAAAATACATTTTGTTCATTTTAACAATAAATACTAAAGTACAAAGATGTGTATAAATTATGTTTGTAATGGTCTTATTTCACTAATATAAGCATTACTCTAATTCAAAAGTTATAGTTTT
Source organism: Aplodontia rufa (assembly GCA_004027875.1). Classification (NCBI taxonomy): domain Eukaryota; kingdom Metazoa; phylum Chordata; class Mammalia; order Rodentia; family Aplodontiidae; genus Aplodontia; species Aplodontia rufa. Next base: position 26,997 of record PVKS010000542.1, read on the forward strand.
AAAAGAAACTCAGAAAAATATTTAATAATCCTTCAATGTCAATAAGGGTGAATAAAGTTCCCAAATAAGTTCAAAACAGATTTAATGAATGCATTTTAAAATGTCATACTGTTAATCTCTCATTTTACATATATTTAAAGCACCAAGCATCTTCTCCTTAGAGATATAACATAATATTTTAATAAAGTTATATTAGTGGGAATAATTTAAAAAACCAGTAAATCCTATCATTTTACCCTTCATTCATTTCACACCTAAAACTTAAAAAAGTCTTTGTGCAATAAAATTTTGTAATATTTCATTTTTGTAAAGCTGTTCAAGATAGCAGAGACAAATAGTTTATAAAATGTTCATAGTTAGGAATGCTGCTTTCTCTTCATTTTGACACAACTAGGGCATGCAATTATTCACAAAGGTCACTTTCTGAAGAAGAAAAAGAACAATGACCAAAGGCAGCATTTAGGTCTCAAATAGACTATGACAATTTAATCAATGACAAAACCCAATGTCAAGAACCATCCTATTTCTTCGTAGACTGAGAATGACATTTCATTTGAACTAAGTACAATTGTCTACATTAAAAACCAGCCAAAAAAGGATTACAGTCACCAAGAGAAAGATTTAGGGGGTACGGGGAAGCAAAAGATCTAAAATTATTTTAAGTTTAAATGTAAATATAACCTTTCTTTCACTGCTAATACTTTTAAAAGAATTTTATGACAATATTATGAATTTAACAATGCTTATAAACTTCGTCATCAGATGAAAACCCTGACTGAGAATGCAATTTACTGCCCTACATCAGCAAAACGTTTTTCAAATTTATACTGCAATTAAGTGACTTATAAAGTGACTTGAATATGGAAGACTACCCTTCTACTTTTTTCTTATCAGATTGAAAATATATTTGAAACAAAGTTGTAAAAATATTTACAAATACTCAAGGATTCTAACTTTCATATTTCTTAAAAATTAAGACTGATGTGCTTTATTGAGCAACTGTAACCACTTCAACCTATGTATATTGAGTCTATAGTTGTTATTAATATTTACCCAGGGTAGTGTCATTTTCATTTCAGCTCTAAAAGATGATTTCTGATTCTAATATAATACATGGATATGCATAGGTCTTTGAGACAATTTAGTAAATACAATATGTGTAAACCCTGCAATGTTTAGGTGTATAGCTTGCAATAAATATTTTAGGAAGTTCTTCAACATTCTGGGCAAAATGTGTATGTTCCTTTATGTGAGTTAATTCTTATTTTTTCAGGGAAATATACAGGAAGATGTCATGACATATTCACATAACTTTTTTTCACATACTTGCAAAACTACATCTTAGGATATCAGAAGAATGATATAACGATCCTGTACTTCAGTGACAACACCTAATCCAAGCCAATGTGTGACAGGGAATGTCTGCCAGTGATAAGGTTTAGGAGATTTCTGAAACAAGTTGGAAAGTTTTAGAAGACAGAAAATTATAGTATAAAAAGTTATATTTTAAGATGTTTATGCAAGCTGAAATGCTGGAATATATTTTACCAACTCATAAAATTTTCATTTCACTTTAAGAAGAAATGAGTCATGTAATCATATTTGTACTTGGGTTAACATGCTTTCTGTCCTCAGATCACCGCTTCTAGGTATGCATACATATCAGAGTCTATTTAAAAAGTACTGTGAAAATTATGACTTATATAACTGAGCTAGGTTAAACTTTAAATACTTGCAAGAATAGCCAAAAGAGAAAAAATAGTGGTCAGTTAAGAAGGAAAATTCTGTTTTTAGTTTATTTTATTTCTTTTTAATGCTAGGGATTGAACCCACCACATTCTTCAACATTTAAATGTTCAAAACTTTTCCATCCTGACACTCACCTAAATGACCAATTCAAAGTCATACCAATACAAAAAATTAAGAATAAAATTTCTATATTCTAGGTAAATTTAATGCATAGGAAGGATAGATAAACAGGGTATTAATTCATAGAAGACCAAAGGAGGTTTCACCTTTGAGATTATATCCAGACTCTAAATCTATATTAAGGACTAAGGAGAAAGGGCACTTTATGGTCTACATGACATTAAATTAACACCCTTTGGGGAAAGGATATTTTTTTCCCTAAACCTAGATTTCAAAAGCTCAGCTACATACACGAATTGAGTCTACTATTTAAGTAAGCAAATCCTTAAAGAAAGATGTATGCACAATATGCTAAAGAGTTTTATATAGGGGTAAGTTAATATTTGTAACAAATGAGATCAAATAAAATATCTGATATTTCCATATTTACTTGTACATAAATATTGGGACTGAAATTCTCACCTTTTAATTAAAGCTACATAAACCAAGAAAATTGTTCTATTTGAAATGTTTTGAAAAAAATCATTCCTCTAGATGTAGTTTCATTTTATTCTTACAACAAATAAAAGGAAGATATGTGATATTAATCTGTATTTTAGAAGCAATGAAAAAATATACAATTATGAACAATACCTAGCTAACTATTGGTGATGTGAGAACAAGGCTTAAGAGTGTACAGAACAATTTTTTTTTGATAGATAAAGAGAAAGAGGGAATCATTTTTTTTTCACCTTGCCTTTGTTTCTCTGATATTTTGTTGTGTATGTGGTGCTGGAGTTCAAACCTGGGTCCTTGTCCATCACATGCCAGGCATTTGCATAACTACTGAGCCATCACTCCAGCTACTATATAGGACTATTTAAGAAAGACTGTTGTGAGCATTTTTCTTTAAGTTTTTATGGAAATATGGGTTTCTAGTACTGTTCATGTGAAAATACCTTGGAGTAGATTTCTGGCTTACTAACCACACCTTCCAACTTAGAAAGAAAATGATGTAAATGAAAATATGCTTATTTTCATAAACACTATCAAAAGCTCCTCAAGATTCATCATGCCATTTTTATAATCTACAAGCAGTATGCAAGCATTCTAGTAGCTCAGTACCTTTGCTATAATTTGCTATTTTCAGACTGTTTTATTGTTTGATTTTTATCAATTTTTCATTTTAATAAGTATGAAATGGCATCTCATTGTGGTTTAAGTTTGAATTTCCTGATGGTTAGGTATATTGAATATCTATCTACTCAAATCTTTTTGGCCATATTTCATTGCCTGTTGAAGTTTCTGTACAAGTACTTTGCTTACTCTTATTGGGTTGTGTTTAGTAAACTTTTTCACTGCTGTGTCTTAAAGCCCTGAAAAGAAAAATTTTAGAAGAGGAAAAATTTATTGGGAGACTCACCGTTTTAGGGGTCTCAGCCCAAAAATGACTGGCTCTATTCCTCACGGCATGAGGTGAGACTGAACATCATTGTGGAGAAGGTATTGGAGGGATTGGCACACATGGCAAGCAGAGAGAGTTCAACTCACCAAAATACAAAATATATATACCTTTAAGGATAACCCCCAATTACTCACCTTCTCCAGCCATACCCAACTTGCTTTCAGTTATCAGTTAATCCCCCTCAGCAGATTAATTCACTGATTGGGTTAATGATTGGCTCTAATAACCCAATCATTTTATCTCCCAGCCTCTTTGAATTATCTCACATATTGAGATTTTGGGGGATGCCTTTCATCCAAATCATAACATTCTACATCTGGCACCCAAAAGCTCATGACAGTCTCACCGTACAAAATATATTTTGTCCATTTTCAATAGTGTCCTTAGTCTTTTTTTTTTTTTCTTTGAAGAGAGGACAGTGAGAGAGAGAGAAAATCAAATTTTTATTTAGTTTTGCATGTGGCTTTTGTTGCTCCAAGACTTCATTGTGTATGTGGTGCTGGGGTTTTAATTTGCATACTTGTGCATGCCAGGCAAGTGCTGTAACTGCTGAGCCACTGCTCCAGCCCCCCCTACTCTTTTTTAAAAAAATAATTTAAAAAGAGGAACAATTAGAGAGAGAGAGAGAAGCAACTTTTTATTTACTTTTTCATATGACTTTTGTTGCTGACACTTTATTGTGCACACGGTGCAGGGGTTCAAACCTGCATTCTGGCACATACTAGGCAATCACTATAACCACTGAGCCACCCTCCAGCCTAAGAGTGCCCATAGTCTTATCAGTACCAAGGTTACCCCAAAATTCACGTGTCCTCTGCGACTCAATGCAACTTTTAGCATGAGTATCTGTATAAAACCAACTCAAGTTACATAGGACCAATATATAAAGGCACATATTAAATATTTTTATTCAGAAAAATAGGGGCATAGAAACAAGGGATGAGAACAAAGCAATATTGAAACTCACTTGGGTAAACAAGTCCTGTAGTTCCACGTATGGCATCTGGAGCATGTGGCATCATGATGTTCTCTACAAAAGGCTTTGCAGCTCTACCCTGTTACTGTTGCCAGTTTCAGTCCACATGGCCTCTCTCCTGGACTTTATCAGATCAATTTCTGTAGCTTTTCTAGGCATACATTCCACCATATTGGCATTTCTTAAATTCGGGGTTTTCCATTTAGCTTTGGCTTCCTTCTAACATTTCCACACTTCACTACTTCAGGGGCTGCCCACAGGGATTTTGCAAGAAGGCATTTTGCATGGCCTCCTAGGACTTCCTTTGAAATTTTGATAGAAGCCTCCATGAACCCTTAACTCCAGCAAGCTGCAATCCTGCAGAACCAGCACAATGCGGTGGCTGCCAAGGCCTGCTGCCATCTTGAATAGTAGCTAAGCCTCCATAGACCTTGGCTCCATCAGCCTCTGAGTGCATGGGTGGCTGAGCATGGTGAAACAGCTTCTTAGTCTGCCCTAGGCGAGTAGGTTGCCCCACTCATCTTTTCTCAGGAATTTTTACTTTTACTCCCTTGAGCCTGAGATGGTGTTGTCTTGTCAGTTCCTGAAATTGCCTCAAGCCACCTTTTTTTCTCTTTTGTATCTGGGGAATATCTTTAGCATTAACATGTATTGTCTCTAGTTCAATTTCTTGTAGAATCCTACTTCTCCTCTGAAACCTCTTGAGTACTGTCATTACTGTGTACAATCTTCTGAGCTCCCACCAGAATACTAATTAAGCTCTACTTACAACAATCTAAAGCATTTTCCAGCTTGTATTGCTAAACATCTCATAATTCCTCCCACAAACTCCCAAATGCTCCAAAAGCTTCTAAACTATGTAGTCAGCTTAGTCACACTAATGTCCCCATATCTTGGTACCAATTTCTATTTTATACAGTTTTTTAATTGCTGTGACCCAAGGAACCAACAAGAACATTTTTAAAGAAGGAAGTTTGTTTGGGGGCTCATGGTCTCAGAGTTCTCAGCCCATAGAAGGCTGGTTCCATCCCTCGGGATCCAGGTGAGGCAGAACATCATGATGGAAGAGTATGGCAGAGGGAAGTGGCTCAAGGCATGACTCCAGAACACAGAGAGTTCTACTCATCAGATATAAAATATATACCCATAAAGACATGCCCCCAAAGATACCTCCTCTAGTCATAACCTACTAGTATACAGTTACCTCCCAATTAATCCCTATTAGGAGATACTTATTTTACAGAACATCAGTTAGCACTTCATATGCAAGTGAAAAAAAGTGTGTTTTCAGTGTTTTATACAATGTTCTGAAATTGTCTCTCAGGTTCAGTTTGATAATAATATTGTTCAAATCTTTTGTATCATTACATTTATATTGACCCAAGTGTCCCATCACCCCTGGAAGAAGACTAAAATTTTCAAAATACTATTGTGAATTTCTCCTGCATATCTGCCAATTTTACTGTTCTGAAGTATTGCAAAAAATGATTCTGTTGCTCTTCTGGTCCAGGGCAGGCAAGTGCCCAGGATACCCCCAGGTAGGACCCCTGCCCAGAATAGCCCTTGCCCAGTCAATGGTGGACTCATAGACCCATGCCTCTTCTGGTCCAGGCTTGGCTCACACCCAGGACAGCCCCAAGGCTGTTCAGGTACACACTGTGCTTCTGTGATCATAGGAACTATGGATGCATGCCCACTGCTATACTTCAAAAAACCATCAGGCATCCCCATACTCCCAACAGATTTGAGATCAGTGTCCTTGACCGTAAATACAAAAGATGCAGCAAAATGATGCTCCAAGTAGAAGCAGCTTTCCAGAAGAAGGTGATCATCAAAGGGGTGGTGTCTGACCTGACCGATCCATTGACTTGCCAGAAAGAACCACCTGGAGACCTGCAGTGCTTTCCTGCAGATAATCTCAATTCAGAGGTCCAGAAGAAGCTCATCAAAAATGAAGAATCCAACTAGACAAGATTTGCCTCAGACCCATAACTCCCTTAACAATGAGCTCATGAATAGGGAGAGGGATGAAAACTCAGAAAAAGTATTGATAATCTGAATACTAAAAGGAATAATGAACTAAAAGAAAACATAATGAAGGGACTACATGAGAAAACTTGAAAGAAAAAATTTATCAAAGAAATACACATACTGAAAAAGGAAATAACAGCTAACATTTTCAGTCAATCACATTGGAGAAATGATGGAAAATTTATTAATAGACTAGGATCTATGGAAAACTGAAATTTAGCTCTTGAAAATAATATATGACAGTGAGGATAGGCTGAGTAAGCTTAAGAGCATGAATGACAAAAAAAACCTCAAAAAGCATGAGGATTTTGCAAAATGTAAATTTTGCAAATTTGCATTGTTTCAGAAGAAACAATGTAAGACTAATTTAGAAGAAGAATTGCAAATGAAAACAAGTGACATAAAATCCTCAAGGAAATAGTTAAAGAAAAATTTTCCCATATTAAAATAGAATCAAATACACACATCCAGGAAATGTGTAGGACACCAAGGAGTTCTAATCAAAAGAGAAGATCACAAAGATACATCATATTCAAAATGTGTAACAGGGAAATCAAGAAAAGATTACTAAAAGCTGCAAGAGAAAAATGGCAAATCACATCCAGAGATAAACCAATAAGGATCACATCTGACTTTTTAGCTCAAACTCTGGAAGCAAGAATATCCTGGAAAGAGATTTCTCATTGTCTGAATCACCACAACCTTCAGCTAAGGATACTATAACCAGCAAAACTCAGCTTCAAAGTCAAGGAGAAATAAAAACATTTCACAATAAGACAAACTTGAAGCATTTGTGAATAGAAAACCTGTAATACAAAGAATCCTCAAAGATAAAATGCAGAGATAGCAATCAAACAATCCTAAATATCCATAAACACAGGGAATTAAATTAAAAGTACACACTATGAAAAGACAACAAAGAAAGCACAAAACACACTAATAAAACATGATGACTATGAAACACAACCATATAACTATCCTGGCACTGTATGTGAATAATCTCAATGCCCTAATCAAAAGACACAAATTTGTGGATTGGATTAAAAAACAAAATCCAACAATATACAGCTTACAAGAGAACCACCTTACAGCCAAATACATCCACAATTGAAGGAAAAAGGATGGAAAAAAATTTATCAGGTGTGTGGTCCAGGAAAGCAAACTGGAGTTGCAATACTAATATCAGACAAAGTAAGTTTCAAACATAAATTAATCAGAAATGATAAAAATGGTCATTAATCCTAGTAAAGGGGAATAATACAAAAGGAAAATATAATCATACTAAATACATACTCTCCAAACACCAATGCTCCTAACAAGATAGATAATACTAGAAATTTAAATACTCCCTCTATCACCAAAAGAACAATCTTCAAAGCAAAAAAAAAAAAAAAACCCAAAACAAAACCCCCCCAAAACAATAAAGAGATCTCCAGTATAAACAAATCCATAAATAAAATGGACTTAACACACATCTATAGACTATTCCACCCCAATTTGGCTGAGTATACTTTCTCCTCAGCAGTGTGTGGATACTTCTCCAAAATAGATCTTGGCAAATATAATATAGTAGATGTTATTCCATATATCTTTTTAGACCATGATGTCATGACCCTGGAAATTTAAAGCAAAAATCATAACAGAAAACACAATATACATGGAGATTGAATAATATCTACTAAACAAAGAATGGATCCAAGACATGAAAGTAGAAATCAAGAAATTCTTGGAAGAAAATGAGAATGAAGACATAACATATTGAAACATTTGGGACAGCATGAAAGCATTCTCAAGGGGAAAATTTATAGCACTGAGTCCCTACATTAAAAATTAGGAGAGGTCTTGAATAAATAATATTATGCTCCACCTCAAATCCCTACAAAATGAAGAACAATCTAGTCCCAAAGTCAGCAGAAGACAGATCAGAGCTGAAATCAATGAAATTGAGAAAAAAAAAATCACTAAGAATCAATGAAACAAAGGCCAGGTTTTTTTTTGAAAAAATAAATTCAATGTACCACTAGCTAATCTCACTAAAAGAGAGAATTGAAGCAAATAACAAAAGCACAAACAAAAAGGAGTGATCACTACTGACTTCATTGAATTAAACAGATGATCAGAACATATTGTTTGTTAAAAGAGAGAATCAATTTTTATTGAGTTTTTCACATAGCTTTCGTTGTTCTGACACTTTATTGTGTACATGGGTACTTGAGTTTCAACTCCTGTACTTGCGCATGCCGGGCAAACGCTGTAACCATATTTTGAAAATTACATTCTTCTAAAATAGGTAACCTAGAAGACACGGAGAAATTTCTAGATACATACAACATTGATGCAGGAAGAAATTGAAATCCTAAACAGCTCAATTGAAATCCACAAAGCAATTAAAATCCTTCCAAAGAAGAAAAGCCCAGGACCTGATGGATTCTCCACTGAATTTTACTACACCTATGAGGAGAAGTTAATACCTCTCTTTATTAAGTTATTCCAAGAAATTGAAAAATTGGGAAATTTCTCAAAAGCATTTTATGAGGCCACCATAACTCTGATGCCAAAACCCATCAAGACAAGATAAATTAAAAACAGAAAACTGCAGGTTAATATCCCTGATGAACATTGATGCAAAAATCTTTAATAAAGTTCTAGAAAACTGCATTCAAAAACATATCAAGCAGATGATTCATCTCAATCAAGTGAATTTCATTCCAGAGATGCAAGACTAGTTCAACATACACAAAGCAATAAATGGGATTCATCACTTAAACAGAGTTGAGGACAAAATATGATCATTTCCATTAATGCAGAAAAGGCCTTTGATAAAAATCCAACATTGATTTGTGCTCAAAACTCTAGAGAAAATAGGTATCAAAAGAGTTTCTCTTAACTTGGTAAAAGCCATATGTGCCAAACCCTCAGCCAATATGATACACAAGAAAAAAGCTGAAAGCATTTCCACTAAATTAGAGAATAAGACATGGCTGCCTGCTCTCACCTCTTTTATTCAGAAAATTTCTTGAGACTCTGGCTGGAACAATCAGGTATTCAAAGAGATAAGAATAGGAGGATAGGAAGTCAAACTATCCCTTTTGGCTGATGATATGATCCTATATCTGGAAGATCCCAAAAACTCCTCCAGAAAGCTTCCTGAGCTTATAAACAGATATAGCAAAGTGGCAGGCTACAAGATCAACACCCATAAATCAGTAGCTTTCCTATATGCTAACAATAATGGAGCAGAAGAAGAAATCAGGAAATCAGTCCCATTCTCAAAATCCTCAAAGAGAATAAAATACTTAGGGATTAATCTAACAGTTGAAGTAAAAGACGTCTACAATGAAAATTATTGAATATCAAAGACAAAAATGAGGACGACCTGAGTAGATGGAAAAACATTCCATGTTCTTGGTTAGGCAGAATTAAAATAATTAAAATAGCCATTCTGCTATACAGATTCCATGCAGTCCCCATCAAGATATCAATGTCATTCATTACAGATATAGTAAAAGCAATTCTCAAATTCATTTGAAACAAGAAGAAACCCAGAATAGCCAAAACATTACTAAGCAAGAAAGACGAAACAGGTGACTTCATAATACCAGACATAAGATTAGACTATAGAGTTGTACTAACAAAAACATTGTGGTACTAGTATCAAAATAGGTATGAATACCAATAAAATAGAATAGAAGACTTTGAGAGAAACCCACAAATTTTTATATAACGAATATTTCACAAAGGCCATCAAAAATACAACATATAGAAGAGATAGCTTATTCAGCAAATAGTGCTGGACAAAATGGACAAGCACTTGCAAGAAGTTAAAATCAGATCCCTATCTCTCACTTTGCACAAAATTCAAATTAAACTGGATAAAGGAACTGTGACTTAAATCAGCTACCATAATACTGTTAGAAGAAAAATTACGAGTAACACTAGCATATGGGAGGTGGCAATGACTTCCTTAACAAGACTCCCAAAATCATAGAATTAAAGTCAAGAATTAATGAATGAGGTGCCATTAAATTAAGAAACTCTTGCTTAACCAAGGAATTGGTAAAATTTGTTGAGATAAACCACAAAATGGAAGATAATCATGGCCTGATTCCTCTGACAGGGGTCTGAATTCAAAATTTATAAGAACTCAAAAATTTATTATCAAAAACACAAACAATCCAATCAATGAATGTGCCAGAGAGCTAAACAGAAACTTCTCACCACAGGAAATCTCACAAGCCAATGAATACACTAGAAAATGTTTTAAAATACTAGTTATCAGAGAAATGCAAATCAAAACTACATTAAGATCTCACCTCACTACAGGCAGACTGGCAAAGATAAGAATACAAGCAACAACAGATTGAGGGGTTGCATGGAGATAGGAACACTAGCACAGTGTTGGTGGAACTGCAGATTGGCCCAGCTGCTATGGACAGCAGTGTGGAGACTCCTCAGTTAGGGTTGGATCTACCCTAGGAATCAGCTATTCCTCTTCTGGGTGTTTTCCCAGAGGGGTTAAGTTTAGCACATTACAGGGACACAGAAAAATTACTGGTCATAGTAGCTCAATTTACAATAGCTAACCTATGGAATCAAACCAAATGCCCCTCACTGGATGAATGGATCCAAAAACTGTGGTGTATATACACAATGGAGTTCTCCTCAGCTTTTAGGAACAATGACATTGCATCCTTTGAAAGTAAATAGATGGCAAAGGAAGAAACCATGCTGAAGGAATTTAGCCAACCCCTGAAAGTCAGGGATCAAATGTTTTCTCTCATTTTTGGAGGCTAGGTCTAACCCAGGCTTGGGTGACAGGTAGTAAATCTCATGTATTCTATTCATCAAAGGCATAAAGAACATATAATATAGCAGAAATATAGACATTTAGGGGATAAGGGGGAGTGGAAAGGCAGGGCATAAGAGAGGGAGGGAATACAGGGTGGAACCTAGGGAGACAATCAACAGTATTTCATTCTCTTTCCACCTCCAAGAACTCAAATGATTATGCAAACATTTAATTCTAGAAAATTTTATATATGTTTGTGTGTATGTGTGTATATATATATAATCTGTTATGGGGCATCATATAGAAGAATGAAGAATGAATGTGGGTGTAGGTGATATGGGATCGAATATAGTTAGGATCGAATTCATAAATCATTATTTGTGGTTATGATTGTACAACAACTCAATTCCTTAATAAAAAAAAAGAATACAAACAATAAATGTTGGAGAGGATGTGGAAAAAGAACACTTTTATACTGTTGATAGAATTGTAAATTAGTATAACCACTATGAAATCAGTAGGGAGGTTCTTCAAAAGACTACACATACAAACACCATAAGACTCAGCTGTACCACTCCTGTGTAGTTATCTTGGAGAATTAAATCATTATGTTATAGTTATAGCAATCATACTCATGTTTACAGCAGCATAAGCCACAATGAGCAAACTATGGAACTAGTCTAGGTGTCCATCAATGAATGAATGGATGAAGCAAATGCTATATATACATAATGGACTTCTATTTTAGTTATAAATAAAAATTATCTCATTTGTGGGAAAATGGATAAAAGTGGAGAACATTATGTTAAGTAAAATAAGCCAAACTTGGATGGTCAAGGGTCATAGGTCTTCTCTCACACATGGAAGATTGAGAGGATAAAGGACAATAAAGGGTGTTGGGGTGTCTCATGAAAAGCAAAGGGAGATGAGTAGTAGGAAAGAGTTCAGGGAGTGGGAGGAAGGGAGGGAGGGTGGACGTACTGGGGGTTGATATTGTTCAAACTGTATTATATTATGCATGTACAAATATGTAACAATTCCATCATTACAAGTAACTATAATTAATCAATTAAAAACATTCCAGGGAAAAAGTATTAGAGAAGGAATACATGAAAGTGAAAGAAAGTTTTTTAAAACGGAAAAAAATTCTGTTAAGTTTGTACACATTTAAGAAACTGAAACTTCTTGGCGGACACAGCACATGCTTAGTAATCCCAGTGACTCAGGAGTCTGACAGGAGAATTCCAAATTCCAGGCCAACCTAAGCAATTTAGTGATACCCTTTCTCAAAATGAAAATAAAATGTTGGCGATGGGATATGACTCAGTGGTAGAGGACCCCTGAGTTCAATAATTAAAAAAAAAAGAAAACAAAGTAGTTACGAAGTTACAACTTATTGAATTAGCATCTTCCTATCATGAAATGTACTTTTTGGTATAATGTATACTGCAATGCTTATCTTGATCTTAATATCTCTATATTAAATTCCTAATGCTTAATGGTTTATAATATGCATTTTTCTTTACGTTTAATGTTAGTATGTTTTCAAATCGCAGAATATTTTTAAATGGCATATGATTAAGTTTGTCATTAGTAGTCAGCATTAACTTCTACTTTTCATTACAATGTCTAGTCCATTTCTATTTAGGGTGACTATTGATATGTTTGCATTAAAACTAACTATTTTATATGCCCCCTAACAATCTATGATTATCTATTTCTCATTCCAAGCCTTTTTTTTTTTGAGGAAATTGATTTTTTTTAGCATTTTTATCTGATTTCCTATATCTTTTTCTGCAGCATACTTCTCTAGATTTTCTAGATAGCAAATCAAGTATCTTTAAATTATTAACTTATTCTTAAATAATGTCATTCTGTGTCATGAATATTGTAAAATCTTATGAAAGTATAATTCCATTTACCTCCTTCTTATTCTGGTCTTGTCATATATTTCATTTCTACATATGCAATACTCTCATAATAATTAATTGTCTTCTAAAATGTTAAAATGTATATTTATAAATAACTGTTGTATTAAATTCCTCACATATTTATCTATATTTTCACTTTTCCAAATATTTCCTTTTTTCTTTGTATGTGCAGTTTTTCATACAAACAACTCCAAGTCTACCACACTGCAAAACACCAGGGGAACAAATTATTAATGTGTTTTTATGAATAGCACCTAATGGAGTTCTGCTCTACACATCTTACATTGATTTTCATTAATGGTAAAATTATAGCCTCCAAATATCTAATGTTATTGTTCTAATTTCTTTTTTTACTATTACCAACATAATTAGTTTAAACTTATTTTTGGTTCAATATTTCTCTCATTTATGTAAGCCATTGCCAATATGTTCCTTACTTCAGAGCACTTCTACAGTATGTAGTTGAGTAACATAAAACCTAGTTTCTGAATATGTAACTTTTACAAGTTACATTTTATCCATAAATTATCATGTGCAATTAAAGATAAATGATGAAAGACTCTTGGGCCAAGAATTTTACATCATAAGTGAATAATATCTTATATACAAATACAATAAAGAGTGAATAAATTAGCAGCACTATAATCTTACTAGGAAGACATTTATCCAAGTTGGAATGAATTTCAATGAAGAGGGTCGAGTTGGTAGCCTTGAAGTTAAAGTTATCAGATGAGTACTATGGAGAAAATTGTTTCATAAAATAAAATGGTGGGTGGAAGGCATTAATTGCTTCCTATGATCAGTGACATATTTTGGGAAAATTCAAGTATTTGTAGTTTTTCTGGTCATTATTGAGCTTATACAAACTGAAATTTTCCAGTATGTATTCCTCATGTGTGTGTATGTGTGATCTTACAGACATGCCATCAGTACTGGATATCAAATAAACAAGACATTCTAAAATATATACACAAAACACTGAAGTCTTAGGTAAATCCTGAGGTTAAATCTAACATAATCTTCATTCAAGTCACTCAGTGTCTGTAGTAGCAGCTACAGTCATATAAAAAGTGGAAGAATTTTGCTATTTGTTCCTTTTCCAGGATCATAAATCTTTAAAAAAAAAAAAAAGAAAGAAAGAGGGGACAGTGAGAGAGAGAGAAAGAAGCAATTTTATTTAGTTTTTCATGTGACTCTCATTCCTCGAACAATTCGTTATGTACATGGTACTGGAGTGCAAACTCAGTTACTCATTCATGCTAGGCAAGTGCCGTAACCACGGAGCCACCACTCCAGCCCCAAAGCATCATAGATATTTTAATCCTTTTCTTTTGTTTAGAAAAAATAAGTTCTGGAGCTATAACAGTACCTCAGCGGTTATGGTGCTTGCCTGGAATGCCCAAGTCCAACAAATTCAAACCCAAGCACCATGTACACAACAAAGTGTGGGAGCAATGAAAGTCACATGAAAAACTAAATAAAAATTGCTATTCTATTTCTTTATCTCACTCACTGTCTCCCTTTCTTAAAAAAAAAAGTAAGTTCAGACTCACATAGAAGGATTTTGAAATTTTGAAATTTGCCCAAAAGTCAGCTTAATGCTTTATTACTGATATATAATGTTTTCTAATGAGCCACAGGCAAAATAGTGTTGTAAACAGAATGAAGATATGTCTTTTTAAAATTGTTTTTGCTGAACCTCCACTTCTCAAATTTTTTAAAAATATTTTTTCTAACACTGAAAATGTAGGCTATTAAAGAAGAAAAATATTAAAATATTACATTAAAGGCAAATACGTTACATCCAAAAATAATTATTGAAAATATAAATTACTTCAAAAAATACCTAAGATTTGTTCATACCCATATTTAAAATGAGATTTTAATCACCTTTTCTTTAAACCATTCACTTTCAAACTGTTATTTTTAAAAAAATTTTACAAGTATTGTTTTGCATAGTGATTTACAGTCCCATATGATAATTGCTGAGATCATTTCTACATTATCTGACAATGTCTTATAAAATAGGAATAAAAACTAGACTGCTATATTGGATATATTAAATAAATTATTAGTGTATTAATATCCTTTTGAATTTTATATTGATTCTCCATAATATCTCTTGTATATGGATTTGATGAATTCAGCTACATATTAACTATAAATGTCTCTCCTTCGATTATTGCAACGAATCAATTAAAGAGAAAAAAGAGCAAATTAGTTTTTATATTCAAAGTATGTTTTAGGTTGATAATATAAAGCCTTATGCACTACAAGCCAATATGTCATTGATTTTTTTCCTCTGATTTTATTTTATAGTACTTTCATTCTATATTTAGAGGATAAAGCATGTGATTACTTGTAGACTGAAATTTATGAATCAATCAAATATTCTAATGAAGAAAATACACAGATGGGACAAAGAAATCATTAGTCTTATATTTTAATCAGTACATTTCCTCCAAAAGTTCATTAAATTGAAATGTTTTACCATAAGTATAACAGAAAATCTCCAATTTTTGTTTCTTTCCATGTGTGTGTGCGCATGCATGTGCTTGCTCACGCACATTTGCATGCACACATTTATAATTCTTTTTTTTTTTTACTAGATGGATATAGAGTTACAATTGAGGGGGAAACATTATCAAACATTCAAGAACCAATGTATATATACTTAGTTATCCAGGGCTAATGTCATATCACAGATGCCCAGCTTAGGTTCTCCATGTTGCTGTTTGACCCAGAAGAATCCCTGAATTAAATGGGTATCTCTGGAGGTCAGAGATTTCCTTCTCAGATGATTCCCCCCTATTCTCACCCTCCAGTCTCCTAGGTGTTCTTCCTAAGCTCTCCTCATACCCTGTCTCCCACCCTATGCATACAAGTATCCTAGGGAGTCATCTCCCTGTTGCATTGAAAATAATAAAATTTGAAGATATTATTAGCTTAGCTTTCTAACATATTGTTACCCATGTATTCTAGCTTCCACACATGAGAGAAACCATTTGGCCCTTGAGTCTCTGAGATGGGGCTATTTCACTTAGCATAATTCTTTCCATCTCCATACATTTGATATCAAAAGTCATAATATCATCTTCTCTAGTAGTATTCCATTGTATGTACGTACCAAAGTTTTTGTATCCATTCGTCGAGTGAGGGACATCTGGGTTGGTTCCATAATCTAGCTATAGTAAATTGAGCTGCTATAAACATTGATGAAGCCACATCACTATAATATGCTGATTCTAACTCTTTTGGGTCATAAGGTGGGTCATAAGGTGGTTCCAACCTTAATTTTTTGAGAATTCTCCACACTGCTTTCCAGAGTGGCTGAACCAGTTTGCAGTCCCACCAGCAGGGCAACGGTGTTCCTCTTTTCCCACAACCCCTCCAGCATCTGTTCGAATTTTTCATTTTTGCCACTCTAACAGGAGTGAGGTGGTATCTCATTGAAGTTTTGATTTCCATTTCCCTTATAGCTAATGAGGTAGAACATTTTCTCATATATTTATGGGCTTTCTGGACTTCCACTGGAGAGAAGTTCCTTTTGAGTTCTTTAGCCTGTTTACTAATTCGATTATTTGTGATTTTGGTGTTTAGTTTCTTTAGTTCCTTGTATATTCTGGATATTAGCCCTCTGTCCGAGGTGTAACAGGCAAAGGTTTTCTCCCATTCTGTAGGTTCTCTCTTGATGCTCTTGATTAGATCTTTAGCTGTGCATAAACTTTTTAGTTTAATTACATCCCATTCACTTAATCTTGACTTTAATGCTTGAGCTATGGGAGTTTTGTTAAGGAAGTAGCTGCAGACTCCTATGTCCTGTAGTATTGACCCTACTTCTTTTTCTAGTAATTTAAAGTTGTTGGCTTAATAGCCAGATCTTTCACACATTTTGATTTAATTTTTGTGCAGGGTGAAAAGTAAGGATCCAGCTTCAGTTGTCTACATATGGCTGTCCAATTTGTCTAACACCATTTGTTGAACAGGCTATCTTTCTTCCACACTATGCTTTTGTCCCTTTATCAAATATCAAATAGTTAAATATATGGGGGTTTGTCTCAGGATCTTCCATTCTGTTCCACCGGTCTTTGGTTCTGTTTAGATACTAATACCATGCTGTTTTTGCTACTACAGCTCTGTAATGTAATGTCAGGTCAGGGACTGAGATACCCCCTACGTTTTCCTTCCTGTAGATTAATGTTTTGGCTAGTTTGGGTCTCCTGTTATTCCATATGAACTTGAGAATTGCTTTTTCTGTATCTGTGAAGAGTGCCATAGGTATCTTGATGGGGATTGCATTAAATCTGTATAGGGCTTTGGGTAGAATGACCATTTTTATTATGTTGATTCTGCCTAACCATGAGCATGGAATGTTTTTCCATCTACTCAGGTCTCCTGTAATTTCTTTTCTTAATGTTTGATAGTTTTCTTTGTAGAGATCTTTAATATCCTTTGTAAGGTTAATGCCCAAGTATGTAATTTTTTTGGAGGATATGGTGAATGGGAGAGATTTCCTGATTTCTTCTTCTGTGGACTTGTTGCTGGAGTAAAGGAGTGCTAGTGACTTACTGGAGTTGATCTTGTAGCCAGCTACTTTAGTAAAATTGCCTATATGCTCTAGGAGTTTTCTGGCTGATGTTAGTGGGTCTTCTAGGTATAGAATCATGTCATCAGAGAATAGAGATAACTTAACTTCCTTTTTTCCCATACGAATACTTTTGATTTCCTTGTCTTGACTGATAGCTCTGGCAAGGGTTTCAAGGACTATATTGAACAAGAGTGGGGATAGCGGACAGCCTT
Source organism: Aplodontia rufa (assembly GCA_004027875.1). Lineage (NCBI taxonomy): Eukaryota > Metazoa > Chordata > Mammalia > Rodentia > Aplodontiidae > Aplodontia > Aplodontia rufa. The sequence goes on from PVKS010000542.1 coordinate 44,837, forward strand.
GTCTTGTACCTGAATTCAGTGGAAATCCTTTCAGTTTTTCTCCATTGAAGGTAATGTTGGCTATGGGCCTGGCGTAAATGGATCTGACATAGTTAAACTATCTTCCCTTGATCCCTATCTTTTCCAAAGTTCTGAGCATAAACTGGTGTTGATTTTTATCAAATGTCTTCTCTGCATCAATTGAGATGATTAAATGATTTTTGTTTTTCATTCTGTTTATGTGGTGAATTACATTTATTAATTTACAAATGTTGAACCAGCCTTGCTTTCCTGGAATGAAGCCCACTGGATCATAATGTATTATCTTTTTAATGTGCTTTTGTATCCGATTAGCTAAAATTTTATTAAGGATTTTTGCATCAATATTCGTCAGGGAAATTGGTCTGTAGTTTTCTTTTCTTGACATATCTTTGTTGGATTTTGGAATCAGTGTAATATTTGCTTCATAAAAAGTGTTTTGGAGTGTTTCCACTCTACAGTTATCTGGAAGAGCTTGTAAAGGATTGGTGTTAGTTCTTCTGTGAAGGCTTCGTAGAATTCTGCTGTATATCCATCCGGACCTGGGCTTTTCTTTTTTGGTAGAGCTCTTCAGTTTCACTATCTCTGATAGGTTGGTTTAAGTTTTCAATGTCCTCCTGTGTTAAAGAGGAAATGTTATGTGTGTGCAAGAACCTGTCCATGTCCTCTAGGTTATCAAACTTGGCAGAGTATAAATTTTCAAAATAGGTTCTGATAATCTTCTGGATCTTGGATGAGTCTGTGGTGATATCCCCATTTTCATCTTTGATTTTGTTGATTTGCTTTATTTCATTCTTCCTTTTAGTGAGGTTGGCAAGGGGTCTGTTGATCTTGTTTATTTTTTCAAGGAAACAACTCTTAGTTTTGTTAATAGTTTGTATTTTTTTTTGTCAATTTCATTGATTTCAGCTCTGATTTTGGTAATTTCTTGTCTTCTGTTAGCTTTGAGGTTGGACTATTCCTCCTTTTGTACTCGTTTGAGCTGAAGCATAAGGCTATTATTCTGGTCTCTTTTTAGATATTTTACGTATGCACTCAGTGCTATAAATTTACTTCTTAAGAATGCCTTCATACTGTCCCAAAGGTTTCAGTATGTTGTTTCCTCATTCTCATTAATTTCCAAGAACTTCTTAATTTCTGCTCTCATTTCCTCTTTTACCCACCCATCCTTTAAGAGGTAATTATTCAATTTCCAAGTTTGAGTAGTTTCTTTTGTTTCTCTTGTTGTTGATTGCTAAGATTATAGCATTATGATCTTACAGAATACACCGGATTATATCCACTTTTTTATATTTGTTAAGATTATCTTGGTGAACTAGGATGTGGTCTGTTTTAGAGAAGGATCCATGAGCCGCTGAGAAGAAGGTAAATTTAGCTGTCTTAGGATGGAATATTCTGTAGATTTCTATTAAGCCCAATTGATTGATAGAGTTGTTCAGGTTGGAGATGTCTTTATTGATTTTTTGTTTTGATGATCTGTGTAAAGTCGATAGTGGTGTGTTGAAGTCCCCCAGAATTATTGTGTTAAGATCAGTGAGGGGATTAATGTCATTAAGTATTTTTTCCATATATTTGGGGGGGTTGTAATTGGGGGCATAAATATTAATTATCACTATATCTTCTTGATGGACTGTCACTTTTAGTGTGATAAAGTGACCATCTTTGTCCTTTCTGACTAGTTTTATTTGGAAATTAATTTTATCAGAAATTAGAATCAACACACCAGCTTGTATTTTGGGCTGCAGGCCTGGTAGACATTTTGCCATCCTTTCACTTTCAGCCTGTGTCTGTTTTTGAGTGTCAAGTGTGTCTCTTGCAGGAAACATTTTGTTGGATTTTGTTTTTTGATCCAGTGGGCCAGTCTGTGCCTTTTACTTGAGGCATTGAGACCATTCACATTCAAAGTTAGAATAGATATGGGAGGCTGTCTCAGACATTGTAACAATTGGAGAGTTTTGAGTCATCTTGGAAGTCAATTTGTGTATAATATGATTATTGACTCACCCTTGTTTAAGGATTTAGGGTATCATTGGCATTATCTTCTGAATGGAGAACATCTTTGAGAATATTTTGTAGTGCAGGATTTATGTTCATGTATCTTGCTAGCTTGAGTTTATCCTTGAAGTATTTAATTTCCCTATCACATTTGAAGCTGAGTTTTGCAGGGTATATTATCTTTGGGTGGAAGCTATTATTTTTTATCACTTGAAAGATGTTGTTCCAAGCTCTTCTGGCCTTCATTGTTTGCTCTGAAAAATCCATAGTGATCCGAATTGGTTTGCTTCTGAATGTGATTTTGGGCTTTTCTCTAGTTGCCTTTAGAATTTTCTCTTGAATTTTTCTGTTATTCATTTTGTATATAATGTATTGGTGAGTTTCTCATTTGATTAGGCTTGTTTGGTGTTCTATAAGCATCTTGGATGTGATATTCCGGATCAATTGTAAAATGAAGGAAATTCTCGCTTATGATTTTGCTTAAAAGGTTCATGATGCCTCTTGTTTACTATTCGGAATTTTCCTCCAGGCCAATGATTCTTAGATTATTATGCCTCATCTCATCAAATATTACTTGGAATTTCTGATTATGTAATATAAGTTGTTTATCCTTCTTATCTAATTTGAATTCGACATTGTTTAGCTGATCCTTTTTTACCGATGTTTGTTCTTCAAGAGCTGAAGTTCTATTTTCAGTGGAGTATACTCTGGTGTTGGTATCTTCCAGTGAAGATTTGATTTTTGGACCATGATTTTCAATCCTGATAGCTCTGATACATCTCTTTTCAGAATGTTTATTTCTTTGCACAGCTGATCTTTCATCTCATGGAATTGTTCCCTTATTTCCATGTAGAAGTTGTCTCTCATCTCTTGAAATTGTTCTCTGATCTCTTTCCTTATTTCATCTCTCAACTCTTTGATTGAATTACTAATCATAATGTTGATACAATATCTTTGGTTTTCATCTAGGGCCCTGGCTATGCGGTCCTTGGGTGGAGAGCTGTGGGGTTGAAGAGAGGAGTTATTTCCCCTTTTCCTCATTTTCAGAGTCAGAGTACGTCTTGAAGTTCAACCTTGTTACTCTTGGTGGAGAAATTGGAGCTTCTTATGACTTTTCTTCATTGTGTTGGGTAACTATTTGGTCAAGATAGACCTAAAGCTGCCAGACCGTTCTGCAAGAACTTGAGAGGCTATAAGTTCAAATACTAGTCCATTTCAACTAAAACAGATGTGCTGATGATTAGCACCAATAGTAGCAGTTTTCTTTGAGAGAGGTCTCACAATATATTATGGTAGCTAGCAAGGATCCACTTTGAAGAGTGTCTATTTCTTCAGATAGACACTTTCACTTTCAGGGTCTCTGAAAGTGGGGAGAAGAAATGAGTAGGAAGTTAAGGAAGTGAATTGGGGAGGTATAATATCACACTTGCCTTAAAGTAAAGAGGAACAAGGCATTAGGGGTGGGCAGGTTATTCTATTAGGAATAAGGAAAACACAGAAATGTGGTGCAGGTAGGGAAAATACTTTGGTTGAGGATGAGAGAAAAATGCTAATATTTAGGGATTACCAGCGTACAGGGGAGGAAGAGGTTAATATGGGGCATGGTTATCTTCACTCACCAGAGGCTGAGGCTATTTTGTTATCATGAAATGTTTTCCTGAGAGGAACCCAATGTTATAGGTAGCAGTTGGGTTCAAGAAGACATAGAGAAAGGAGGAGCCGATCACCAATACATACACAGGGATAAATATTTACATCCACCAACACCAAATTCAGTTTTAATCATGAAGCAAAAAAAGGATTAAAGAAAAAGAAAAAAACAGAGTAATGTTAAAAATTTTTAAATATTATATTTCAGTGGGATTCCTGTTACAAACAAAACAAAACAAAACAAAAAACCAAGAGGGACTCGGAAAACAACACAAAAGTAGTTGTGAAAGTTCTGAGTTTTTTGCCCACTAGGTCAGTGAGTATGTACCGTAGGGTATGTGTTCAAATCTGTCATCTACCTGGGAATTTTTCACAGTTGAGCTTGTCAGGGGAGAAACAGTTTGGATAAGTTCGGCGATCTGGATTTTCTTAGAGAATCTCCTCAAAATTTTCTGTTGCAAAAGAGTGTAAGAACCTGCCTTCTCACAGGTCTTGCAAGGATAAATTTCAGCTCCCCCTGGGCTGTAATCCTGAGGTGATTACTTTCTGCCTGTCCACACTATAGAATTTCTTGGGCCTGTGGCTCAGAAGCTTTAGACAATCTAGTTAATCCTAGTGTAGATGTGTGGGTCTCTGACTGATCCAGGGAGAGTGGCCAGCCTGAAACTCGCTGCCTCAGGATCACTGGTGACCCACTCTGTGTGACTTATGATCTTTAGAAGTCCCAAGAGCTGTTCTGTGGGGTTGACAGAAACCTGTGAGAGATGGTCCAGATTGTGCCAGTGCTTATGTGATTCTCAGTTACAAGCACTAGGGGGCACCCACCTGGAGAGGTAAGGTCCTAGGTTGCCTTGGCTATGCATGGGGCTCAGATGCTAAGGGGAAGCCCAAGCTGCCCCATGTATTCAAAGCTTCCTGAGGCAGATATCAGACCTTGACTTGATGGAAAGATATATGTTGCTTTTGCAGAGGCTGAAGCAGAGGATCCCCTGAGAGCAATGTGTCCTGCTGCAGCAAGCTCTGTTCGCAGACTCCTCCTGTTTGGGCATGTAGAGGGGCGGGCAGAAGGTCAGCAACCGAGAGATCTGCAAGCTGGAGAGTGGATTCGAAAATCCACACAGCCCCCAGGGCAGACAGCCAGGTGGGGTGGTCGGTACCTTCTCTCTTTCTGATCCTGGGGACTGAGGTCCCAAGTAAATCTGGCACGCTGGTGTGAGCACTTATGTTAAAGGACTTTAAAATCAGCTGCAGTAAACCCCGAGCATGGGTGGAAAGTGTTGTCCACTGTGATTGAGTTAAAGATCTTGTGTGGAATCCTATGCTTCCCCGGCTCAGCCAGCAGTGACCGGAGGTTGAGAGGGAAGTAGCAGCATCACACAGACCCCTTGGGAAATGGCCACATCTCGGAGCGATAGATTCTGGTTTTCTGACCTTGGCGGCTGAGGCGCCAAGACCGTTTTTTGCTGAGCAACCCACCCTGCCCTCAGAGAAACTTCACAGTGGTGAGCCAGATGCTGCCTTTTGTACAAACAGCTATAAGTTCCCTAATGTGAATGATTAATTCCTAGTGTTTTTATACCAAGTTCATGTAAATTAAGAGCAATCAGATCAGGGAGTTCCTGGCCGGATTAGGGTATTTTATTAGGAAACTTGATCCGTTTCCTCCCCTCCGGATTATCTTCTCTACCCCCAGGTGTGCCGCTGATTTCGAGGGTGCTACAAACTTCCTCCTTTCTATTCGTTAATGCACCACACTATTCTTTTGGAGTTAAAAAAATTAGAAGGGGTAACGTTCCCCACACTGGGAGCTTTATCCTCCCTGGGAATCCGTGTGCACTCCTGCAGTGTGAGGTGATTCTCAGGAGCGTCCTGGAGTCATTGTTGTTGGGGTGGCCTCCATCTTCCTGTCCGGGACATTTATATTTCTTAAGGATTAGCAACTGATGATACTTTGCCAACCTGGCCAGGAACTAGCTATAAAACATTGCACCAAAAATTGCCTGTAGGAAAAAGTTCAGAGTTGACTTACCAAAAAATATGTCATCTTGTACTAAATCAGATGTGGCAGTTGCTGGTTATAATTAACAGCCACACTGACGTTTCAAAGACAGCAAATGGAGGTACTACACAACAAAGGTCTGCCAATCAGAAAGTTATATTAATGTGTTTATGTGAATGCATTTGCTCACATTTTTAAGAGAATTTAAAATTAGTGTTGCCAAAAGTTAACAATGTGTCTCTGTATCAATGGGTAATTATTTAAATGGAGTTCTGTTACCAATTGGGTAAAGAACTTATTAACGACTCTGGGGTCATCAGTATCATTACCTTTATGGCTTTTTTGTAGATTGGAACTTTTTTGTAGGAAAAATAATCTGAATAATTCTTTGCTTTCTCTGTATTTTTGTCAGTTCTCCAAATCAGTAGATACTTTGACAGAAATTATATATATAATATATATTTTTGACAGAAATTATATACATATATGTATATATTAGAAAGAGAAGGAGAAAGAGAATCATTTATTTTTTAATTTATTTTTTTTCATGTGTTTTTGTTTTCTGAACATTTAGGTTATATGTGGTGCTGGGGTTTGAATCTTCCTCCTCACGCATGCCAGGCAATCATTCTATCACTGAGCCACTGCTCCAGCCCTAACAGAAATTATATATTAAATAATTTCCTATTATTCTTGAAAATAAAAAGAGTAGGCTAAAATTTTCCCATTCATAACAAGAATTTTAAGTAGTTTCCCCTCAAATAAGCAAGACTGACTACTTTAAATAATTCTGAAATCTTCAACCAAATTATGGATCAACCATTAAATATTCAGTACTCCCTAATGCTTATGGATTATAAATAACTTCTACTATATCTTTTATTTTAATAATATTAATTCACTGTCATTAAATAGAAACTTCACTAATGATGATTTGGAAAGTTTGCAAAACTTTACATATTTTCAAGGAAATTTTAGTGTATTTAGTTTAATTAACAATCCATAGTTTTAAAGTCAACAGATTCAAGAACTATAATGACAATAAACATAATTCACAAAGTGTAGCTCTTCAAATATATATTTCTAAATTCTAAATATATTAATTTTTTTCTCACAGGTGTGTTTGGCATGCACATAGCACATTTTATCCTCTAGCACTTTGCAATCTGTACAATATAAAAAGGAAAGACATTAATATTATTGTCCCCTTGATCTTCATGGGACTTCTGAAATATATGAATTTAGGCACTTCATACCACCTCCTCTAGAAGAATCAATTCAGTGCAAAAGTGATAAAATATTTTTCCCTGCATGTCTCTAGATCATTCTAATGAAGAATATTCGATCATAGTAACCAAATATCTTTGCATATTTCCCTTCATAGAAAAGTTCACTTACTCTGAAAAGTAGGTTACAAGACAATGACAATGACATGACTTTTTATCATTATTTTTTTTTTTTAAGAGAGAGAGACAGACTCAATTTTTATTGAGTTTTTCACATGGCCTTCATTGCTCAGACACTTAGTTGTGTATGTGGGTGCTGGAGTTTGAACCCATGTACTTGTGCATGCTGGGCAAGCGCAGTAACTGCCAAGTCACCACTCCAGCCCCTCTGTTTTGTTTTTTTAATGATGTTACAAAACAGCAATTGAGAACAGGATTCCATATAAAGCGCATTCAACAACTTTGGTTGTTTACATGGATCTATCGTTAATTCAACTTTTATATATAACACTTTCTCATATCAAGCATCCTCAAACAACGGTCTTGTGTACCCATGTGAATTAGGGCCATACAAAAAAAATGTGGCTCTTTCTAATTAATACCGGGTAGGACAGCAGGGCAGCAATAAACTTCTCCAATTCCAGGTACAGTATTCACACTTTTTAGATACATAATGAAGTGGAAACCCTGTTTAGAAGGAAAGAATTTATAGTTTCTCAACACTGCATTGAAGGCAGTTTAAAACCCAGACTACATTTGCCCATCATTAGGATTAGCTATGACACTTCTCTTTCTTTTGGGCATTATATGTAAAAAGTTTAATACCTCATTGAACTGACATTTATAAAGTTGATAGATCAAAAATTAATCACCACTAGAATTTATGCTTCATATATTTATATACATATATACTTTTCTTTGTGTTGTAATACAAGTGCGTTTGCATGAATGTATTGGTGTATATGTATGTGTGTGTTTGTATGACAGTTTAATATATATTCACTAAAAGTAATATAATATAAAGTTTCCCAATATACTTATCCTACAGTTTCTTTGTAAACAACTTAAAATATTATAGATAGATAAAACTATTCTATTCATTGTAATACTGCTGCTTTTTTATTAATTGGTCATTGTGTTTCTTCACTTCATCAGTGTATGGTCATTTAAATCAGCTAATTTATTAATAATAAAAATCTTTTTTATAGGTTCAACATCGTCTTACATAATGAAGGAATTTGTTGCTTCACTTTCATACTGCATATATAATGACAGAATACCTTAAACCCTATCCTTGTACAGGATCTATCTCCTGTTCCCTGACTCCACTATCTTATGTTTCCTCTGTAATTCCCCCATGTTACAGGTTTAAAAGGCCATATACATGTATTCTAGTAATTGTAATTGCAAGATTTATATGCTTGCCTGGATATATTTGGGCTTATCCTGGGTATCAGTGTATTCTACAGTATTGAATACCCTTCTTTTCCCTCACTCTCCTCCCTCACTTTGTCCTCCCTCCTTCCCTTGATAGCTATAGTTCCCATATCTTATGTGTTATTTCAAAATTTGAAATAAAATAAACTAATATTTAATAAACTTAGAATAACTTTCATACTAACTTAGGTTTATACTCTAGGGTCTACGTTTGAGAGAACATATTCAACTCTTAATTCTCTATGTTTGGCTTGTTTCACTCAGCATGTTTTTTCCATTTCCATCCATTTACCTGTAAAAGCCAGGGTATTGTTTTTTCTAATTATTCTTTCTAATGGCTGAGTATAATTCTATAATGTATATGTGTGTGTGTATGTGTGTATATATATATATACATATATACATACATACATATACATATATACATACATGTATATATGTGTGTGTGTGTGTGTATATACATATATATCACAGCTTTTGTATACATTTATCCAATAAAGGGCATCTATGTTGTTTCCATAATTTTGCTATTGTAAGGTGATCTGCTATGAACATTGATGTAGCTGTTTCTTTGTATTGAGATGATCTTGGGTCTACTAGGAAAATACCCAGGAGCAGGATAGCTGGGTTGTATGGTGGTTCAATCCCTAATTTTTTGAGGAGTCTCCACAATGCTTTCTAAAATGATTATACCCCATTTGCAGTCCCACCAATAGTGTGTTAGTGTTCCTTTCTCCCAACAACCCCTCCAATATCTGTTATTGTTCATATCCTTCTTTTTTGCTATTCTGACTGGTATTAGGTGGAATCTCAGTGCAGTTTTTTTTTTTTTAATTGGGTAGCTTACTCAGTGCAGTATTTTTTTAAGAGAGAGGGACAGAGAAAGAGAGAGAGAGAAACAATTTTTATTTAGTTTCTTTTTTTTTTGTGGCGTTTGTTGCTCTGAGACATTGTTGTGTATGTGGTGCTGGGGTTTGAACTCACGTACTTGTTCATGCTGGGCAAGAGCCATACCCATCGAGTCCCACTCAATGCAGTTTTAATTTGTATTTCTCTGATTGCCAGTAATGTAGAAAACTTTCTCATATTTCTTTTGGGTTTTTGATCTTACTCTATTGAAGTTTCCTTTTAAATCCATAGCCAATTTTTTGATTGGCATGTTTGTTTTTGTTGTAAAGTTTTTTGATTTCTTTATATATTCTGGATATTAGCCCCCTGTCAGAAAGGTAGTAGGCCATGATTTTCTCCAATTCTGTAGGTTATTTCTTGATGACCTTGACTAATTCAGGGCAGAAGCTTTTCATTTTAATGGTATTCCACTCATTAATTCATAGTTTTAATTCTTGTGAACATTGAAGAAAGAAACCATAAAAGACCTAAGAAGATGGAAAGACATCCCATGTTCTTGGTTAGGCAAAATCGATATTGTTACAATGGCCATTCTGTCAAAAGTGCTATACAGATTCAACACAATCTCCATCAAAATACCAATGTCATTCTTCACAGATATAGAAAAATCAATTCTCAAATTCCTTTTGAACAATAAGAAACCTAAAATAGCCAAAGTACTACAAGGGATGAAAAGAAGAAAATAAAAAAAGAAAGAAACAGGTAACAGGTATTGCAAAACTTGACCTGAAATTATGCTATAGAGCTGTAGTAACAAAAATGGCATTATATTGGTATCATATAGGAATGTAAAGCAATGGAATAAAATAGAAGACACTGAGACTAACTCACAAATCTTAAACCATCTTTTATTTAACAAAGGGGGCAAAAATATAGCATGGAGGAAAGACAGCCTGTTCAACAAATGGTGCTGGGCAAAGGGAATGCCTTATCTCTCACTCTGATCCAAAATCAAATTGAAATGGATCAAAGGACTAGAAATTAAATCAGCAACCATACAGTTATTAGAAGAAAACATGGGATCAACACTCCACCATATTGGTGTGGGTATCTTCTTCCTTCACAAGACTCCTGTAGCATAAGAATAAAAGTAAATCTTATACATTTCAGAAAATTGAGCAATAGCAGAGTTTTCCAGAGTGAATAATTCCAACAAAATCCTAAGTATTTGTATGGATATAGGTTATCTTGACATACTAAATAACTTGAAAAAAATTATTGGCCATTTCTTGTGTACCAAGTATTTTGAAAGGTAAAAGGGATCAGACATTATAGGGAAAAGAAGAGTAGTCATTCAGTGTAATTGAAGCAAGACAGATAATGACTAAGTTTTTAAAATGTCTTGAAAAATATAATTTTTGTATCAATAAATATTAAAAATAAAATAACTGATTTATATAATAGGAAATAACTATGGAGGGGAACATGTAAGAATGCATAAATAGAAAAGCCATACTGAAGATAAAATTGAACAGAGAAAAGAACATAGAAGAGCATAAAAAAGGAAGAAAGTAAATGTAAAATGCCAGAGGAAAAGGAAACAATAGTAGATTCTTGAAGCGAATAAAGATGAAATGAATGTGTCTTTAATCATAATTAAAGATGATATTGGAATAGGTAGGGAATTGTAGATCCTCAATGAACACATTTTGTGGTTGGGCAAAAGTTTAATTGTGGTTGAAGGAATCAGTCATGCTACTGCAATAGTCCTGTGAGAAATGAGTATAACTTGACTATGGAAGGTAGCAGAAGTAGTATGTTTCGGTTATATTTTTAAGCTGTAATTAGTTGTGTAATTGTTGAATATTAAATGCTGATGGATTAAAAATGGGGATTGTATGAAAAAGACTAGTTAACTGTAAATACATAGACTTTAACTTTGTGGATATGAATTGCATATGGATATTTAAAGTTAAACAGGTTGAGTTGGGTGAAAACTACACCCCAAATCCTCTGTTCCATATTAATAAAGGGATTTGGATGGTTAGATATTCACTATTTTTGTCAGAAATCTCAGCTGACAATTAGTTGAGCTGTCTAGTTTATTTCTTTTTAATAATAAAGCTTTAAAAAATTTGGCATTTGCTTAATTTTTACTCAGGGTTAAAAATACATACAAAATCATAAGCTATATGTGTTATATAGATATTATACACTTACGTGCTATAAACAACATATTCTTATATAGTATTTTAATAATACATATCATATAAAATATACAGAAATTTTTATAAGTGTAACTTGCAAAGATTCTATTATGTTTACATCCTAATCAGTTTTAGTCAAAGTGATCACTGTGATAAGACTGAAAGAATCATATTTTGGGGGTATATCATAGGGAAAAGTCCAAATATTTTGGAACATACATGAAACCTTACACACTGAGAAAGCTACATTATTACTTTGCTTAGGGAAACAGAGTATAACTTGCACATCTTAGGCCTGAATCTATTTCCCCAAAGGATAATGATTGACTCAATTCAGTGTAATCATATTTTGAAATCATTTATGTGTAACCTACTGCAAAGGGCATAGGGTCAGATGCAAGAAAATAATTACAGCATTGGAAACATTCTTTGGACAATATGAAAGATCCTTTGGTATTTATTTGCATTGTTCCATAACAGTAGCAGAACAAATTTAAATAAAGTTAGAGCTGCAATTATTTATTGTTATTTTTTGGATTCTTCTTTACCTGGGTAACACAGAAGATTAAACATAATCAGTTCCAGCTGGAAACACTTCTGCAGTATGTCAAGGACAATAAGTTCACAAATTGACTTTACCTGCTATTCATGTGCTATATGAAAAGAATCAGGCAAAGGGGAATTTAATTAGTGTGTCTCATACTATGAATAAATAGAAAAAATGATAGACTGCTGATTGCATTGAAAATGAATAGCATACTTTGCTGTCTACAACTGATCAAAAGTGGTTTGTTAGACTGTCTTTGGTCACAGAAAATTTGATTTTATTATATTATCTCATATGGCTTTAGGTATAAATGAGAAAATTTAACTTTATTGTAATTATAAATATATAAAATTATTGTTGTATAAAGTGATACAATGATGAGATAAGTATTTATACTAAAAAGCCAAAGGATTGTAATAGTTCTTTAGATTATATAGATGATAGTAGTGGAAGAAATAATACATGTTATTTTTATTTTTTTATGTAATTTTTTAAAGAGAGAGTGATGAGAAAGAATCAATTCTATTTAATTTTTCATGTGACTTTCATTTCTCAGACACTTTGTTGTGTACATGGTGCTGAGGTTTTAACCCACGTCCTCAGACACACCAGGCAAGTGCTATAACCACTAATCCACCACTCCAGCCCACATTCGTTATTTTTAAATCTAGATTTTTCATCTTAAAATCTATCAAGGTGCAGTTAGATTGGAAGACTAAGGTGCAATGTTAAACATTTTAATAAGGTGACAGTATAATTCATAATTTATTATATATTTTATAAAAAGCTATAAGAAGGAGTATGAAGGTGCCTAATAAAAAGGTTATAAATGTTTAAGTAAATGGAAATGCTAATTAACCTGATTTGAATTTTTATACATTGTACATATGAATCAAATTATCAGACTCTATGTCAAATATGTATACTATTGTGTGTCAATTACCAATCAAAATGAGTAAAAAATTAGTAAGGAAATTATTAGTAAAGCAATAAATTATCTGTAATTCAATGAAGAATACCATCATACATATTTTATCATACTTGTGTACTAAATATTTACTGCCATATTAATAAAGTTATTTTCAAAAGTGAAAATAGTGAAGTACCAATGTAGTGCTACAATTGGAGTTAAACTTAGTAAAAGATAAATACTATAATCATTTTCATTGTGCCAAAATAAGTTGTACGTATCCTTAGCATTTATATAGAGGTGTAAGCAAATGCATATTAACAATTGATAAAATAATTTGCATCATTTGTCCCTATATTCTATTCATGATGTGTGTCATCTAACCTCAGTATCCATACATGTGTACATTTCTTTTACAAAACTTTTATTGAGTGCCCAAAATACATAGTCGTAATAAGAAAGCATATTACCTAAAAGAAATTAAAATTATTAGGAGAAATAACTGTGAAAATAACCATAAAACCTAAGAAAGTCAAACATGTGTTATCATAACCCAAATTCTATGCAACCAGAAATTAATTCTATATGCTATTTTAAAAAGACAGAATTGGGAGAAAATGACATTGAAATTGTAAGGTATGTATAATTTACTCAGTAGATTTATGAGTAAGGGAATAGATTTGAGGGAATAATAAGAAAAAATGTACAGAACAAGGAAAGTATTACTTTAAAAAAATCCTTTTGTGAAGTGGCATCAGTTGAGTTACTTTCAAAGGATTCTTTGTGTTAATTCTTAAAACTACTGTGAATTTGATATCAAGGAGGCGGTAGCAGTCAGTGATCACTGGAGCAGTCACTATGTCCAAATCCTGAAAGGTGCAGAATCACCAGCTAAACTGTTCAGGCCCTAATATCTAATTAGTAAACTGTTAAGAATTTTAAATATATTTATTTGCCAAAATGATTAATCTTGCAGCCATATAAAGGAAGGAAGAGCAGAGGCAAATAATTAAACGACTATTGCTAACAGCACTGCCCATGAAGTTTTTCTGCATAAGCACAAATACATTACACACACACACACACACACACTCACACACTCACACACTCACACACTCAGAAACACAAAATTGAACATGACTACTTCAACCCGGATCTAACTACTATTCAGCAGGAAGTAAGTAAGAAATCAGAGGAAAGAGGAATTGTTCCAATACCAACAAGAAACAATCACTCAAATCCAAAATTGTACCTTCCCAATATCTGTTACGGGTTAGATATTAGGTGTCCCCCAGCAGCTTAAGTGTGAGACAATGCAAAAAGGTTTATAGGTTAACTAGGATATGAAAACTGTAATGTGCTCAGTGAATTAATCTCCTGATAGGGTGTAGCTGGAAGAGGCAGACCAGTGGGCAGATGATTGGTTGATCATTGGGGGCATGCATCTGGGCTACATAGTTAGTCTCTCTCTTCTTCCTCATGTGATATTTTGGGCTGCTTTCCTCCCTCACACTCTTCCACCATGATGTTGCAGGCTCATTTCAAGTCTGGAGGAATGGAATTGGCTCTCTGTGGATTGAGACCTCTGAAACTGTGAGCCAAACAAACTTTTCTGCTTCCAAAATTGTTCTTCTCAGGTGTTTGATCACAGCAGTGAAAAAAACTCCACTAAAATGTTATCTAACCTATTTAACAAAGACAAAGCCATGCAGAGAAAAATGTGAAAAATGTGAAAAGGTGTTTCAATAAGATTAAATCAGAATTAAAAGAGAATTCATTGTCATACAACATTGCGAGGATAAAATTTCATGCAAATCCTAATTCAAACCATTTATGTAAAGAGAGAGAGAGACATATCTCTTAAAGGGGCATAATATAAAAGAATCAAGAAACTGGGGTGTGGATGATATGGGAGTAATTATGGTCTAGTAAAAAATGCATATCATATTGTTACTTCATACGCATTTATGATTGTATAACAACTCAACTCCTTAACAAAATTAAATTAATAGTTTGAATCACAGAATTATATACTTCATATTCTTGATTTATTTCTTCTTTCTTAGTTTTTCCTCCAAAACACATTTTCAAATTATAAATTCTATGGTGTCTTAAGAGCTCTAAAGTTTTAACAGATACACACTAAACTCTTGATTCTGACATACTAAATATATAATCTTAGCAACTTTCTCAAAACAACTATGCCTGTGTTTTCATATGTAAAATAATAATAAATGGTGATAGTACTTGTTTAATAGTAAAAAAAAATGGCACACATAAATGTCATGATTTAAAAAGAAGGAAGGAAGAAAGGAAAGAAGA
Organism: Aplodontia rufa; assembly: GCA_004027875.1. Taxonomy (NCBI): domain Eukaryota; kingdom Metazoa; phylum Chordata; class Mammalia; order Rodentia; family Aplodontiidae; genus Aplodontia; species Aplodontia rufa. Next base: position 59,997 of record PVKS010000542.1, read on the forward strand.
AAGAGGAAAGAGAAAAGAAAGGGCATGTTGGAGAAGAGAAAAAATGACACTAGTAGAGGAACTGCTGATTTTTCTTGAACCTGGCCAAGGCACATGCACAGTTATTTTTGTGTGCTGGAAATTTTTATAATAAAAAATAAAGACTTGCTTTAGAATTAGTTGACTTTTCTGAACAATAGCAATAAATAAGTATTAGAGTGGGGATGAAAAAGAGTAGCATTAAATACCATTAGCAGATGTCTGCAAAAAAGGAATCAAATGATATTAGTGGTGGAGTGAAGAGAGATAATTTTCATTTGTGTCATTTGAAATGAAAGTGCCCATATTCCTGGCTCCTTCATGGGAACTCCTCCTATAGTCATCTCTATGTCCAGTTGATACCAACTGCACCCTTCAGTTTTCCAAGCAGAAAACTGAAGGAGATAATATTTGCATTCTTTTTCACTCACCCTTCACTCCTTCCACATCAACATATTGCTAATACTATGATCAAAATAAATACAAATTCAACCACTTCTCACCATCAACATTCTGCCATCTTGGTCTAAACCACTCTAATTTTCTGTCTGGATGAATGCATTTTTATTAATGGAGACTTCACAGTGATTGGTCTTAAAATGTTAAATAGACTATGGTACAGCAATTCTCAAATCCCTTTTATGGTCCTATTTTTAATCTTTACAATAGTTTCCACAGATAAGTAGAAGTTAACCTTTGATATATCTTCTCTTGTGCTACTCCTCTCATTGCAAAAATTCTATGCTGTCCTTTATGCCAGGAATATTTCTGCTACAGCTCCATTGTACCAACAGTAACCTGTGCCTGGTTTGCTTTTAGTTTTTGTTTAGATAACAAATTCTCAGGAAGAATTACCACAATGCAATGGCACTACACATCTCCCACTGCTTCAATTTTCTAATAGACATTGCTACTTTGATATACGTAGTATAAATTGCCAGCTATTTGAAGTCCCCCTATTAGAATAACATCTTCATAATAAAAATGCACAGGGACTGTCCTCATTTAGAGTTGATTGCCAATTGTTTTTAAATCTCTCTCTTCTGATAATTCTCTGCAGATTCGCAGGTCACCTATTGAAGTTTTCTTTGGGTTCAAACATTCTTAGCCATTTCTTGGTACATTTCCTTCCATAACATTTACAGTTTTATCCTCTTCAACTTTCAGAACAGAAGTGTATGATTTCAAAACCACTCTAAGAATTTTGGAGAATTTAGCATAAAATGAATTGGTTTATGGGACTGGAATGGTGGCTCAGTGGTAGAGTACCTGTGTATTCTAGTTTCTTAAAGCCATCCATCCTCACTTGTTAGGGTAAACCACACTTCTATGTAATGTCAGTAGGATGATAATTTCTGTAGTATTTTAAAGGGAAATAGAAGCAGTTAATTAAATTTAGAATATATATACATATACATATATATATATACATATACATATATATATATATACATATATATATATATATATATTTCAACCCCACATAGCATCTTCATAAAGATGGGGATAAGAGACCATTTTCTATTAAATTCCCAGCTTTTCCTATGTCATAAATCATCACTTGTTGCATTCTGTAGTCTCACTAAATATTTGTTATTATTGATGAAGACATTTAAAAACTGCAGACTTGAATTCTGGAGACTAGTCAGAGTTAGAGAAGAATATTTATGTCAACAACACAGATTTTAAAGAAGAGGATTAGCAACCAGGCAAAATCTCTAAACTCATTAGAATTAAGGTGTTAGAGAAAGTTTAAGGGAAAACTGAGAAATAGAAGGATACGGAATAAAAAGTTGTATTTTTTAGATGTCTTAATTATCGCCCAGCTTTTCTTATAACTGGTCAGCAAATGCTAAATGGATTTATAACATAATTATTGATAAAGTCCATTATTAAGAAAGCAAAACTGAGTTCTTAACATGAATGAAGAACTAAAAGATTTAGTTAATGTAAACACTCTCATTAAATTTTTTCAAAGTTGATTATATCAACTCAGGCTAATTATCATATCTCTCACCTTAAACTTTTATCATCTCTTCCTGATGAGTAACATTCAAAATCTTCTTTGATCTGTGTTGAGATGACATAATATATTACTTTTAATGATAGTCATCCTGCTATACCACAGGACACAAAACCTTATTCCTCCTAAGGGTAACATTGTACACATTGCCCATCCTATTTTACTCATGAAAAAATTATTTAAACTCATATACCCACTCTTAAAACATCTAGGAATCCCAGACATATATTGAATAAAGTGTTACTAATATTTGCATCCTAGATGAATATAATTTTAAGCCAAATGTAAAAGTCAATACTTTTAAATAGCATTACCAAATAACAGTGGACATGTTTCCTGATAACCCTATTTTATTGTCTAGTCTTATGTCACTCCTCAAGATGCACTAGAACCAAAAATTACCTGAAAAAAAGTATTAAGGTTCTGCTTTGTAGGCTTTTTGTTTTTATTTTTATTATTTATTCATTTATTTTGGTACTGAGGATTGAACCTAGCAGCATTTAACCAGTAAGCCACTGAGCCCATTTTATTTATTTATTTATTTGTAAACAGGGTCTCCCTAAGTTACTTAGGGCCTCACTAAGCTGCTGAGGCTGGCTTTTTTTTTTTTTTTTAAGAGAGAGGGACAGTGAGAGAGAGAGACAGAGAAAGGGAGAAACAACTTTATTTAGTTTTTCACATGGCCTTAGTTGCTCCAACACTTAGTTGTGTATGTGGTGCTGGGGTTTGAACCCGGGTCCTCGTGCTTGCCAGGCAAGCGCCGAAACCGCTAAGCCACCGCTCCAGCCCTGAGGCTGGCTTTGAACTTGTGATTTTCCTGCCTTATCCTCCTAAGTCACTGGGATTAAAGGCATACACCTCCATGCCCAGCTTGTAGGCTTCTTTAACAATAAATTGAAATGTTGCTACTGATAATTATATCATGCCCAAATGGTATCAAATATATGAGAGATAGTAATTCAGTCAAATATTAATATCAATGCTATATTTAAATAAATAATTTATAATTTAAAGGACATATCTACAGATACATGAAGGTGCAACTCGGAATTGTATTGGAGGGTCATGAATGTGCTTTACTGGAAAAGTCTGGAATAGAAGTTGTAAGCCATGTTCCTACATGGTGTAAAGATTTACTTTGCTTCACAGGAAAGTAGTGATGACCAATCCTATGATCTCTGCAGCTAGTCATGAATTCTTTGAAATGCAAAATCACTATGAAGTTTGAAATTTCATGAACCATTAGAAAGTTAAATCAGTAAGATAAAAACCATGAAACATAAAGGTATATAGATTTTTCATTCTTAAAATTTGGGGAAAAATTCAGAAATAGAAAAGTGATTTGATAATTAAGTTTTCTGGTTACTTTCCAAGAATCTGGCACAATTTAGGAGGAAATCTAAACAATATATGCTAATGAAGTTAGACACATAGGACTGAAATTGAAAAAAGTTATGTTTGTCTTAAATATTTTGAAAAATTTTGACAGTACAGTCAATCAAACTGTAGACAAGTTTTACTAATGAGGAAGATATGGCAAAATCACTAAATATGTGTAAATAGTGTTTGGCCATACAGTGGAAATGGTGGAAGAGCTCTCTTTGGACTAGACTTTTCTTCCAATCATTACCCTTGCTTTCAATCCTATCACCTATAATTTAATAAGGGCTACCATTCCCCAGATAACTGGCACTTTCAGTTACAGTCCTTGATTTCCTGCCTAGGCCTAGGAATTGTGGGAATTCTGTAGTCAAATATGTAAATCTTTCTTTGAAACTACACAAAATTTAAGATAGTAAATAATAGCACATCAAAAACATCAAAATAAAATTTAAAACAAGCCATTTTTAGGTTTGAATTTTTGTTTCTAATCAGCTAGTATTAGGTGTTATATACAAATAACATAAAACTCAGAGTACATTTTTTATTGCTTTCTAACAGAGACAAGTCCCTATTTGAATCATATAATAGGATCAAATTTTAAATTTCTCTTTTAGTTCTGTGAAAAGAAAATTTTAACTTAAATGGCCATACCTGTGTAGCTACAGCAATGTAGAAAATTGTAAATTGTGTATCATGTAATCTCTAAACCATAGATTCAAAAATAAAGTGATTAGATATTTTAATAAGCATGTGTGAAGGATGCAAGAAGATTATAATCAGATCATAGTGCATTTTTCCAAGGACAAGAAAGAGTTTCCCAAAAGGGAATAATTATAACAAAAATACTATAGATTTTTTCTCAAAGAAGTAAAAGCAAAATTGAAATTCGATTATTTTAGAATAGTATTATATTGCAGATATGCAGTTCAGAAATAAAGTCCAATTACTTTAATTATCTGGTTCTAAAATGTTTTCTTTTTTAGAATAGCACATCATCTGACATTTGCAATCAAGTTGACATAATCTGCTACCAAAGATTTATTCAAGTTAAATAATGTGCATTGGGAACTAAATCAAGGAAATAAGGATGATTTATCTACACACTCTCTTCATTCATTGTACAACTTATAAAATTGAGTCAGTTGTTTTTAAGGCAATATACTTGACACCAGATATATAAAGATGGAAAATATAAGGAGCACATAGAGTTCAGTTGCAAATCAGCTTAAAATTTGATTCATAAGGAAATTTTGCCCGAATTTATTTTATCTATTTCAATTAATTTTTCTTTACTATTTCTAATCTTTCCCACACATGAAATATACTGCAATATTACCTAAAAATCACATGATATTTTGCATGGATCCTATGTACATCTTTCAGTTATCTAACATTGTGCATGATAATTACTAAATTCTCATTAATTTCATTTATAGGCCATTCAGAAAAAATAGATACATCCTCTGGTAATAACCATATGGTCAGGCACAGTGCTGAACATTTTCTCAAAATTGTATTTCCAGTAGCCCTTGGGAGTGAATAGAAACTAACAGAGGTCTGTAACATACCCAGGCCTAAAATTATGTTAATTGTCATGGGTGTAATTTCAACTCTTGGATAGCCTAACTTGTAAGACTGGTCTTATCAACTGCACTATCCCCTGCCTGTCACAGATTAACTGACCTTTCAGAAAAGCTGACAAGGCAAACATTTCCAGTCTATGAAAGCCCAATAACACAACTAGTTTTTGTGTAGATGCACCTGCTTCCAAACATATATTGCAACATGCTCCACATTGTGTTTGTGTATGGTACTGCCCTTAGGCAGGAACTTTTGGATACAAGAGACTATTATGCATAATCAGAAAAATAGCATTGACTAGGATTCTCTTAACAAAATATATCTTAAAACATTTTTGATACTTCTCAGAAGAGTAGTGAGAAACTAGCCATGCTTACTCCAAGAATACAGGTGGACAGTGCTCTTTGATTGGGAAAGGGACTACTTTTTACAAAAGCTGCTGCAATTTGAAGTGCTGCTTCTTCACCTGGCTGAACACCTTTGCTATTCCGATTGCTGCACACTGGGTTGGTCTTTCCCCTGATATTATTTTCCAGGGTTTTGCAGCCATGCTTCATTACTTGAAATTGTTCTTTAATGTGTCTGCAACATGTTCCTTCAGCTTGCCCTATTTGAGATCTCCCCATGTCAGCTCACCATACAACAGCTGGCCAGGTATCCTGCTGTCATCTAGTTTTTACACTTGTGTAGTCCAGTGGAGCCGCATTGTAGCAAGTATAACTTCACTGCTGTTGGATTGGCTATATTCCAGGACTTTTTGTTGGCGAACATGTTCCTACTTGTGATGCTAACTAAAATCAATATTAAACATATTGACCAGTATTCTGCACTGTTTAATTATGTCATATTATTGTCTATGTATGTTTAGACTGTACATAAATTTTATCATTAATTGAATATCTATTTTGGAAAGATTTTGCTCTTGGAATGATTAAAATAGAACGTTATTCATACAATAGAAAACTGAGCACTGATGCAGTTTTCTTTAACTTGCAACCTATATGATTGGTTATATAGCTGTCAAAAATCTCTGGGCAATTATTCAGAAATTTTGTAATCATGCAAAAAATGAACACAAACTATCCTTTGGAGAAAAAATGGTTGCAGCAAACAAAACACATATAAAACTATAAATATTCTTCTAAATTTCCCTTAAAGTATGGAAAAATATTCAGGATAACAGTACATATTTTGAAAGCTGCCAGTAAGACATCTGATATTAATAAACATTTGATCTACTCACTAATATGTCTATGATTATGCTTTATGAATTATTTTGAACTCTAAACATTGCAAAATATCCAAAAATTGTTACTTTTTAAGCTACCTTGATGCATGACTTGATGCATAACAGCAGACTTGGTATTCAGTTTTCACATACTCCCACATAAAATACTCATAAATTATAGTAAACGTGAAATGGCCAAATACATAAAAGTGAGATCATTAGCATTCCCATTCATATTCAGAAGATGATGAAGTTGATTCATTTTCTTATGTGAGATGATTTATAATAAAAGCAGAATAGTATTAAAATTACTATGTTAGCAATGTAAGTGGAGAACACACAAGTTCTATTGGAAGAAGTATTGCCAGAGATAAAAATATAAAGGAAATAAAATATAGTTACAGGTTGATTGACTATGACAATATTAGATACAGTCTATTGGTATGCAGTAGATCATTTAACCATAGTAAATTATCTGGCTTCTTTGCTTGAAAGCTAATCTTCACATAGCATTTGTACTACATATTAATTCGACATCTGTATTAAAAAGAAATACCCTTTTGGAAAATTGCAGTTTGTTTTCTTTAAGATTGTTTTCATTCTTAATGGTAGTCAGGATTTATAGAATCAGTAGAATCTAATCCAAGAATTCCATATTCTGTGAAATAAATACAATTCTATATACTATGCTACAATCTGAGATATTGGTTAATTTTCGAACAATAATTGATTTTTCCTATTCAGTTTGTACTGGGACTTTAAAGAGTTTTATGATTTGTTCAGAAGCTAGCATGCTATGATTTTGTAGATCTTTTGGAATTTGTGAAATTTGAATGGAAATTTCCAAAATCAAGTCGCTTATTTAAAGATTAAAAATTATATTGATCTCCTTTAGGAGAAGTTCTTATATAAACCAATTCAATATTTTTATAGAAGACATATAAAATTAGTAGGATCTGTTTATTTGTTAATTCTCATAAGTATTTGTGGAATATTTACTATCTCAGAGACTATGAGTTCTAATAGTGATCAAGGACTTCGTGCAGGATTTTTGCTTGTATCGGGTGATTTGTGAGGGAATAAAGATCTTTTCTGAATACAATAATATTAGGAAACTAAGTAATTACATGATAGGACATCTTAATTGTTCTTGCCCAGAAGGTAGGAAGAAGAATCATTCCTAATTTTGGACAGAGTTCTTAGCTTGTTTTGTGCTCTGCATAGAGCGTTCTGATATTTACTTTGAATCTTCATGATCACAATGACCTTTGCTGATGCTAATGTGCTGCAAAATTGTTGATGTCAAACAGAACAAAACACCATGACCTATCTGTGGGTGCCAAGCCAGCTCCTAGTCATACCAGGACACAAATGATTGAGTGAGACCATCTCCAGCTATAAGTGGCCACTTTTCCTTTTGTTAGAGCTAATAGTCTAAGAAAATTAAGGCATGTCATAAGGAACATTGTTTAAACACCTAAATAATGATAAAACAAGGGTTATAGTCCACTGCTCTCTAGATTACACAACAGTTGTCATTCTTTATTGTGCCAGTACTTTCTCTATTTCTACTCCCTCCACATTGCCACTTTATTATATTATAATTACAATGTGGTACCTGGAGGTGTTTGGTGTAGTTATCATAGCATGAGAATTTTTTTGCAGATACCATATATTTAAAATGGATAGTGTTAATTACAGTATAGTTTATACATATGTAACTAGCTAACATCTGATTCTGTCAAATTCAAAAAATTTATTGTCATTCTTCAATAATGTGAATTGCTTTGGGTTGAATCTGTATCACACAGCAAGGAGATTTTTCAATCTGTAAATGTTCTTCCATTTCTCCTCTCTCCCTGTGCTTCAGCTTATTGAAGTTCAGTAAAAGTTGCAAGGGGCTGAGGCATATAAAAGCTACCATGAAATCTCACTGACTTACACCAAGAGAATTAATTTTGTAACTGGTCTTTAGAGGTCTATGCATTTCCCAGCGTTTCCTCCTCATCTAGACTGCAAAACCTGTCAAATTTATTGGCTCTTGGTACCCTGTTCATGGTCTGTTTTGGAACATGGAAAGCACACTGCACCCAGAGGAATCTGTGTAGGATGCCTCAGACACATTTGCTGTAGATGCTTCACAAAGACATTTACTACTCTTCCCTTCTATACTGGTGCAAGGATACTTGGGCAAGTGTGGCTGAAGGGTTCAAGCAGAGGATCCTTTTTCACTCATTATACATATTATGTATCTGTGTATTTTAAGACCACTCTTTCTGGTAGTCAAGCAGGAGAAAGATTATTAAAATCTAGTTCAATAGTTTTCTTTTCCTTAATACAGAACACCAGGGGCTCCGTGATTAGGGCTCTTTCCCGGGATGTGCGAGTACGCGATTTCAAACCCTAGCAGCACGTACACAACTAAGGGTCTGAGCAATGAGACTTGTGAAAAACTAAATAAAAATTTGATTCTCTGCGTCTCTCTGTCTCTGTCTCTCACTGTCCTTCTCTCTTAAAAAAAAAACACCATCATCTAGTTCAATATAGAATCTTCTAAATCTATTGTTTATAAAATGAACGCTATTCCTTGCATCCAACGTTGCAGCTGTAGCTTTTGAAATGGAGTACTTTGGGAAAAGCCAAAGGGTACATTGGAACGTACTAAAAACAGTCTCAATATCTCAAAATATTATTCTGCCAGATATAGCTTTAGTGTGGAAAACTCAATAACATTCAATTTCATTTTATTCAAATAAACATACTTGTTTGGAAAGAAGCTATGTGCAATTCTAAAAATATAAATTGCATTTCAATTAACAAAATATATTTTTGTAGTTTGAAGTATGATATTTTAAATTGGGAAATTTCCAATTATTGAAATTCTCATCAATTTTTCTATTACCTGCTCGCGCTCTCTCTCTCTCCATATATTACATATATACTATATCTACATACACACACACACACACAAATTTAAAGACCAATAAGACATTTACTAGATAATGTTCTACAGGAAAATATTATTCTACATATTAACCACATTTTCCACATATTGAAAAAAGAAACAGAAAATATATGCCATTTTTGTCTTGACTCATTATGAGATATATAAATAACCTAACATTGTGCACAAAACAACATGGAAAATAGTTTAAATTAAATTTTGCTATAGTTATTTTCCTATGTACAAAATCATGGTGTGACTTTTTTCCCACCAGAATTGGAAATCCTCAGGGGAAAAGAAAGAACTCTTAATGGCATTACTACTGGAACCCAAACTTCTTTAAAATTTAACAGATGATGACAGTTTAAGAGACCCACAGAAATGTTCTGCCATGTTAGAATATGTGTGCAAATTCTAGAGAGGACATTTCCTACAGATCTCTATCTGGGCTCATAGAAGTGAGGCAACTACGTAGGTCTCATGTCTCTTCAAAATCAAGTTCTTTTTCTGTCAGTGGTATATTTTGAGAGAGCAACTATTCTGGGTAAAGATTTACATAATACACTGAAAAAATATGTTCCACTGAGGTCCTAAGTTGTTCTTTTCTTCCAAATAGCAACTTAGAAGTTTCAGTTGGTTTTAAATCTTTAAAATTTGTGTTTTATGAAACTTATTTGCTTACATGATAAATATATAAATTTATAAGAATGTCAATGGAATCTAAATAGACTGAAGTTTTCTAAGGAAATGACTGTTAAACATATATATTAAATGTAGCAAAAAAGTTGTAAGACCTAAGAAATATTAATGTAGAAGGCTATTCTTAGTAACCCTCGAAAGTAACTTCAAATTGCCTTTGACCAACTTTGAGTTTAAAAGGTGAGAATATCAAGTTATTGTCATTGTTATATACTGAATCAAGAGAAAGGAGTATTGTAATTTATTCCGCCTGTAGTGAAGTTTTTCCAATTGAATGTAGAATTTAGCTTGCTTTGGGAACACATGAACTAGATTTGGAAGAAGAAACACCCTGCAAAGGTCAGCATGATACTTTTGCATGGTTGAAAGTCTTTCTTATCAAATATTTACTTGCCAAATAGAGACTGACTTTGTGGTCCATTGTTTAGCCTCGAATTATTTTATTCATGTCTATGGAATTTAATTAAGGAAGAATATACTTCCATTTATATTAAGTATTCTAAAGTAATTTTATAATTTTTATTCCTTAGAAAAAAACAAATTTTAAAACTTAGGACTATTTTGCACATCCATGCAAATTTAATATGACAGATATTTATTAGCTGCAAATCATTCCTTTAGTCAGGGCATATAAATAAAATGATTACTAAATGGTCTTCCAATTCTGAAATTGCTTAGAGCAAAGAAAAGACAAGAACAAATTATTGGTTTTATATATTTAATAGTATGCAAAGTGCATTATGAACATCTAAAAACCAAGTTGTAAGGGTGACTTGCTGTGGGTCTTTATATATGCATTAAGACCATTTCTAAGAGAATAAACTTTTGAACTTTTAAGAGAAGTCACTATCTCTTTTATAATAATAAAAATTGTTTCTGCATATAGTAAAGAAAATTTAAATTAATCATCATCATTATTATAGATTGAATGTTTGCATCTCAACTAAAATTAATGTGTTGAAATCTTAAGTCCTAATTTGATGGTTTTAGGAGGTTGGGCCTTTGAGAGGTAATTAGTTCATGGCAGAGGAATCCTCGTGAATATAATTAATGCCATTATGAAAGAAACTTCAGAGAGTTTCTGACTTTCTCTGTCACATGAAAATATGTCTGCAACCTGGAAGAGGCCCTCACCAGAACCCAACCAGATCAACGGCACCCTGATCTTGGATTCCAGCCCATGGAACTGTAAGAAATATATTTCTGGTATTTATAAGCTACTCAGATATGGATATTCTGTGAAAGCTACCTGGAACAACTAAGGAAATTGCCAATCTTCTCTATGAGTATTAAAAATACAAGAAAATAATATATTCCAGAGAATAAGTTTTTACCCTGCAAATGAGGATAATGGCAGAATATAAAAAATTCTAATATCAATGTCAAAGTAACCAAGTATAGAAGACATAAATGGGACCCTAAAACAATTGATGCATTTAAATTGATAGAAAAAAATGAATTAAAATATATTCCCAAAGTACAAGAAATTATTCACACACATCACTTTGTATATTTTTCTTTTAGGCCCTGAAGCAAGTACAAAAGAAGAAATAATAACTCTCTTCAATTAAATGTTCTCTTCATCTACTATTGCTATTATCACTTTCCCTTCTAACAATCTTCAGTGCTATATACTTATTCTATTACAAGCTTACCTATCTATCATTTTGCCTTACATCAGGGCCTTATTTCCAATTCCCATTTACCAACTGCTGCTGTATGTTAGCTTACACCTCACCCCAATTAACAAGAAGCAATGATTATAATATGAGTACCTATTCCTAAAATAATCACTGCATTGTGCACATTATCTCCTTGAGACTCTCAGTCCTCAAGGAGTTATATAAGTAAATCATTCTTATCTTTAAACATCAGTGAATAATCTATGGAAACAGTTTGTAAATCACCAGTTCTAAATTAAAGCCCTAAACCCTAAACCCAATCAGGTCGAGTCATTTGCCATCCATAAGAACTGCAGACATTCTGATAACCTTTGCACTTGTTACTCCCATATCAGAACAAATACAGTATATTTTAGCTTTGCTTTTTCTTTTTCTTTTTTTTAAATTCCATTAAGGCCTTTATTTCCAGCTTATTCTATAATGCTTCCAAGTTTTCATGAAACTGAAATTGAGATTCACTCTCTCTGGAGCCAAGTCTAAATACCTTCGTAGGCCTCACTGCATCCCCTTTTTCTCCTCTGTACAATAGAAAGTCCAGCTACGTGACTCCAGCACCACAATCCATCCCCTTGATTGCATACTTTCCCACACATGGTACATTTAGGCATCACCTGTTTTCTCCATCCCTGTGATCAGCTGCCCTTGCATCACCTCCACCTCACTCTCTTATATTTGTGTGTGTGTGTGTGTGTGTGTGTGAGAGAGAGAGAGAGAGAGAGAGAGACAGACAGACAGACATAGAGGAGAGAGAGAATGTGTGTGATGGAAGAGTGGTTTTCTCAAGCCAGTTCTATCCAAAGACCAGTGATCATCTCTCCCTGAGCCTTAGCCTGTTTTGCTACCTACTTTTTATCTTAGTTTCTGGACTCTGTTCTTGTTTCTTTGATGCCAAATGACTTTTAATATATTTTTGGACTTCATGCTATGATCAACATAATTTATAACCTAATGAGCCAGTGTGTATATAAAACACAAACACATATACATTTGTGCAACAGTGCTAACCCATGGCAAGCGGATTTGAAAATAGACAAGGGTCAGAATTTGGAATTTTCTATTCTGTTCTAGTAATTGCTCCTATTTCACCTAATATCTATTAAATAATTTTTAAATTAATTAATGTGTCCCTTGTAACCAGGCAGTCACTGGCAAGCTGCAGAAACTCAATTATTTGTTTAGTATATCAATCAATGAACCAATATATCGTTGGGAAAGACTCAGTAAATTGTTGCTCATTTGTTTCTTCCTTTTATTCCGTAAGCAACTGATGAATATCCATTACCTGTGAGTTACTCTGCCCACTGCTGTTCATTTTACAGTCAATTCAAATGAAATCCTCATATTTTAGGATGTTTCATATTAATAGAATATGAGTGTTAAAAGATGAATAAAAGATTAATATCTGGTACTTGTAATATAATGAAGCTAAGATGTGATATGTTTATTAATTCCTCTTTGTCTATCAGTCCATGCATATTTAAAGAGCACCTGGAAATGTGTCAGGTATTGTTCTCAGATTCGGGGTGGAATGGTAAACAAATAAACAAATCAAAAATCCCTATCTGCAAAGAGTTAATATTCAGTGGAATGAGAGAAATGAAATACAAACAAATAAATAAGATAATGGATCCACTATTAAACACTAAGAAGAGGTAAAATATGATGAATGGATTGGGAAGGACTGAAGGGCCAGGTTCAAAGCAGGAAAGAATTCAATCCTCAGCAGAGCTTCTAAATACTTATGTAAGGTAACAGCAAACACATTAGGGAAACTATAGTGGCAAGAGACAAAAAGTTACCCTTCCCTGTCTCAATTCAGAAAAATAAAATGCACTTTTCAAAGTTTTGAAGAGAAGAAAGCTTTTACTATTGCTTCTCATTGATCCTCCCTGAAGTAAAAGAAAGAAAATCACAAAAATTGAAGGCAAGAAAGAAAAGAAACAGAACCTTGCCTCATTAAGCAACCAAGGTTAGTACAAAATATTTTGCTGAAATGGAGGACAGGGTATTAAATTGAACCTATGTTTAAAGGAAAATGATTGCTATGACATGCATTTCTCATATCAGAGCAATTTAGATAGGAAATAACTGGTAAGCAAACATTCTGTATTATAAATGAAAAAAATTCTGAAAGGATTATTGTTGTCTTTTTCACTGAACACATCAGCAGGAAAATTATTCAGCCCCAGGCAGAGGAAACAAATATCATCAAGTACAACAGGCTGCTGTTTGGACCCTTCACTATCCTCAAGGACTGTCATGTTTTCAATACTCATTTCTTTGTATGTTGCCTCTCAGTACAAGTCTTTGTGTCTTATATGCACTCGGTCTGTTCATTTTTTTGATTGCCACCATTGTAAACTTCTAGTATCTCAAGCTTACCAGGCACACTGCTTTTCTTGGAATAATATTATGATGCAAAAACTAAAAATAAATACAACTTGAACAAATTTGATGTCAATTTATATAACAGGACTGCTTCAATATTCACAACTAGAAACTAGATGCTATTTTCATGGATGTTAGAAATAAATAATGTAAAGTATACCTAGGACAATGTTGGATAGTTAGTAAGATCTCAGTAAAAACAAGCTCAACGGGAGGAAAGCAATAAAGCCATTCTAACACAAACTGTGCTGAGAAGGCAAACAGAAACAAATTCCTTTAAAATTCGTCATTCTTCAGTGTTTTTGCTTTCCTGACCCCAGAGATCTCAGAGCCCAGAGTTCTTCTTTTTTTATTTTTTTAAAAATTTTTTGAGATAGTCCTTCTCTTAGGGCCTTAATAAATTGCTGAAACGCTGAGACTGACGTTTTCTGACTTTGACCTTGAAATCCTCATGCCTCAGCCTCCTGAGCTGCTGGGATTACAGGTGTGTGCCACCACACCCAACACTCCAGAGGTTCTGGTTCTTGGTGTCCCAAACTTTCAAATCATCAAAACACTGACTGGATTTGGCCAATGAGAGGTCCTGGTGATAAACAGGGCATAAAAAGGAAAGAATGAGCCAAGTTATTTCCTTTCCTTTCCACACATTTCTATCAGTCTTCCAGAGTGATATCTCCAACAACACTTCTCTCTGCTCTGTGACTTACACTCTTACAAGATAGGAGCCATAACTCAGCAATGGCAGATAAATCCGTCCCATTAGCCCAAGTAGGATGTGCTCTTTCCCTTACGCTCTAGCTCAGCAGAACAAGTGACTCTCCATGGGTGTTAATTCAGGATGAATTTACTTTATGCAAAGTGCTGGGGACAAGAAATGTTTTGGATTGTGAAATATTTGCATATATGTAATGAGGTATTTTGTACACAGCCTGAAGGTTATTTTAAACAATGCTTTTAGCTCACATGTATTTTGACTGTACCCTGTCATGTAGTTTAGGTGTGCAAGTTCCCCTAGTGATGTCATATCAGTGCTCAAAATGTTTGGATTTCAGAGCACCTCAAATCTGTGTTTTGAATTAGGAATGTTCAATTTGTATCTGTGTTAATTTTCTGTATTTTGCTCTTCTCTTCCATTATCAGCACAAATAGTTCTCTTTACTAAGTACTCTTAGCTTTAAATTCACTGACTAATTGCATTCCCCTCATATGAGCAATATTTGATCCACTCCATGCACATGTGCAATATTAACATGTTATGATGTCTGTACTGAAGTATAATTATGTGTTTCTCAATGATATGCTATATCATATGTAATGTGTAGTTAGGCAATTTTGTGATTCTGTTAATATCACAGAGTATACACATATGCACACACAAGCTAAAATGACTAGGCCATCAGTAAACAATATAATCTTATGGTACCATGGTCATAATAAAATCATTCTTTGACCAAAATGTTGTTATGTGGCACATGACTCCATGGTCCTCTAATAAATCTAGTCATAAACACATCTCCTTGTTTTTTCCCATGGTCAGTTGTAAGAAAAGCAATGCCCACACCACACATACACACACACACACACACACACATACATATACATACATGCATACATACATACATACACACACTATAAATCCTTCTGGAAAACTTATATCATAATGGTGATTAGCTACTAGGAGGGGTCAGCTTTCTTATTCTTGTGTATGTAACACTTAGTAAAATATTCTAGTACATCTTTATTCTTCCTCTCTCTGGAGACATTCCTTTATATAGAAAGGAAATAACTACCCTTCTTTGCATTCTTTTGGATTTTTGTTTTCTGGCAGAATTCACTCTCCGTAGTTGGTAGGAAGGAAGGAAGGAAAGAAGGAAGGCAGGCAGGCAGGAAGGCAGTCAGGCAGGCTGGCCAAGCACATTTTTAAAGGAATATTGGGCTTGGAAATGTTCTCTTTTTGTCTATTTAACACCTAATGAAGAAGACCAGTCTGTAGAACAAACAGATGATGCAATATTGACAGAGAAGCAGAGATGAGAAAGATAGATTTAATGATTTCCCTTTAAGTTCTTTTGAAGTCAATTTCCAATCCTGTCTTTTCCACATATATTTGTTAAATACAAATATAAATAAACACATACCTGTACATATACACATTAATTTAAATAATTGGAGAGGTACTCTGAGCCAATTAAATCACTTTTAATTAAGCTAGATTGAGTTCATTTCCTGACATTTGCAACCTAAGATGTCTTAAGTGATACACATATCATTTTATTATATTGTATTAAAATGTCATACTGTTAAAGCCACTCCTTGAAACAAGGACATTCCTTGTGTTAGGGTAATGAAGCCTCACAAAGAAGCTAAATTACTCTTATTGCCTAGTATTTGTTTTTAAGGCTTGCATTCCACATACCAACTAGAATTGAGAACAAAAGCCACAGGTAGGACACAGAGTGGAAATTTTATTTAGTATTGATCAAGAATAAGTCAAAAAGTCTGCCCCATGTTGTGGGGTGAATTTTAGAATGGACTTAAACAGACAAATAGTTAGAGAGGAAATCAGAAAAAATCAGTTATAACTTACTCTTTTGAGATGCATTGGAAATATTGGAATGCAATGGTAGAGTAGGATTAGTAACTGTCTTCTGAATAAATTATCTATGAAAAATTGAAAAAATCTTGTAATGTTAAATGATACTCATTTTCTCTTTCTTTCAAGTTATTTATTTCTCTTTATGTAATTCAAATGGATGACTCCAAGAACACTGTGAAATTCTATTGACCTAGGATGGCAGGTTAGAACTGGAAGCTGTCTTTGAAAGTCTGCTTTATTTTCTTATATATTTATAAATAAATATCCTAGGTGTTCACACAGCATCAATGTGCAGAGTTAGTAGAATTATGTGTCTTCAGTTTTTTTCTTACCATTTAAAAATAGTTATCAAATATTATTTTCTTTAAGAAGATGCATTTATATTTAGAACTACAATAAAAAGTTCTCATTTCAGGGAAGGACTGTGCTAGGAAAACAGAGAAGAAAGTTCCTTCCCAATCCCATGATCTGTGTTTTCCTCATCATATTTTTTAACCCTTCCCTAAACATGTGCAATTTTAAAAATAAATTATGAATATATAAATAATAAACCATTAACAAGATAGCTGATCAGATAAATATGCCTAGTTACTTTGCTTCTATCACTTTATTTTCCTCTCAGAATCTTTCTAGAATATGTATTACAACTTTCTCAACTATTTTTCCTTAAATATAATGAATTAAGACAAAGATTTTTTCCTTTCATTTATGCTTGTATTTTAACAGTGAGATTTTTGAAAATTGAATCTTTTAAGATCCATAACAAATAATTGTTTAATGATGAAGATTATGGCTTTATATACACTAAGATAACAGAATTGGGCATGTGTTCAAATAGTTCACTTAGATGAATGTTTAATCCTCCAAATTGCTGTGCAAGTATAGGGAAGGCACTGTGGCAAAGTCTATGACATCACTGTTAGAATCTTGCATTTACAGTATATAAACAAGTTGATTTATCCATCATCTGATAACATGATCATTTTATTACATATATAGAATTTATCATAATTAGTTGTTATCATACTCAGCGATCTTAGGGCTTTTGGTCAATTTCATTCAATAAGACATAAAACATTTTCAAAAATTATTTCTTATCTAAATTTAAGGTTTTTAACAATGACATTATCTGCTCCATAAAATGGATGTGATCTTAATTTAGATAAAATTATTTCTAGATTATCTAGTAGTTTATTTTTATATTTTTCATTCAATTGGATAAACATCCATTCTGAAAACACTGATAAAATTTTTAAGAGGTTTTAAGAAAGTTCTCTTTTTCATTCTTTTCAATCTGATCAAATTGATCAACTTAAAAATATTGCATTGAAAAGATATATCTAATAATGATCATAACAGAGGTTATATATGCTATCATACTACTAATGCATTTTTCATTCTAGGCTTTTTTCCATTATCTAAATATATGTATATGGAAGATTAAAATTTTCAAAATAGTACAAAGGATACTGATTCAGTCAGTTTTTAAGTGCTTTGTCCCAAGGGTCTGGCAAGAACAAATTTTAGGAGGAAAAGTTTATTTAGGGGCTCACAGTTTCGGAGGTCTCAGTACACAGGAGGCTGCTCCATTTCTCAAGGCTCTAGGTGACGCTGTACAGCATGATGTGCATGGCTTCATAGAGCAGAAAGTTCAAGGTGTCACATCAGGACATGCAGAGTAGAGAGGGAAACTGCACACCACATACAGAATATATACACCAAAGGCATGCCCCCGATAACCCAGTCCCTCCAGCCACACCCAATCAGCCTACAATTGCCAGTTAATCCGTATAAGGGCATTAACTTATTGACTGGATTAAGGTTTTGTAATGCGATCATTTCACCTCTGCTTTTCAAAATCATCACATGTGAGCTTTTGGGGAACACCTCATAATCAAACCATAACAGATACCACCATTGCTTGTTATTTTCAAAGAAAAACAATCTTTGAACTGGATAAAATTCCATTTCACTTTGGAATATTATGCCATATTCCACTTTCTGTTGATGAATGTACTTACCCACTAATTCAGTGTCTTAAAGACTCCCTTCACAGACTCTTAATACTTGTGGTTGCCATGATTAAATAATATATACAGTTTAGACCATGTATTTATTCTCAATTTTATGTGATTTTATAAATAACTTATTCACTTAAATTATTTGCAATTGATCATTGGAAATGATTTTTATAATAATAATCTTTTATTAGAGTTCTGGTAGTGACTTTTGCTAAACATGACCACCAAATTACAGTAAGTATTTCCAAATACTTCTCCACTGCTGTGACATTTACTGTGTGGACAAATAAGTGTCAATTTTTCACTAGTTTTTCTCAACTACGGCATAATTATGTGTAGCAGTTGTTTACCCTTGTTAACTCCTCCTGCTATCTCATTATCATAACTCTTAAAATCAGACTTTGGTATTTATATGGCAGCTATTCATTCTAAAAGAAGCCAGGTACTCTTGTCATTTGGCATTTTGCTGTTATTGGTCTTCATCTCTTACCTCTACCATATTCAAAGCAAATTTATTGTATTTTTGACTACATGGTGGTTTTTGACTACTATTGTGGTTATGACAGGCACTAAACTGACCATTAAACATTTCTATTCTAACAGGTCTGATATGTTGTTTCGATTTAGTCCTAAATGCAGTATGTTTATAAGTGATAAGCCTCTGACTTATATATGCTCATATTTTGATTAATTCAGTTTCTCCTTCTTTACAAATTCTGAGTATTGGTATAAAACAATCTCTTCCAAGAAGAAGGCCAATAGGTTCCCTTTCAGCATCTTTTCCCATAGGACATAGGATATTATATTTAGCATTCAGAATAGGAAAATTGTTTAAAAATGAATATTCAAAAATATTCAGTGAGACCCCTCCCCACACTCATCCTGATGGGACATGTTCTGGCACTCTGAAAATGCTGAGGAAAATAACGCACTTTGGTTATATGCCATAAGAAAAGCAGATTTGTACAGAAGATGTCATGCTATGAGAATACTGCATGTATACTTAATCTGTGACATGGGACTTGAACAGAAGGAACACTAGCTTTCTGTGAGTTGAGTGAAGGGCAAACTTTGCTGAAACTCAGTATTACATAAACAAAGAATATTAGAGACTTGGAGACTTGGCTTCATTAATCAAGGAATATAAACCACATTGGTGCCAGGAGGCTTACAACCACAAGGACTGCTGCAGGAGCAGTGCTCTGGAGGCTTAGCCCAAAGGGAGGGGAGAGCACAGAAATACATGAAGGACAGATCTGACATGGAGAACCCTGAGATCACAAGGGCTACCAGTCTTTGGATGAACTCAGGGCTTACACTAGTGGACATAGAATATGAAATGTTTCCAAACTAGCCACAGAGAGTTTGGAGGTTGCCATTTTGCGGAGGCAGGGACTGTAGGAGCCAGGAGAACTAAGCAAGCATCTGGATGGCCCCAGTAGGCATCTGCTGCAAGAGTTAGGAAGCACCTAGGAAAACGAGTGCAAAACAGACTCAGAGGATACTTTGCCCAAGAGAATTCAAGTTGTAAAAGAGAAGGGAAACCAACTTCAGTACTTTCCCCTGCAGGTCTGGTGGCCTGTGTAACCAGCTGAAGTGTGTCAGGAGTTTGAACAGGTGGGCACCAGTGTACTCAGGGTCCAGGAATTTCAGAAAGGCTGTGCTTATAAGCAGCAATGGTGGTGAGGGATTGCACACTCACACAATGATAAGTATCCTGGGAATATTCCAGGCCCTTGGCATGTGTACATTTAACCTGCCCAGAACAGAACAGTCACCACCCAGCAAAGTCCTTGAGGCATGATTAGACCCAAGCCCAACCACCCTGACCTCCACCCTTGGAACCTGACAGTGGCCTCACCCTGGGAGAGCTTCAATTTGGCATCTGAACTATGTAGACAAAACTGCAGCCCACAGTGACCATTCCCATTATCTACTTTGACCACCTCCGTGTAAAGAATCTTCTCAAATTTTTTGAAAAGTTTTTTTTCTTTCTTTCTCTTTTCCCTTTGGTTTCATTTTCCTTCCGTTTTCCTTTCTTCTTTTCTTTCTTTCTCTCTTTTTGGTGGTGGTGTTTTTGTATGTGTTCTTGCAGTATTGACTGGTTGATGGACATACTTGCTTTTTTTTTTTTTTTCATTATATCTTTCTTCTTCTCTTTATTTTTAGGATTTTTTAAACACAGATATTTTCCCTTGCCCTGTCTTGGGAAGGTTGATTTTTTTATAAGTTTTTTTTTGTTTGTTTGTTTTTTACTTTTGTTTCATTTTATCTCTTATTTGGGTGGTTATCCATTTCCTCCTTTTATCTTTCCTTGTGATAACAGTTGCTCCCCCTTTCACTCTTCCTCTACTTTGTTACCTCTAGCTTTTCTATCCTCTATTTAAACTGTTACATTCTACATCTCTTCTCTCTGTTCATGCTTTGAAACTATAAGCTCTACTCTACCTCCTTTTCACATCTCCTTTTTTTAAATTGTCTGTATTCTTTCCAACCTCTAACTCTCACTGGTTTATATAACTTGAGCCCCCACCATTAATGCTATTTTAACCATTACTGTTGTGGATGCCAAAGTTGATACCAGTGCCTGCTTTTAAGTAAGATATAGATAGTGGTTACATATTGTTTTCAGCAAATGCAGTTGATGACCCTACCATTTCAGTCTTAGGTAGCAATTAACATTATAGTAATCACAGTTGGAACTAAGTATCTGGTTTAAGGCTGTATATTATTTGCATTGATTGTTGCTATTACTGGTTTCCCCATATTTCATGAGGTTCTTGGAAACTACAGGGATTCTAAAAGATCACAAGTTAGGAGCACTGCTGAACTCAGTTTTCACTGACAGTACTCTAACTCAAGGAAGGGAGAGGACAAAGATTGCAAACCATCAACAAGACCCATAGAGGAACAACAAGAGAGAGAACTGAGGATCCATTCCCTGACATTGATGCATACAGTAAATCTGGAGAGAAACCTCAGAACAAAAAGATAATTGCACACAAAAGGCCACATACAAAATAAGAGGAAGAGGAATCCACTTCACTTAAGGTGCAAGAAGACCTTCAAAAAAATAAGAAAATATTTAACACATGAATCCCCCAACAAAGTATCCCACTGATAGTTCAGTGGATGAAAACCAAGAGAAACGTTATTATAATTTAATTACCAAGATGATCAAAGAATTAAAAGAAGATTTAAGGAAGGAGTTAAGAAAGCAATTACACTAGGGATGAGCCCACCATATGATCCTGCTATTCCTCTCCTGGGTGTTTTTCCAGGAGATTTAGAATGAGCACATTATAGTGACACAGCAATATCTATGTTCATAGCAGCTCAATTTAGAATTGCTAAATTATGGAAACAACCCAGATGTCCCTCACAGGATGAATGGATCCAAAAACTGTGGTACATATATACTGTGGAATTTTACACAGCAATTAGAAACAATGATATTGCAGCCTTTGAAAGTAAATGGATGGCTATGGAACAAATTATGCTGAGTGAAATCAGCATAACCCAGAGAACCAAGAGTTGAATGTCTTCACTCATCTGTGGAGGCTGGAACTAGACCCTGGTCATTGAGAAAGTTGGTCTATTATCATGTGTTAAATCCAGATAAGTTTCTAATGTTATACAACCTAACATATTTTTAGAGAGATTGTGGGAAGGGGAAGGGAGGGATAAGGGTGGGTAATTGGGGGAGGCACTCTTGGGGGTAAATCTAATCTTCAGAATCTATATACATTTTATATTATTTTGTTAAAAACTTGTATGGTTGTTCAAAAAATAAATTTCTCAATTAAAAAAATTTAGAAATGTATAAGAATTGATTGAAAAGAACTATATCAAAATGGTAACAGTGACCATTTCTGTAGATTGGATTATGAATAGTTTTATTTTTTCTTGATTTTTTTTCTTAAATTATCTAATCTGATAAATTTTGTATAAAAATACAAAATAATGTCAATATAAAAAATACTGAAATAAAATTTCTGAATGTGCGTGAAAAAAAAGCAATTACAAGAGATGAAATATCATTCTAACAAAGAAATAAAATTAGTGAAAAGAAACCTAAAAGAACTGCTAGAAATGAAAGACACAATCAACCAAATTAAAAAATTAACTTGAAGGCATCACTAACTGATAACGTTCTGTTCAAAATAAAAACTTAGCTCTTGATGAAAGAACTTCAGGCATTGAAGATGGTCTAAATAATCTTGAGTACACAGAATACAGTACAGGGAATAAACTAATAGAACATGACCAGAATATATAAGAGTTATGGTACAATATTAAAAGACAAAGTCTGAGAATCACTGAAATTGAGGAGAACATAACCTACTGAATGTGTAAAGAACATTTTCAAGGAGAAAATGACAGAAAACTTATCCCACATCAAAAATGAAATAAATTTATACATTCAGGAAGCATATAGGATCCTGAATAGATATAACCAAATGAGAAATTCACTGAGAAACATCATATTCAAAATGTATACCAGAGAAAACAAGGGAAGAATATGAAAAGTTGCAAGAAGAAACCATCAAATCATATTTAGAGGCAAATCAATAAGGATAACTTCTTATTTCTGAGCTTGGACCTAAAAGCCTTCCTTGAATGAGATATTCCAAGCGCTGAAAGAAAGTAACTTTCAACCGAGGTTGTTATACCCAGCAAAACTTAGTTTCAAATTTGAGGGTGAACTAAAAACATTTCTTGACAAGAATAATCTAAAAGCATTCATGAGCACAAAACCAGTACTACAAAGAATGTTCAGACAAATTTCACACAGAGTTACAAAGAAACAACTCCCAAAGTCTATAAACATTGGACATTCAATAAAAATATAATCTGCTAATGAGAAGACAGCACAAAACACAGCTAAAAACCACAGTGACATTAAACCACAAACATATATCCTCACTAACACTAAATGTTAATTGTTTCAACTCCCCAAATAAAGCCTTAACCAGAATGGAACAAAAAGATGATCCAATGATATGCTGCTTAAAAGCAGCTCATTTCACAAGCAAAGGACATCAACAGGTTGAAGGTAAAATTTTTTCCAGGCATATGGCCCAAGAAAACAAACAGGAATAGTGATTCTACATCCAAAAAAGTAGATTTGAACCAAAAATCAATAGCAACAGAAAAAGAAAGCCCCCAAATCTTAGTAAAAGAAACAATTCAACAAGATGTAACCATAGTAATCATTTATGCTCCAAATGTAAACAGAGTCAACTATATGGAAAAAAATATTCCATGCCATTAAATCCCTCACAGATCCCAGCACAATAATACTGGGGAACTTCAATATACCCTTATCGCCAATAGATCATCAAAACAAAAGATCACTAGAGATCTCTAAAGAACACTATAATTCAAATGGACTTAACATATCTATAGAATATTTCACCTACAAACAGCTGCATTTACCTTCTTCTCAGCAGGACATGAACTTTTTACCAAAATAGATCATTACCAAGGGAAATCTTAGCAAATACCAAAAAGGTTGATATAATCCCATGTACCCTACCAGATCATAAAGGAAGGAAGCTAGAAACCAAGAACAAGAGAAAAACACAAAGCATATGAATACATGAGGATTGAATAATACACTCTTAAAAGAAGAATGGATCAAAGAAGAAATGAGAGCAGAAATCATGTAATTCTTAGAAACAAATGAGAACAAAGAGAGAACATATCAAAATATCTGGCAAGTATGAAAGCATTCTTAAGGGGAAAAGTTATAGCACTGAGTGCCTACATTAGAAAACTAGAGATCCCAAATAAATAAGCTTATGCTTCATCTCAAGTCCTTAGAAAAGAAACAAACTCATCCTAAAATCAGTAGAAGATAGTAAACAATCAAGATCAGAGCTAAAATCATTGAAATTTAGAATTAAAACAATACAAAAAAATCAATGAAATAAATAGTTGTTTCTTTGAAAACGTGTGTATGTGTGTGTGTGTGTGTGTGTGTGTGTGTGTGTGTGTATAGGAGATCAGTGGAAGAATCAGAACAGGGAGAAGGGGAAGAGGGGAGGGGAAGAAAGTGCTAGGGAGGGAATTAAGCCAAATATATTCTTATTTTGTGCATGTATGAATGTATAACAATAAATCCCTTCATTATCTACAACTATGATGCACTAATAAAAATATTAAAAATATTCAAAGACAAATATAGTAAAAATGCTTACATTAGGTAAAATAGTGAATATACACCACATACAATGAAACCAATGTTAAATATGCCATTATGTAGGCTGATGTTGGATGTGATCACATAAGAAATGATATCCAAAAAGGATATAAATTTCAAGAGAACAAAGCTATATTTTTTAAAGGTGGATAGAGGTGAATGATAGACTTAAGAACTGTAAAGTCACACTATGTGTGAAAGATTGAATATTAATAGAATAAGTATGCATAAAACAATTTATTTACTAAATCAAATGAAGAAATCATGAAAATGTAATTCTATTGTTTTTAAATGGAACCTAATAATGCTGGAATTGTTAAGGTATGATCTATGATTAGACTTAGTAAGAAACCCAAAATGTACACAGGATAACTTTTAATATATTCTGTGATTCTTTTCTTCTTTGCATATATAGCAATTTTAAAACACTTGTGAAAGAAACTGTATTTGGCTGTGTAAGAAATAAAGCTTGGAACAGAATGTTGTACTATAGGGATATGGAGTTGAGAGGTTTTTTTTTTTTGATGGCTAATAAAGACCTTATGGAAAAAGAGATGCTGTTTGAATGTATCAGAAATGTCTTTAAAACCAAAAGAAAAAACATGAACAAAAGTATAGGGTCTTGAAATTGTCCATTAAATTTAGAAATCTGATATAACACACCACTTTCCAATTCCCTTTCAAATATAATGAATGTCAAATAAGAGACTGACCACAGAACCATCTCCGATAGAAGGCAAATTTCAAGCTCCATTAGGAGATAGTACGTGAGCACCTTAGCACTCAAAGTAACTTTTAGTGTCTTACGTCAGACAAATTACTTTTTTTTGTACAATAAGATTTGCAATGATATTACTGAGGTGCAGGTATGATCTCTGAGAACTGTCTTGAAAAAGACACAGTCTTCAAATGTTTCAGTTTGGATAATTTTGTGGGAAATAACATACTTTATTTTTTTTTATCAAGTAGAACTTGTGAGAATTTAGAAAAAGTTCTCACAGGCTAAGAATTTGAATAAAACACAAACAAAAAGTCTCAACTACATACCTCATTTCCTCCCTTCATAACTTCTTCCTTCCTTTTTTAAAAAACAACCTCCTCCTCTTCTTCCTCCTCCATCCTCCCTTTTTTTCCTTTTCTGTACTTGCCAAAGTGGGAATGACTTAGCTTGGGACTACGCAACATTATCATTGTCAAAATCATGACCTGATCATTCCTTTATCATGATGGTGCTTTCTTCAATATCACAGGAATTTTAGCAGCATCTTGGCCTTGAGTAACCATATTCTGGAAGGATATTTTCCTCCTTTGACCCTCCTTCCGTTTGTGACAATCTGTTTCTTCCCTGGGGGATGAAATTGCACATGTTTGAAAAACAGTGTTATAGCACTGTCTGAAAAATTTTCCAACATTTGACAATATTTTCATAACATTAAATGAAATAAAAAGAACAGAAATAAGCCACAATTTTCTACAATGTAAGTGTATTACTCTCTTGATTATTTACTTATTCCTAAATATTCATTTAAAATCTACTTTGTTTCAGGTACATTAACAAGTATTGGATTTGATAAAACCATGAGTTAATAAATTAGTACAAATTTTCAAGAAATGTCTCGATGCCTCTGTCTTTTGTTCTGCGATGTCTCATTACAGATGATATGTAGACAAAGATGCCATTGTCACCTCAGCAAACCTAGGGTAGTCATTTCTGTGGATTTTCAAGGACCAATCAGCATGTTCTATGGTCAGCTGATGAGAGGAAAATGAAATCAGGGACTGTCATAGGTTAAAGAAGGAACAAGTCAGAAGGCACTGGTATGGAAATTTCAAGATCTGTTAGGATTATTTTTGAAAGCACATAAAGTTGGAGACAAAGAGTGAAGAAGAGTATGAGAGAGCTTAATTAGAGAAGGCTAAAGAAATGGCAATGTCATGATCAGAAATGAGAAAACATTAGGTGTGTGCTAGGAGATTTGTTATTTTTTAGATCAACTCTATGTAGTATAGGAAAAGAAATAAACTGGGAACAATAAAAAGCCCTTGTAATAACCCAGGTGAGAGGTGACAGTAACATCGATTAGAATGATGACAGTGAGAACAATGTTCAATAAATACACAAACAATGGAGTACTGCTGAATATTAGCCATAAAGAATGACATTATGCCATTAACAGGTAAATGGACTGAGCTAGAGACTACCATGCCAGCTGAAATAAGCCAGTTTCCAAAAGTCAAAGGTTGAATATTTTCCATGATATGCAGAAGCTAATCCCAAATAAGGAGGCTGAGAAGAAGATCAGTGGAGTAAATAAGGGGAATGAAGGGAAGGGAGGAGGAATGGGATCAGGAATGATGGTGGAATGAATCTGATAATGTTTCTGTGTACATGTATGAATATACCACAGTGAATCTCACCATCATGTATATCCATAAGAGACTAATTAAAAGTATATATATGTAGGTAAATAATACAAAGATCAGTAAAGGGAAGAGAACAGGGGTATGGAAGAGGGGAGAGAGAGAAGGATTTCATGTTTTTATAATTACGCCAAGATGAATCCTATTGCCATGTATAACTAAAATGGACTGATAAAAAAGATTAAGAAGGTGTGAAAGAAGATGATGTCAATCAAAATCCTTGCTCACCAAATGTCCGCTTTCAAAAGTGAGGTAACCGTTCCCACAGCTCCTAGTGTTGTTGCAAGCTGACAGATTTCCACTGATTGCCCACCTGGAAGTCCTGTAAAAAACAGAGACCCACCTTTCTTAAAGTCCTGACAGGCATTCCAGCGGTTCCAATCTCATCCAGGGAAAGGTTAATACACAGTTAAAGTGCTAAGGGTTGATTTGTTACATATAAAGAGTATCTAGAATAGGCCTATCACTTCATATGCCTGAGGTTTTATTTATTAATTAGTCCATAAGAATCTTGTATGCATTTGCTTACAATTTCGGCCAATACCATATTTGTAACTATCATGAACAATGTATTAAGTGGATAATAGTGTTGGATGAATATCACTCTGAGAAATACATTTATGGTAATAAAAGGTGGCAATGTGTTAACTTTTTAAAGTAGGTTGTGCTGTTTCCTATTTAATTTCCATTGTTTAGGATGTTCAAAAAATTCCATTTATTCTGCTGCAATGTTAAAATTGTATTTATGACCCCAAAATGCCTGGAGTATCACATTTTTTACTTGGAAACATTTTACTTGAAAGGCTAAGAGAGAGCAAAAGTTAAGAAAACACTATCTAATGTGAAGAGAAGAAAATTAAAAAGTAACTAAATTAAAAGTTACTAGACTGATTCTAGGAAGCATTCAGTGAAGTACTGGATACACTTGTCTCCTCATTCCTCTTCAATATTTCAGCTGTGTTAAATGATTCACTCTAAATTTTAGTATGCTGAACTAGGCCTGATGTTTGTGTCCAGACGAAAATACATGTCTTCCACTAAATATCAACTCAAAGATACTTCCTTCTATCCAAGGTTATATTGTCCCAGGATTTTTGCTTTGGGTTCCCACAGGCAGAAGAGAGGGACTATTCACATGCTTCTTCATGAATCTCTTTGCTACCCTCATGCTGAAAAGTGACAAGAAAGGTTCACTTTCTGTGATGAGCCATGGTTCAAGTAGTCTTTACTTTTAAGTTTTCCAATTGCTTCTCTTTCTGGAGACATTTATTTAGGAGAGTTCTTGATTGTTATTAAATCTGGCAGATTCAGCCTAAGAGCCTGCCGTGCACCAGCTCCTTCTGAAGGCAGAAGGAGAGAGTGGCTGTAGAGAGAACAGCATCCATCTGAAACAGCACCGTGTTTTGACCTTGGCAGTTTCTCTTTAGCTACTTCCAGCATTTATTCAGAGTGGGCAGTGACTCATTGGGTCTGTCACTACCTTGGTCATGTTATATTGATTCTAAAGCCTCGGTGCTACAGAGCCTATAACTTTAAGCATGTTTGTGTAGCAGAAATGTTCACACTTAAGTACAGTTAACCTTCAAAATAAATTTATTTTATCCTTTTAAACATTCATTTGGAAATAATAACATTCTGGGTCTGAAATTGCATTTTTAAGCGTAGAGTAGTGCTTATATAATCATCGGTTAGACTACCTCACATGTGGAATCGTTTTTGTTGAGATTTGAAAAATAGTTTAGAAAATTTTATTTGTATGATAAAAAAAAATAAGTCTTCCCTTCATTTATTTCTCTCCAACGGGAATTTTGTCTGCATGTCCACATATAATCTAACAAGATTTTTTTTATTTTTTGTTTTATTTTTATTTTTTAGTACCAGGGATTGAACCCAGGGGTGCTTAACCATTGACTCACATCCCTAGTCCTTTATATTTTTTATTTTGAGACAGTCACACTAAGTTGCTTAGGGCCTTGCTAAACGACTGATCCTGGCCTCAAACTTATGGTCTTCCTGCTTTAGCCTTCTAAGTCACTGAGATTGTATACATGTGCGCCACATGCTTGGGTATCAATTTTTTTTTTTTTTAAAGAAGAGAGAGAATCAACTTTATTTAATTTTTTATCTGTTTTTTTGTTTCATACACTTAATTGTGTGTGTGGTGCTGGATTTTGAACCTGGGTCCTCACACATGCCAGACAAGTGCAATACTGCTGAGCTACTAATCCAGCCCAGAATTTTAAAAAATAAACTTTATCAACATGCAAAAATGAAATCATAGGACATCACATGATTATAGATTAACATATGTATGCTACTGATTACAGTCAAATCATTATATTTATTTTAACTAGTGAAAGCTTACATGATGCTAAAGTAATAAAATGCAGAAATTTTAAATGCATGTCTCCTTTCAGTTTAGGTATCTTATGTATATGTGAAAATATTTTTGAAGATTACTATTTTGAAAAATTTATTCTTATTTGGGGAACAGTATTTTGGAAAACTATACTATATCATTCGTTAATGTAGATTTAAAAAAACTCGTGTTTTCACTGGGGGAAAAATGCACAAATATTTGAGCATTAATAATTATAGTGCTGCTCTCACTGCAACATGCTACATGTAGTTCAAATATCATTTCAAATTTCTGCCTCAATCAAACACAAATAAATACATAAGGAAATCCGAACACTCGACATAATTGATTGTAAATATAGACTTTACTACCTATAAAAGAAATTTATATGGTTCTGAAATTATACGCATTTGCATCTTTTCAAAGTAATCTTTCCAATATTATACCTGAAGTATCATTTTAAAAGGAATATGTAAATTAAAGTCAATTACTTTCTATAGTGAATTTACCTTTTTTTTTTAATTGGTGCAAGGTGGTCGTACATAGTGAAGATATTCATTGTTACACATTCTTACAGTGCATGTAATGACAATGTAACTTAAACCCAGTCTTACTCAGGATTTCCCCTTCCCCCACCCTCATCCAAATTTATCTTTTTATTTAAACTGCACTTGATCATATTTCTTTTAGGTAGCAAGTGATTGCAATCATACACCACTTCCCCACCTTGTCATGTGGTTTCTGTTTTGCCACATTTCTTTGTTATACTTGTTCATCAATTGAATTAATGAACTGTGAAATCAATTAATATTCTGAATATATGTAAATTACAATTTTTGAATCTCTGATTCTTTTAACCCATAGGAAACTGGGAAGCATTTCCTTAACCCCTTCAAAATACACTAAATAAATAATAACAGCTTAAAAAATATCTGCTGGTGAGTTAGGAAGTGCAAGTGGCCCACTGTACATATGATCCCGGCTGAGGAGTTATTCTGTGTACAGCAAGTTACAAGTAAACGATATTGAAAGTACTGTGTCAGGGAGAATCTGTCCTCTGGGTCCCTACCAAACATAATTAGTTTCATGTAAAATGACTGGTTTCAAGTTTATTATATATGAATTTAATATACCAAATAGATAGAATACAAGAAATGATAAGTGGGAAAATTTCAAGAGATTTATATTTCTCTAGTGAGCACAAAAATAGCCTACCGTGCATTCTTCTCCATTGCCACAAGAAGTGCAATACTCTGACTTTTCCCCCAAGTAAAGTGATTAACTGTTTTTTGAGGTTCTTTTTTTTTTTAGTCTCATTTTTTTCATCTAAAGAAAAGGCATAAAAAGGATACACATTTAATTTTGTAAAATTAAAGTATGTGTGAAAATGACATCTCTTCCGTATAAAATGTCTAAATTATCAGAATCTGTGAGTGATACTTTTGGAAACTTTGATAGGTGCCTTTCAGTTGATACCTAGTTTATTCATTATTGATAATACGAGTACAACAGGAAAAGAAAATCAATAAATGTGCTTTGCTTGCTAAATCTGCCCATGATCACAGATTTATTTTAGGCAGTTTCTTGCCTTATAATGAATTAATAGGGACTTATACAACATTTCTTCTTCTTTTTCTTTTTTTTTTTTTTTTTAGTGTTAGACATGAATCTTTTTTCCTTCTACAAAGATAGGGTTTTCTTATGATACTTTCTCTCACTAACAGCTCTACTTAATTGAACAAGATTTTCCAGCTATAAACCACTCATTCTAGGCTATTTATGGTGGATCAGAAAAAGTGAAATATTCTTGTTTGGATTCTCTCTCTTTAGAAAGCCTTTTTCTGCCCACCTGCTCTAACACAGTCTCTTCAGTCACTCTCTTTTTGTTGCTGTTGGTCCTGGCATTGAGGGCTACGTGCCACCCCATTTTATTTTCTGTTTTGATACAGGGTCACACTAAGTTGCTTAGGGTCTCACTAAATTATTGAAATTTCTCCTGCCTCAAGCTCCTACCTCAGCACACCTGGGATTCAGGCCTGAGCCATTGTGCTGCTGGCCTCTTCAGTCATTTTCCAGGGCAACACTCTGTTGTTCTCTGTCTAGGATTTACTGTTATCTGACAGATACTCATTTAGTTTTTCCTGGTATAATTTTCTCCAGCTTTTGCCCCAATCATTATAATTCCTGCTCATTATCAGTGTGACAACCGGTCTTGTTTTAGTCAGCTCTTTCATTTATGCAACCCAAAGACCTGACAAAAAATTTTAAGAGGAAATGTTTATTTGGGGACTCACTGTTTCAGAGATCTCTGTCAAGAGAAGGCTGGCTTCATTCCCTGGGGCTTGAAGTGAGGCTGAACATCATGGTAGAAGGATGGCTCTGGGGAGCAGAGAGAAAGACTCCATGCCAGATAAAAATATACACCCGGTGGTAGGCTCCCAATGACCCACCTCCTCAGTCACTCTGCCAGCCTGCAGTCACCAGCTAATCCCATTAGGGGATTAATTCCCTGATTCATTGAAGGCTCTCATAACCCAACCATTTCACCACAGTCTTCCTGGATTGTCTCACAGGAGCTTTTGGGTACCATCCTTCATCTGCACCAAAACAGGTCTATTTCTTTGTACTAACACTTAGAATTGTATCAGATAATACAAGAAGTCAAGAAAAGCACTTAAAATTACTTTTATTTATTTCTTTAATAAATTTTTATTTTTCATTATAATTTTAAATATTGAAGGGGTTTGTTGTTGCATGAACACATCATATATTCCCCCCTTACCCTGCACCTCTAACCCTGCCTTCATCCTCCCCAAGCCCTAGTATGCGAGGTGGCCCCCAGTTTGGTAATATGTGTTTGATGAGTCTATTGACTAAACTCATTGTTCTCTCACTCTTTCCTTTATTGTACTGTAGCTACAACATATAAGAGAAAATAAGCAACACTCGAGTTTCTGGATTTGGCTAATTTCACACAGCATGATTTTTCTCCATCTCCGTCCATTTACCAGTAAAGGCCATGATATCATTTCTTTTTTTAAGAGCTGAGTAGAATTCCAAGGACACCCAGTCCTCAAAATTACTTTTAAATATCAAAAACAAAAGAAAATTTACAATGCATTTTTTGGGAATCACACATACTTCTGATAATAAATTGCAAGTATGTGAGTTCATGCACACACATATATTTGTGTAACTGGATCTTACAATGAAGTTTCCATTTAAACACTTTCTAAAATATAATCTCCAGTTCTACAAGTTAGTATGTAAAACCCAGGTGACTTTGGTAGAGTGGAGATTGAGAAACAGGCATTGAGAACATGTAATTAATATCGAAATCATGCATTTAGGAGTTAAATTTTAGTTTTATCTTTGACCCTCCTCTGTGCTCCTAACTTCTCAACATTCCAGAAACATACTCTACACTGGCCATACACAATTCCAATCGCAACATTTTATTTCTTTAACCTCAAATAATTGCTGCTGCAATTTTTCTACCATAAATATAATTTAGGGTATTTAAGGCTTAACTCAGTTGCCATGGCTTCTAAGTATTTTCTAATCCTGCCAGACTATAGTCAAAATGTAAGCATTTGTTTCATTAGACCTTGGAAGATGTTTCTTAAATTTATATCTGTTTGCCCACTAGATTTTAAGATTCTTCATTATAGGTATATAATTTATTGATCTTAGAAACCTGGTTCAAGAAAGGATAACTGGTAACGTAATTTTCTATAAATATTGAAATGCAGTACATCACAGTGGAAATGATGTGGGCTGGGAATCCACAGGAGAGGGTTATTTGCCTAAGGGATTCTCCAAATCCCTCCCAGTCAGCATGCCACACACTAACTCTGCCAGTTTTGATAAGATACCTAAATTCCCTAAGCCTCTCTGTACTGCTTATGAATTCAGATGTCTAATACTTTCCTCTTAGAGCTTTTGTAGAATTACATGAGTAACATAATATATAAAGAACTAGTGTATTTCATATATTACAACTGTTATTACTAGTATTTTAATAATTGCTTTTTTAATGGAAATCACCTTGGTTAGAATATTGAACAAATTTAGTCATATGCTACTATGAGCTGCTTTCTCCTAAATCCAATTCAGGGTGTTCATTTTCCATCACTGTGTGATACACACACACTCACGCACCCACACACACACTTACTGGCTAAAAGCTATACCCTTGTATTATCTCAAGGATGTCTACATTGCATATACCAGTGAGGCTGAGCAGTATTCCTTACTCTTGTTCTGGTGAAACTGCATCAAGTGGTCAACAGAGATTAGGATTTCTTGTGAGGTTCAGGGTTCCCTTTCAAGATTACTCATTATTGGGAGAATTTGACTTCTTATAACCATAAAACTCATTGAGGAGATATTTAAAAATCATAGCTGGTATTGGGCATGGTGGTGTATGCCTATAATCCCAGCATTCTGGAAGCTTAAGTAGTAGGATCTCAGGTTCAAAATCAGTCCCAGCAACATAGCAAGGACCTAAGTAACTGAGTGCACCCCTTTCTCAAAATAAAAAACAGGCTGGGAATGTGGCTCAGTGACTTAGTAACCTCGGGTTCAGATCCTGGTAAAAATAAATAAACAAATGTAATTACATAACTGGTTATGGCAGTTAAATTTATTTTGATAAATGAAATTCAACCAATTAATAACCTTCTCATGGAAGTCATTCAATCATTCCATTATGTTCACAGGTTTAATCCAAACATAGGAAAAAATTATATAGACATTTTACAAACTAAGAGATGGGAATTCTGTGGACTATTTTAGAATCTTATCTAATATAATTAGCTTACTAAATTCAAGGTAGAACTCGTACATTTGTAGTCACATATTACAACAGTGTGCCTACGTGTGTGAGTGAATATGTGGTTTCAGTATTTGTCTTGGAATATGCCAAGTGAATTATGATTAACATACTGGTAGAGTTCTTACATGTGAACAAGTTATATATCTGGCACTAAGAATCAGAAACAAGTAAAATAGACATAATCTTTTTGTTACTTTCAAAAAATTGTAATTATCATTAACATAAGTAGTGTGTATATGCATCATGCACTCAGGGTAGATAGAAACTAATGTTCTATCTTTTAGTGAGGAAGGATGATTATGTTGAGCTATACTGTAAGGAAAATATAATTGATTTGGTTAAGAAGGGTTTTCATCTTTGCTGTTTGGTTTGCACAATCATGACAATCACTAAACAAGGGTATTTCAAGACAATTAAAAAGAGAGAAAGAGAATGAGAATCTGAGGGTAAAGTAGCCCATTCCACTCCTTTCACCTGCAATAGATTTTCTGGTGGCATAAATGGAGACAGATGAACATGAGCATCAAGAAAATTACCTAAAACCAAACTTTTAAGCTATATGCCAAAATTGCAATAGTAAATTATGAAACTATTCAAAAATATTTCTAATTATAATTTATTAACTATTTTGTAGTACTCGGACTTTTAAACCTAAATTCTTATATGATGAAATTATTTCAACATTATTTTCTAACTAAAGAACCATTACATCTTATGCAACTACTCACATTCTCTAGAAGCAAACATCAAATTTGTGTTAACAAATAGCAGATACATTTGCATTGCTTTTTCTGTGATGTACAGGAATAGATTTGGGTCTAACTTTGCATTTTTGGTATTTCTCGGAAGCAAACTTTGAGGAAATATATTTTTTTTTCTAATTAGCTTTAAAAATGTAGTATACTAAATGTTTTCATTCTTTGAGCATTTTCCTTGGAAAACTCTGAAGTAATGATGAAAAATTATGTTCATGTATTGACATGTTGGCCTAATTCCACTCTGAAAAGTAAATGTGTATGGTACAGAGGTGGGATCCTGCTGGGGCAAGTACCATGAGAGTGTAAAGCCTGTGACCAAATGGAACACTTTACCAACATTGCTTTGGAGAAAACCACATACATCTTTTTAAGGTTCTTTAGATATTTACTTATATCACAGGAGAAAATGGAGCTGCATTGTGAAAAGTTAACTTTCCAATGGGATTTTCATCAGTTTTATATCTTAAGATGTAAGATTGTCTTTCTCTAGATGGAAATTTACTCACAAAGAATATTTTCAGAGTGAATCAAGAAACTGCTTGATAAATAGCACTTATACTCCCTGTGTACCAACGAATTCAAGGAAATCCAGCAGTGGTGCTCCTGAACTAGAACCAAAGGCTAAATGAGACAGATCTACATCCTTTCTCTCCAAACAGCATTTTGGAACACCTATTATCAAGCAAACAATAGCTAAATAGAGAAACATGCAGTGAAGACCCTGGGTTTATTAAACAATCATGCCTGCAGGATTTGAAACATAAGGAGAAAAAAACCTGATCTTGTAAAACTATTCTGACCAAGAGTGACGCCTTTCATAAATCCTTTACTATAGGAAGGCATGTGGCTCTAGAGAAAGAGTAAATTTCTCTGACTTTAAAGCATTAAAAACCACCCTCTTTAGTAAAGTTTAGCTCATAGATCAGTCAGGAGGCTGTGAAAACATTTCCAAGTTCTTGTGTAATCTGCCCAAATTTGGTTATATGATTCATCAGGTCTTATGAGGATAAAGGCACATGTAGATGATAGACAGATAGATAGATAAATAGATGATAGATGACAGATAGGCTAGATAGCCTATGTAAGTCTCTGGAAAACTCCAGTTGGTGGGATTACAGCACAGATGGGAATCTTCTGTAGCAAGGTCATTCCTTCTGTGGCAGAAAACTACCCTCTGTGTGAAAAATATCTCCTGCTATGGGAATGAATGCCTGATCAAGAAAAATCAAGTGACACAGCAATCAGGCAGAGTTTGACAGTGACTGTCCACCATGAAATGTTAGTCAGTGACTGTGTCCACCATCATTCTGGTATTGTCAAGACAACAAATCATAAGGTCAGATGGAGAAACAATCCGCTATGCAAGAGAAATGATCCTTCCTGGGACTGACCTGCATAGATCCTGAGGACAAAAGTAAGTCATATAAGCAAGTAGTTCAAATTATGGTACTGTTGTCTCCTCTCAGCTCCCACCTTTCATTTCTTGGTTGAAAGAAGCTTAGTTCATATATGAGTTATCTTGGTAAGTTAATACATGCTGAAAATATAAAGCTACTGCAAGAGAGAACAATGTGAATTTTATTAGTTTCCTAGGGCTGTTGTAATGAAGTACCAGTAACCGATATTTTAAAACAATATAAATTTATTCTCTCACAGTTCTGGAAGCTAAACCTCTGAAATCAAGTTGTCAGAAGGGCCAAGCTGCCTCTGAAGTTTCTATAAAGACTAAGGCTTCCTTGCCACATCCTGTTTCCAGTGGTTTCCAGAAATCCTCTATGTTGGTTAACTTAGAGCTGCATCACTCCAATTGCTGCCGTGGTTGACACGTGACATTCTCCTCCTGTGTGTCTGTGTCAAAATCACTTCCTTTTTCTTATAAAGACCAGTCACTTGACTAAAGTCACATGCATAGGTCCCAAATACTTAGACTTGGGCATGTAATTTTGAGGAACAAACCACAGAAGAGTACAACCAAAGAAATTGATGTGGGGTATCCTCACCATGAACAGATTTTTGGAGGAGTGTACTTGATCACTCACGTAGCATGCAGAAAGAACTGACCCAAGGTCAGGATACTTAAGTTTTCTGGACAGTGATATTTGGCCAATTGTGGAAGGTCTTAATGAAGTAAGTTCAGTGGTCAAGAATCAAAGAACTTCTGGAGATGGACTAGGAGACAGACTTTCAGGTGTCAAGATTTTTATGACTCAAATTAGTACTCACTGCAGTTTATAAACCACAAAAGACTCATTCAAAAATCAGGTAGAAATGATAACTCATCCTTTGGACTTTAGACAGCATATATCATTGAACATCTTGTAGAAGAAGCCATGAATGCAGTTGCTGTGATTACAGGGATGGAAGTTATCCAGGAGCCAATTTGATGAACTTTGCAAAAAGCTGAATATAGCCAGTACAGTGACACTCACCTATAATCCCAGCTATTTTGTAAGCTGAGGCAGATGAATCACTAGTTTGAGGCCAGCCTGAGCAATTTAGTGAGACCCTGTCTCAAAAGAAAAAAAAATTAAATTTTTTAAAAATTGAAAGGCTGGGATACAGCTCAGTGATAAACTTCTCTGGGTTCAATCCACAGTGCCAAATTATTTTCTACTGATGTTTGCAATTCTGAAATTTTTATAAGATCAATACTGAGATCAGGAAATAACACTGTCTCATCAAAAAAGATTATATCAAGATCTTACATTCTGAAGAGAGGCATTTCATCTATAACATAATTAGATTTACCTAGCTATTGATTTGCTTTCCCTGCCCATAGTTTTTCTGATTTAACCAATATCCAAAATTTATAACATGTGACATCATCTCAGTTTGAAAGATTCAGTTCACAGATGATAGTATGACAGCACTTGACTTTGTGGTCCACTGATTCTACCCATACAGTTTCCTACAGGAGAACTTGGCTTAACAGAACATTGGAACGCCTTGTTAATGATTGAAGTATGACATCATGTCTGAAAACATCATTCTCAGGGTTGAGATATTGCCTGGCCAAATGCATTGTGTGCATTGAACTGATTTCTGGAACTATGGAAGTCTTAGATTTCTCAGAGATGAAAAGCAACCAAAATTAAGCAATTAAATTCAGATAAAATGCTGGTTGAAGTGCAGGGAAATGCATACTAGGTGGCAAAGAAGTGAAATGAAAAAATATCACTAGCAATCTGAGGTCCAGTTGTACTGAGAACATTGAGCTCATTTAACTAAGAATTATATATCAAATCATTTGTAGAGACCTTGAAAATTCTGTGAAAGAGCAAATCTCATACAGGGCACATATAAATTGATTATAGCATTTTTTCATCTCTTTATGACTAATGCCCCAATCTCACATCCTATAGGAATCATGCAAGATTTCTGAGTAGTCAGTATCAGGAAGTATTTGCAATATGTGAAGCTCAAGAGAACTTGTACTAATACCCCACAGAAGCAACTTTTGCTTAATTAAGGAGAGAGCTGATGGACCCACAGTTTGATTGGAAGATATTCTATATGCTTGCTGTAATCATATTCACTTATCATTTATTGAGTGATAAACTCAATAATGCATCTTGTTATTGTATTTTTCCCCCTTCCCTGCCTCATTCTCTCTGGTTCTTCCCTCCTGCTACCTGAATTCACTTCTCAAACAATCTTAACTCTATTTCTTGTTTCAACTTTATTTTTTAAAGTTATTTCATTAATTTATTATTTATTATTTTCCTTAAGGAGTTGAGTTGTTGTACGATCATAATGCATAAAAGTAACAACAAGATATGCATTTGATCCTAAACAATAGTTACCCCCACATTGCCAATACTATACACTACAGTCTCTTGATTCTTCTATATTACTCCCCTATAGCAAATATAAATGTTCATATATATATACACATATACACACACATATATATGTATGTGTGTGTGTTTGTGTATCAGTTTTCTAAAATTAAATGATTGCATAAATATTATTTCACTTCTCCGTATGTAAAGAATATGCTACATTGTTGTCTCATTAGATCTCTTCCTATCTTTCCTCCCTCTCCCTTCTCTGACATCTTCCCTCCTGCATCCCACTTGTCTGTGGTTCCCCAAGATTATGTGTTGCTATGTTTTTGGTGGTTCTAATACATGAGTATGACTACCTTTCACCCAAGCCTGGGTAAGACCTAGCCTCTACAAATGAGAGATAACATTTGACCCTTGACTTTCTGGGTTGGGCTAAATTCACTTAGCATTATTTCTTCCACTGCCATCCGTTTACACTCAAAGGCCATAATATCAATGTTTGTAAGACATGATTATAACTCCCTGTATAAATATACCAAAGATATTGGATCCATTCATCCAGTGAGGGGCATTTGGATTGGTTCCATAATTGAGCTGCTATGAACATAGATTTTGCTGAGTTGCTGTTATGTGCTGATTCTAACTCCTCTGGGAAAATACTCATAATAGGGATAGCTGTTTTCTATGGTGGATCCATCCCTAATTTTTTGAGGAGTCTCCACACTGCTTTCCAGAGCAGCTGGAACATTTGGCACATATGGCCTTACAAAGTTAAGATCCTTTAATTCCTATTTTCTCTAGCATTTTGTGCATAAATGGATGCTGGATTTTATCAAAGGCCTTTTCTATATCAATAGAGATGATCATATGATTTTTAGTCTTAATTCTGCTTAAGTGATGAATCACATTTATTAATTTGCATATGTTGAACCAACATTGCATCTCTGGAATGAAGCCGATTTGATCATAATGAATTATCTTCTTGATGTGATTTTTGAATGCATTCTAGAACTTTAGGATTTTTGCATCAATGTACATCAAGGATATTGGTCTGTAATTTTTTTATGTGTCTTTGTTGGGTTGTGGTACCAGAGTTATGTTTGCCTCATGAAAATTGTTTGGGAAAGTTCAGTCCTTTTCAATTTCTTGGAATAGCTTAATAAGGAGAAGTGTTAACTCCTCCTCATAGATGTTGCAAAACTCAGTGGGGAACCCATCTGGTCCTAGGCTTCTCTTCTTTGGAAGACTTTTAATTGCTGTATGGATTTCAGTGCCTGTTATTTGGCTGTTTAGGATTTCAGTATCATTCTGCCTGAATTTGGGGATGGTGTATATGTATAGACATTTGTCCATGTCTTCCAGATTATCAAATTTAGAGCAGTATAGTTTTTCAAAATATGTTCTGATAATCCATGTGTTTTCCGTGGGGTCAGTGGTGATCACTCCCTTTTTGCTGGTGATTTTGTTGATTTGCTTCAATTCTCTTCTTCTTTTACAGAGATTAGCTATGAGATCTGTCAATTTTATTTATTTTTTTCAAAGAGCCAGATCTTTATTTCATCAATTCTTTTTACTATCATTTATACTCAATTTTACTGATTTCAGGCTTAATTATTTTCTCTCTTCTGCTGGCTTTGGACTTAGGTTGTTCTTCTTTCGTAGGGATTTATGATGCCACATAAGCTTATGTTTTCAAGATGTCTCCTGACTTTTAATGTAGGCTCTCAGTGCTATAAATTTTCCTCTAAAGAATACTTTCATGCTTTCCTAAAGGTTTCAATATGTTCTATCTTCATTCTCATTCTCTTTAAATAATTTGTTGGTTTCTGCTCTCATATATTCTTGGATCCATTCTTTGCTTAATAGGGTATTATTCAATCTCCATGTATATGTGTTTTCTGTCATAATTTTTGTTGTTAATTGCTAGGGTGATGACATCATGTTCTAAGAGAATACATGGGATAGTATCTATTTTTTATATTTGTTGAGTGTTCCTTTGTGAACTAGAATATGATCTATTTTGGAAAAGGATCCACGTGCTATTGAGATGTAGGTATGCTTAGCCAACTTGGAATGGATTTTTCTATAGATGTCTGTCCATTTGATTTGTGGAGTTGTTTAGACTTTAGATCTCTTTGTTGTGTTTTTGCTTTGATGATCTGTGTATTGGTGATAGAGCAGTATTAAAGTCTCTCAGTATTATTATGCTGAGGTCCACAAGTGGTTTTTGTCCTAGAATAATTTTTCCAAATACTTGGGAGCATTCATCTTTGGAGAGTATATATTTAGTATGGTTGTATCTTCCTGTTGTATTGTTCACTTTACTAGGATGTAGTGGCCTTCTGTATCTCTTCAGATTAATTTATGTTTGGAAATCTACTTTGTCAAATATAATTATTGCAACTCCAGTTCGTTTTCTTGGACCTTGTGCCTAATAGATTATTTTTCCATTCTTTCTTTCTCAATTTGTGGATGTCATTGACTGTAAAGTGGATCTCCTGTAAGCAGTACATTGTTGGCTTTTGTTTTTTGATCCAATCTGCTAACCTATGTTTTTTGATTGTTGCATTGAGACCTTTCACATTCAGTGTTAGGGTAGTTATGTAGTTGTGATTCATAGTCATTGTGTTTTATTAATGAGTTCTGTGCTTTCTTGGTTGTCTTTGATAGTAGGTACTTTTTTTTGCTTTTATTTTTATTAAGAAATTTAGTTATTGTACAATCAAAAGTACATACAAAGCAACAATATGACATGCGTATATTCTTTTTTTGTGTGTGTATAAAATGTGTATATATTCTGGATATTGCAATTATCCCCAGGAGTGCCC
The DNA here is from genome assembly GCA_004027875.1 of Aplodontia rufa. Classification (NCBI taxonomy): domain Eukaryota; kingdom Metazoa; phylum Chordata; class Mammalia; order Rodentia; family Aplodontiidae; genus Aplodontia; species Aplodontia rufa. The sequence continues at coordinate 101,756 of PVKS010000542.1, forward strand.
CCCCATTACCCTCCCTTATCCCTCCCTTCCCCTTCCCATTATAACTCTAGAAAAGTATTAGATTGTAAAGTATTGCATCTTATCTGGATTTAACTCATGTTACTAGACCAACTTTCTCATTGTCCAGGGTCTAGACCCCACCTCCACAGATGAGTGGAGACAGTCGACCCTTAAATCTCTGGGTTAAGCTGATTTTACTCAACATGATCTCTTCCATAGCCATCCATTTACCTTTGAAGGCTGCAATATCATTGATAGTAGGTACTTTTTTGAATTTCCTCTATTTGTGGGTTTTGAGGAATGATGCTTGTTCCTCTCTCTGGAGTTTATCACTGAGGAATCTTTGTAATGCTGGCTTTCTGTTTATAAACGTTGAAAGTTTGAACTTTTTATGAAATGTTCTGATCTGCCCCATTGAATTTGAAGCTTAGTTTTGGTGGGTATACTATACTTAGCAGCAGGTTGTGGTTATTCAGACATTGAAAGGTCTCCTTCCAGTACCTTCTCGCTTCTAGAATCTGAGGTGAATAGTTAATTATGATCCCTATTGGTTTACCTCTGAATGCAATATGGTGTTTCTCTCATGCAGTTTTTAATATTCATTCCTTGATTTCCCTGTTTTACATTTTGAATATGATGTGTCTCGATTAACTTCTCATGTTTTTAGGGTATTGGATGTCCCGTATGCTTCCTAGATGAGCATATCTGATTCTATTTTAACAAGGGAAAATTTTTCTTTAACTATTTAATTGAGAGTGTTCTTTATGTCATTACTTTGTATTTTGATTTCTTCCTGTATCTCACTTACTCTTACATTATTTCTATTGATTTCATTACAGGCATTTTGAAAATTCTCCTAATGTTCTGTGATTTTTTTTCTTTTTTTCATCCATGCACTCAAGCTTCCTTATTGTTAGAAGGATTTATCTTCCAGAGTTGAGGTTCTGATTTCTATAGAGGTTAGTTTATTATTAAATTCTTCCATAATTATTTTTATGTAATTGACTGAAGATTTCAGCTCCAGTACTTCCTTTTTTAGTATTTCTATTTCTTTGGTATTACTTTTTCATCTCCTGATGTTTCTCACTTAGTCCATTTATTAAATCTTCTCTTAGTTCATTGTTCCTTTTAGTAATCAATCTTTGATAATTATTTTTGGGTTTTCATCCTGCTGCCTGTCTGTGTGGTCCTTTGTTTGGAATTGTGGAATTGATGTGAACCTTTTCTGTTTTTATTCCTCATTTTGTTATTCTTCTTCTGGATCTTTGAATCAAGTTTGCCTGTGGTGAAAGTAGGCACATGTGGGAAATGCTTCTCTTTTGCAGGTCAAAGTGTCAGGTCAACCCTCTGATGACCACCTTCTTCCAAAAAACTACTTCTGTTTTGCTGTATCTTATAGATCTAGGTCCCAGAGCATTGATCTGTAATCTGCTGGTGTTGTTTGGAAGCCTGCTGGATTGTAGAAGCTCAGCAGCCTGGGTTCTTTGCTGGGTCCTGAGGTCTTGTGTTGGGTGGCAATAGGCCTCCTAAATGCTGTGATAGGATCTGGAATCCTTGGCAGCAGGTATGGGCCCAATACATCTGGAACTGGCAGGAATGGGCTGCATCTGGGTGGTTATGTGTGCAGTGGCTGGCCAGTTTGGAAAGGGCAAGGGGAGGGGTCTGAGTGGGTGTGCCTTGCATGTTCCTGAAGGGTCTGGGAACTGAGGCCTGGGTTGTCCCACAACAGCTGCTGAGGTTGGCTCTATCAGGGGTCAACTTTATATTTGAGGGAACTCATGCTAACAAAGGAGTCTTTATTCCTGCTCCATTTGGTATTGTTCATTACAGGGACTGGGGGTGTAGTTCAGTGATAGAGTTAGAGAACTGGCCTATCATGTATGAGGCCTAGGTTTAATTCCTAGAGCAGCCAAAAACAAAACCAAAAAACCTTACAGCAATGATACATTTCTTTTTAATCACTGATTTTAAAGCTTAGCCAAAATTAAATATAGAATATATCTGTAGCATAGACTATTAGTACACAGATAACCATATTTATAATTAAATAAGACAAAGAGTTACTTATGTTTAATTTTTAGGGCAAGAGAGATTGATAAACTATCCTGAATAATACAAAGATTAGATAGTTGAAAGATTAACTTCTATTTTTGAAAGGAGCATTTTAGAAGTCTAGTCTGTTCCGTGCTCTTTTTCAAGAAGAGACAGCCAAAAGAATCTGGCAACATGACATTCAGAGGTTTTCTGAGGCAACTTGAGAGAACCATGAACAATATCCATTTGTTACTTGTAGAGGTCACTTTTTATTTTCTTTCTTTCTTTTCCTTTCCTTTTTTTTTTTTTTTTATAATGAGGATTGAACCCAAGTGCACTTAACCACTAAGTCACTTCCTTCCCAGCTTATTTTTTTATTTTTTTAATTTTGAGAAAGGGTCTTGCTGAGTTGCTGAGGACCTTGCTAAATTGTTGAGTCTGGCCTTGAACTTGGAATCCTCCATACCCAGCCTCCCTAGCCACTGGGATAACTGGCATGCACCATCTTGCCCAGCTGCGATCTCTCATTCATTAATTCACTCATTCAAATCCTTAGTATTTCTATCATCTACTGTGTTACAGGCACTTTTCTGAATGCTGAGAATGCTGCAATGATCTAGATGAAATCTCTGATCTTAGAACTTACATTCTATTTGGTAAGTAGAACAAAGTACAAAAATAATTTGGAAGGCAATGGAATGAAAGGAACATGTAGAGGAGGATAAAAAAATGCATCCCCAACAAGGTGACACTATAACAGTGTCCCGAAGGAACTGAGGGAGTTACCATTATTGGGAGGATGAGTATTCAAAACAGAACAGAGGAAATAATCAGGAAAAGGATCTGAGGCAGGAACTTACTGGGTACATGGTGCAGGCCATGCGGTGTGAAGAAGAAGGCTGGATCCTTTAGAATTGTGTGGTCTGTTGTGACACCTTTAGGGTTTTCTTAGATGAAGGAGAGATACAGGAGTGCTTTATGTCAAGGGATATCTTGATACAAAAAGGATACAAATCAAATTGTGATCGGAACCCTAAGCAGGTGTTGTAAAAACAACAGTGGCTCAGGATTCCATTAACCATTAAAGCACAAAAGGTTAATTGGAAAGATAAATATTTAATGTTCACATTAACTGTATGGTAATGCCAATTAGACTTTAAACCACTCCCTCTCTCTCCCTCTCTCTCTCTGTTTCTCTGAATATCTGTTCACTGCTAAAGTATAAATAACTTACTTTAATCTGCTACAATAGAACATTTGTGAGAAAAGTTGTGATTGCCTGTGTCTAAAAGCTTCATAGAATGCAGAAGCCAGGAATAATGCTGAGAATCAGACCTGAGGGATTGCTCTTGGTTAATTGCAAAGTTTCTTTTTTCTCTGTTTTTATAGTGCCGTGTCATCTAGGGGTCCGCAGTCCACTAGCTTGGGTTCTGTTGCTTAGCTCCTCATGTCTACTGAACAGCTGCTAAATGTGGCAGCCTGGTGTGCTGAGACCACGAGTCACGTTTACAGCACACGCTCCCACTTTGCCATCATTATTTCACATTTTAAAACGATATCAACTGAAAATGAGTTGTCAACTTTCAAAAGACATTACAAAACCCATTTAGATATATAAGTAGGCGGATAAACACGTACAAAATTTAACGTGCGTACAACCTTTATTTTATATAAAAATAAAACAATTACCACAAGAATTATTCATTGGTTCAAAAATCTCAAAGGGGTTATATAACATGCACTCTATTTTTATATATTATCATACATTTCAAAAGAAACACATCATTTTTTTTTCTTTTCAGGAAAGTAGCCCAAGTTTTATACTATGCCTTGTGTATTAATGCCCATGATTTTTTTTTTCTTAAATGGTCAGGTTTTTGAAAATGGCTCTCATGAAATTCAATTACCATTTCTTAATGTGCCAAGGCTTCCAGCAAATATGATTATGCTAAATCCACAGAGATTATCCCAATGGCCAATGGAAGGTGTTTGCAGTAGAACAAAACATCAGCCATCAAAAACAACTTATCTACCAAAGGTGGTCTTTATGGTAAATCCACAAGCCATCTTATTTTCTTTACTCTGTGCCAAGAACCACACTGGTTTTCCAACTCTGCACTTCTGCCATATGAGAGCACAGCCAGGAGAGAGAGAGAAAGTGGGTAAAAATGGCAGCGTGAAGCTGTGTGCGCCAGTAGGTGTCTAGTCACAGCCTCTCTGCCATAATATATTTGAGTCTCCTAAGCAACTATGCTCCCTAGGAAACTGGTTAAACTGCTTCTATAGAAACTATTAACTGAGCAATTCCTCCTTCAAACCAGCTTTATGCAGAAAGTACAAGAACATGATGGGAGAATATTTTCTGCTTCCTCAGTTCTAGAGATTTTCTTGTGGAGTCTTTCAGAATTATACTGGATAAATGTGAAACTATTATTCCTTTGGTTTTCATTGTTTTTCAGCTTATTTCATTATATATAATGAAGAGAAAGCACTGTTCTGAGACATTGTTTCCTCATGTGATAGTTCTGGAGAGCTCAGGAAATTATGCAATTTGCTGATGGTACTAATTTGACCTTTTCCTCCCCTAAACAATGATGAATAAATTACACGTGCTGTAACTTGGGGCTCAACCGCACATTGCATTAACCTATCTCATAATGAATTACATCTTACCATTACTAAACTGAATCACATTTATGCATTAACATTACAAACTTGAAGTTATTTTTAATAAGATGAAAATGTTTATGTTAATGTGCATGCATTATTGTGATTTCCATTCATATGTTTATGAATGGAGTGGTTACATATATTTTTGTGACTGGTTACATATATTTAGCCAAACTTTAAACATTCTGTATATTTCCCTTTTGTGTTAATTTTTAGACAAGTTAACATAAGCAGTCCAGAGGAAAAAATTATCTGGGGTCAAGATATTTTTGGAACTGGCAAAAGAAAGAGGGAAGAAGTAAAAGATGTATAAAATTTGAAGTTCTTTATCTATATTATGATGTTACAGTTAAAAAGACTGCACATATTTTCTGATCTATTTTAATCCATTAAAATATCAGACCCATGAGAGCATGATTACAGTTTGTATTCCTAAGAGGGAAGTAATCATCAATGTTCAGTAGCTTGAAGAAATTTGTGCAAGATAGAGTGAATTTTAAATATTAAGAAAATTGGAAAATTTGAATTAGTTCATTTCATTGCAGTGAGAAATTATAATTGTTTCTTTTCTCCACTTTTTATACAAATTACAGGTATTAATAGGTGAAATGACTGCAAAAATTATCTAATTTCTAAATTCTTATCTCAAATTTAATGCCATACAGATACTATAACAGCATGCCTCTCTTTATGGTATACACATAGAAAAATACATATGCACATGCTTTTATTTATAGTTATCATTTTTATTATATGTATGTTTGTTTTTAATTTTTTTTTCAGTGTTGTAGATTGAGCCCAGGAACTTGTCATACTAGGCAAGCAGTCTACCAATGAGCTACAACCCCACCTCTTAATTATTCTCTTTGTCTTGCCCTACTCCAAATCTAGACCTTTCATTTTTGGTCATTTCAATACTAGTCTTCTAAAAGAGAGTCCTATGTATTGTAAATTTGAATATTAGAAATTTTAGGTCAAATATTTTGACTAATTTTATGTTATGTTTACCATATTTTGGCTATTTTTTTTTAAAGAAAAAGGGGTCAGAGAGAGAGAGAGAAGCAATCTTTATTTAGTTTTTCATGTGACTTTCATTCCTCAGACACTTCGTGCTTACGTGGTGCTGGGGATTGAACTCATGTCCCAGCATTGCCAGGCAAGCGCCATAACCGCAGAGCCACCACTCTAGCCCCTTGGCTATTCTTAAAATAATCAAATATTTCTTATGTTTTCTCTAAAACTTGTTGCTTTCAATATTCTTAAAATCTCCCACTTTCTTTTATATATATATATATATATCTCCATATATTTGTGTGTGCGTGTGTATGCGCACACATGTATGTGTGCTTTTATGTTATTTCCTCCAATTTCTATTTGTTTTACTTTCTACTTTTATTTCACTAATAAGTGTCATTTTATGTTTGTATATAAATATAAAATCAGAGTCCAAATTAAGTCTCTTCCCTTGTGTGCTAGAAGTAAAGAGAGTTCCATTATTCTATCACACAAATATAGAACTTGTAGAGAAGTTGTAGGGCTAATAAGTCATAGAGAATATCTTTAATCTTAGAAATGGGCTGTTATTCATCTTTGAGTTTCCAGAGAACACCAATAGCTAAATTAAATGATGATATTAATGATAATTTCCAAGTAAATTCTTCGAAGACTTCACAATTTTTTTTGCTTTACTTCATAGTGGTGACTTCATATAATTTAGTGTTTTGCTAAGGACTAGGGTTATCACAAACATCAGCAATTATGTTGTTCATCAGGGCCCCCTTTCATCTTTCATCTTCCTCCTCACAGTAGAGTTGATACCACTTTACCACTTTCTCCTTATACCACCTTCTGCTCTAACTGTACTGAATAACTAGCCGACTTCCTCCTACAACTCTACACATATCCCAACAGTGCTTTGACCACAAGAAATCCATGTGCTGAATTCCTCACATTTCTTAGCTCTTTTCTTCTTTCTCTCCATACTCTCTAGCTGAGTTACTGTTATAACTTGACTTGTGAACCACTAAAAGATGGCAGTCTAAGTCTCATGCCTCAGAATGCGCCTATGTTTGAAAGCAATTTCATTTCAGATATAATGAATTAGGTTGAGATCACAGTAGAGAAGAGTAGGCTCTGAATCCAAAATGACAGTATTCTTATAAGAAGTAGATACGGATAGACACATCTAAAAGAAAAGAGAACAACAGAGGGAAGAAGACCAAGATGAGTGGAGGGATTCTGGTCTCACAAACAAAAGAGCACCTCATGCTGTTATAAACCTGAAGAATGCTTAACAGGAGCCAGATCCTGACAATTCCTTGGTTTTGTACTTCTAGACACCAAAAGTGTAAAATAATAAATTTTTATTTGGTTTATTTTTCATTTCAGAAGTTGCACCCAGGGTTACTCTACCACAGAGATGTATCACAGTTCTGATTGTTTGTTTGTTTTTATTTTGAGATGGGGTCTTGTTAAATTGCCAGGACTGTCCTTAAAATTGCAATCTTCTTCCCTCAGTCTCCATGGTAGCTAGGATTACAGGTAAGAGCACCTCTCAAATTTCAGTTGTTTTAAATCAGCCAATTTGCAATGGTTTGTTATACAAGCCCAAGGAAAATAATAGTGTGACTTTTTTTTAATAAAATCTGTTTCATTTCAATATGTATAATCAATGCATACCTCTCTCTCTCTCTCTTTTAAAGTGAGAGGGAATAACTTTTATTTGTTTTTTCACCTGGTTTTTGGTTCTGTAAAACTTAGTTGCATATGTGGTGCTGGGGATCCTACCTGGGTCCTCACACATGCCAAGCAAGCACTCACCCTGAGCTACTACTCCAGCTCATGAGTCTCTCTTCTAATGTGTAGACAATATAAGGAAGAGCAACGGCAGCAAAAACTATCTTCAAGCATGGTATGCCGAACAGTGAACTCTTATTTTTCCCCTTTCGACTCTCCCTTCCTCCAACCAGGCACCCACATTGCAGAGAATCACAATACTGTTTGCCAAGTCATGTAAGCCACAGATTCATGACTCACCTGGGACAAAACTTCTTCATTCTCAGAGAATAACAATATCATCATTAATGCTGCCTGATTATCTCCCAAATCCAACTTAAATTCTTTCCACTTCCTTAGCTCTCTTAAACACTAGTACCACCATGAACGTAAACTAAATGCTTTTAGTAGAATACTAATTAGATTTGTCCATTGACTCTTGCTTGCCTTGCATACAAAATACAGATTATATATCAGATCTTCTTGCTCCTTTGCTTAGCATTCTCAATTGTTCTCTACTATGCTTAGACTTGAATTCAAATCCCTTAATATGGATTGTGAAACGTGTTTTGGACGTCTTTGCTTATTTCTTCAACTTCAAGCTGAAACTCTCCACCACTTACTTACAGTCATCTATCCACACCGCCCATCATTCTTGTTTCAGTCGTGACTCTGCTTTGCTCTTAGGTGAATCATTTTTTCTCATAAACACAATCATTCTTTTCCATGGTTGTCTTGTTCTCATTCAAGTATCAGTTTACATGCTACTTTTCTCAGCAAAGTTACCTAATGCTGTACCAACACCTCCTATCACTGTTAATGTATTTCAAAATACTTCATCGTACTTGCCTCAATATACAAAATGCAGTATACAAAGTTTTATATTTACTTATATTTATTTGTATGCAAATTTGGCACTTGTCTGCCTTTCATCTTAGACTCTTAGCTGTGTAAATAAAAGAGTTGCAACTATTATATTCAAAGGGCAATGAAAAGCAATGATTAGTGAGGAAGAAAGAAGGAGGGACATAAAAGATGCTATCACTAACATTAACTAGCTCCTGTCTAATGTGCTGAAGTACTAGGTGGAAATAGGTTCATCCATTATCAGTTGCTTCTGCCACAGTTGACATGTGTCCATCTACCACAATCTGTGCAATGTTCTAAATAGCCAGAGAGGGACTGTAGTTTCCAAGTGAAATACATTTGGCTATTCTTTATATTTTCTTTACTTTTTCAGTCAATGCTTGTGTTTTTAAGTGTTAATCATGGAAAAAACCTGTTTCCTGCTCTATCAAGATATCATAATCACTATTCACAATCCTTTAGTCATAAATAATAACCTCAATATGGGTGAAGTTTTACATGAGCAAGGGGAACCATGGCTATGACATTGAGGGATGAAGGGAGGTGAGAGGGAGGGAGAGGGAGGGATTAGGGGGATATCAATACAGATGGAGGGAGGGAGTAGGGGAGTTATCAATGCAGTTGGAAACCCTCGACATCCTTGAAAAGCCCAATTAACATGGGGGTAAAGTAGAGGAAACATGGGAACAGGGAGAAGTCAAAGGGGGCAGACCATGAACTGGCATTGGCCTTGGCTTGCTTTGGCAATATCAATGTGTTCATGAATGTGTAACCATGATTCACTCCAATACGTAAGATTATGTTGAACTAATTTAAAAAGAAAACACAAAAATGGTTCTCAAGATTGAGTCACTAGTGTTTTATAAGAGGGTCTTGGATAAACCAAAGCCCTGAGCTTTTCAACCTAGAAGTCATATTTCAAAACCAACATGAACTTCTCCCCAGTAGTGTAAAGATAAAGCAAAAAAGTATTACATGGTCATTAACAGATGAATTTAGTGGGCTTCTTATTTGTGGATGCTAGTCTTGTTAAGTGTTAAGAGTCATAGGCAATGCATATTTTATTTTTGTTATTTATTTTGCAAATATCTGTTTCAGTGGATGTACTAATCCTCCAAAGCTCTACTGAATGTAGTTTCAGAATAAGATTTATATTATGTTTCTACTTGTGTAACAGCAAATTTTTTAAATGGGCCACTGTATGTCTAAGTGCTTTAGTCTATTGAAATTAAAAACTTTGATATGCAATTATTTATACTATTTTTCAAAAATAAAACTGTATATTTCACTGGTCTATGATGAATGCAGATTTAATATTCATGTCATCGAATGGGAAAATGTGATTTTCTTGTGGCAACAACTTTTAATTTAGATTATCTCTCAACAAGCTGCTGGCTTTTTTAAAAAGTAAAAATACTCAACTCAAAGAATTCATAATGATCTTGAGATATGTATGGTAATGCTAGACATTTTCTCATAGCAATGAATTTAGATCTTAAATTTCTTAAAATCCTTCTTGTTTTTCAGCAAATTGTCAGAGCTGGCTTTAAGAAAATTGTAAAGTCTTTGAAAAGATCATGAGTCTTTTAATGTTCATTGTACATATCTTTTCCAGGAAAAGTAGTTAAAATTTGGCTTCTGTATTCATATATATGAAGACAGCATAAAGGCAATTTTGCTTATTCTATGTTAAGCACTGACTTTTTCCTCTGAGTAATATCAGAATGATAAAAATCCATCCTGTTTTTCACGTCTTCTGTAACAAATAACTACAAGGCCTTTTTATCTAATAATTGTGCACATTTCTTCAGTGTATGAAAATTACTTTTAGTTTGTCTCCACCATCATGAAATCTACCCAGAATTTTAGGAATAATTTATCCACCTAAGTATTTTTATAGAGCAAAGTTGCTGAATCATTTAGATCAGTTTTGTCTATTCTATTTTTAAAGATCTTTGCTTGGAAGCTCACTGAAAAAAATCACACATATCTGATAGAACGGGGAAGAAATGGTGAGAATTTTAAAATTCTGATGTTAGAAAAGATTAGATCATTGGGAATGAGATTGATTAAATTATATTATATGCATGTACAATATGGTATAATGATTCCCACTATTATGTATAATTATAATATGTAAAATAAAAATATGGGGAAAAAAGAAAAGACTAGAACACAACCATTTTCAAAATTTATACTCTTAGACAAGTTAATTCAATTCAGATGCTCAATTTTCTCATCTGTAAAATGATAATATTGTACATTGCTGTATGTTTAAGACTTAATTGCCATAAATCAAGTACAGATCTTAACTGTGTTTATTTCTAATGTTGCTATTTTATTTTTCATCTAGTTTTTGTTTTCCTGACACTTAGTTGTGTATGTGATGCTGGGGTTTAAACCTGGATCCTCATGCATACCAGCAAGCACTTTAACCACTGAACAACCATTCCAGCCCCTTAGGCAAGGATTTTCTCTGTAAATTTACTCAATATTTTCTAAACTGTGCTTAAAATTTCCAAAAAAAAGATGATGAGCTTGTTACCTGTATAAGCACATCATTCTGTCTTTAAATGACTAGAAATGTTAAGAATAATATCAACGATTAATTATAATGCCTTTCTGTAATTTCTACTCATTATAATCTGTATAAAATCCTTAGATTTTAATCATTCAATTCCTCAATAGTCCAATTAGTCCACCAAACACTTGAGTCAGGAGATGTGAACTGTTGTTTGATTTCTGACTCTTTCCCCGTTCTTAAAATAAGATTCTGGCCTTTCTCTCTCTCTCTCTCTCTCTCTCTCTCTCTCTCTCTGTGTGTGTGTGTGTGTGTGTATACATATACTGCAACTAGAAGCCAATTCAAGTAATTGTTTTGGCTACTATCAGGCATAATGCATGATATTACCTGGTATTGCGTCTTAAATAGAATCTTGATGATCAAAATCCATTAAAGTACAAAAGTACTAAATATATAAGCTTTAATGTTGGTGTAAAGTTATACAATGTGATTATAAAGAGACTTGGTTCAGGACTGCATCAAATCACATTTAAAAAAAAAACTTCTGATTCTAACTACACATGGGGGGTTATATTCTTTTAAATTTACCTTGATTGACATGGGCTCTAGATTTCTCTAATTTTCCATGGGATTTTTGCTTTAGATTCAAAAGTCCATGGACATTTCAGTCAGAGTATACTAGAAAAGGGAAATTCGTAACTATCTACTCTACCTCTTCTTTTACAGATTCCAAAACTTGTACTCCAATGAATTCAGAAATGTGTATAAGGGCACATTTTTAATTCACTGTGAAGATGTGTCACACTTATATCCAGTCACCCTCAGTGTTAGGCCCATTTTTATTTTCTCAACTCGATGAAACCACCATTTGGGATGAATGCTGGGATGAGACCATGTTTCAAACAATAGGAAACCCTATTTTGGACTTAGTGTGATATCCATAATGGTCGAACAATTGTGGAAAGGGAAGGACAGTTTTATTTCCTTGTGTATTCAAGAAAACATACTACTTGAAATTTATATGTCCCATGAAAAACAGAATTTGCTAATGATGACATTACAACCATCCAAGTTGCCTTTGAAATAATGTGTTTATCTTCTCCAGAGTTAATTTCTGTGTGAACACAATTTAATTGGAAGTTAAAATTATTAGGCAGGTGTCTGCTTTAGTGAGCAATCCAAATTCAATAGAGCCTAATGGCTATTTGATTGGTGTCATCAATACAATATGACTTTTCAAGCAAATATCTATATCATGCATTCATTTGAAATATAAATACCAATTATGCATTAGCCCAAAGGGTTAATCATTGTCTCTTCTTTCAAGATAGAATTGAGAATAGTTGCTGAGGCCACTATGAGTTATGTTGTTTGGTGCTTGGTTACTGTGATTAAAACAATGACCTTCAATTTTCACTGTCATCAGCCTGGTACGTGTCTAATACCTAATTCATTTTTAGAGCAGAACCATATACCCATCTTCCATTGCAATTACTGCAGAAGAAGAGAGAAGGAGAAGTAAAAATGAAACATTTCAAGGATGAATGGGCACTGAAAATTGGTAAAATGGCAGGGAAGTCCTAGTTTGAAGTATTCAGAAGTATATATGTGTTGAAAAAAGAAGTTTGGTAAACAGGAACAAAAAATTATATTTTACAGAAACATCTGTTTGCTGTTGCTGAAAAGTTTAGCATTTAAATGTACTCATTTGGGCTCTGAAGTTAGCACTTCCCTGAAGTAGTTCACACCTTTGCTATTGCTCCTGTTCAGCTACAGATCATTTTATGCAAGGCTGATTTTAACAAGAAAATGGTGCATTAATTTACAATGTGTTGAGTATTTTAAAAGTGGCAAAATCTAGGCTTTAGTGAAATTTTAGAATCAAGAGAAAATAGAAATACTTATGTAAAGCTCTTTAAAATAAAAGAATGGTTTCATGCACAAGAAATTACACCCTGATTAAGTTTATTATACAATTTGGTTATGAGAAAAAGAAAGTATACCAACCTCTAAACCAGCGAATTTCCCATGACTCTGTAGTCTCTATTCAAAAGTGAAACAGATAAATTCTCAGGCATGATTTCGCTATATCTCTTCCTTTCCTTACAAATTCCACAACTCCTGTTCCTTTGACTCCTTTTTTATTTTTTTTTTATAATTTTCTTCTTTAGCTTTCCTGTTTTTTCTTCATTTTCCTCTTATATTTTTTTCTGGAAATCTTTTATTTGTTGAAATATTTCATTTGTGTCGGTATTTTAATAATTCAATTTGATAATGAGAATCTATTTGTGGCTCTTATCTCTCCCACTGGAATTATTATTTTGGAATTTAACATTTCTGACATATCAATATTTCCAATATAATGAAAATAAGCAATAGGACTTCCTGGTCATTATCTATATACATTTTTAAATATATTTTTTGGAAATGCTAAGCTCACAGACCAAACTTCTTCAAATTTACTGGTTCTGTTTCATTGCTTAACTGAATTCCCTAAATTAAAATTATACATCAAAAGCCAGGTCCTTTTATTTTAAATTATATATATTGAAGATTTAAAGAAATACTTTTTTGGCATAGTAGTTACTTTCTCTTGTTACAGTATCATAACAATTGAATATCCAGTAGGAAAAAAAGCAGAAATAGTATTTGAGTGCATTATTGACTCAAATTATGATATAGAGTACACAAAGGAGATTATGCTTTTTGTCTGTTTATTTTTCTTTTCTCAAACACATCTGGAACAGACATTAGCTTCCAATAAGTGTATGGACCAGGTAGATAAAAGAGAAGCAGGTATATTCCTTCTTCAGTGTTCTCACAAATAAAAATAAGTCAAGAAAAGTTATTAGGGCAAGAAAAAGAAAATATTAATAAGAATCACAGAAATGTTACAAATGATAACCTAAACTAATGGGTGGTAGTAGAAACAAGTAGGAAAATACAAGTGTTCTTGACTTTGTGTGTTGAAAATTAGATCAATTAATCCTTAAGCTTAAATAGTTTCAATGATAGTTTCCTATTTCCCCTCATTAAACCCTATAACCTTAGATATTGTCCAGTCTGGGATGAACAAAAGACCCCAGTGACATTCTGTACCACATGGTCAACTCTTCCTAGAAAATTTACTTAGGGAATAAAAAACATTATTTTATGGATTTGTGATAGTTTGCCATACATGAAGAAATATCCTTCAATTTATATAAGGAGTTATATTTTACAAAAATTTAACATACATGAAAAGAAAGACAGATGGATAGATGCAGATGATAGCTAAATTGACAATGAAACAATAAAAAAGGAAGAATAAACTTTATATCTTACACACATTTATAGAACTTATACTGTACTCACTCTGGCATTTTCCATGTTTTAAATATCCCAGTACTTAATGAATTTACAAATGTACTGTATATCTTAAACTGAATAAAATTGCATAAGTAATGAACACAAATTCTACTAAACTAGTAATGTGATTTTGCTGTGAAATAAAAATCCTGGAGACATGCCCATGCTTACAAATGAAGAACACTAAAGCAATATGCAGCAAAGCTACAACCCTCAGAGTACAAACATAGTTTTCTGAGGCTCTGGGAACAGAGAGGGGGGGAGTTAGGATAACATATTCCAGTGAAGTTGAAATAATATGTTTTTCTTTGATCCTCTCACTTCTTAAAAATATGTTTACAGTAGGCTAAGAATATGCTTTACTTCCTGAGCAAAGATCAATTATACAGTTTCTCTTAATTTTCTTTCAATTTATCTATCAATATCAAAAGTTCTTATTTATTATCTTATCTGCTTCCACTTCTATTTGACCCTGGTTGAATTTGGTCACTCTTTAATTTTGTCTTTTTTTAACTGTTCTTCCACCTGAACTGTAATTGCAAAGCATTGCAAATGAGTATATATATATATATATATATATATATATATATATATATATATATATAAAATGTGTGTGTATTACAATACATATATGACAAATATTTGTTTGTATGCAATTTTCTTTCTATTTTATTCCAAATTTGTTAAGTTCTGCCAAATCCAAATATAGTAATTGTATTTTTACCCACTATATCTGTAATTTAAATATCTTCCCTTTCTTATGGGGAAAATATTTACTTCTTTTCCATATGAGAATCCCTCTTCTGAAACAGGAATGGTAAATCACTAGAAATGTGAGAGTCCTCAGTGAATAAGAAGGTAACAGGTCCAATACTGTACTGTGGTTTTAATACTAACCCAGATCGATTGATTTTTAAGCTATTTCCCCTCAATTTCACAACACCACCTCTGTACTCTGCTATATGAGATGCAGGCTGGGATGCTACAAAACACATGTCTGCTTTTCGAGCATACTCCTGGTGGGACTCAGCTAATAGAGTGCGCTAGAAGGAGACCTAAGTGCTAGAAGTGGGACATGTGCTCTCCATGAAGCTTCAGCAACTGTTCTTCCTCCTGGCAGTGGCAATTTGTTCCTGCAGCAGCAGTTGGTTCCAGTTTATGTTTTTTCTTATATTCTCAAACTAAGTTCACTTGATCCTACTCAAAAGAACAAGGAGCAGCCTGCTGAGCATCTCTGTTAGATATCCAGCTCCAAATTCCACAGGGATTCTCCTCCAAGTAGCAAGGTTTAATAATTATATCCGGTTTCCACTCTGATGGTGGCAGCTATATCCTGCAATTACTGCCTGAAAGTTCCCTTTGGTCTTTTTTGTTGTCTAATGCTATGATGACAATTATTTATTAAACAAAGAACTATCTTTGTTAAAATAATAATTTTGTCTCATCCCCTGATTCAACAACTCTGCTTTATATGCTATTATTTTAAGCTACTAGGTTCTAATAAGTAGGAGTTAAGTGGATGTAACTAGGGAGATTAAGAACTGGAGGTTCAGTCTCTCCCCAATATCACATGTACAGATTAGTTTAGAACATGCCAGACTACAGGATTGATGTGTACTATTTTTCTCAAGAAAGAAAACTGCATCCTATAGGTACCCTATTGGTTTTTATTTAAAAATATATCATAGTTATAGAAAAATAGATTATTTTCATTATAATCTACATGAAAGTAATTGTATTTGAAAAAAAGATAGATTAGAGTTCGTAAAGTTACGGCACTAAGCTACTTTTAAGTAGGAAGAAAAGCTATACACACTCACAAAATAAGTCCCTTAAGCAAGGCACTGCTAAAATCATTCATTAATTTAAAAATAAACATTGATTATGTGACAAACATTCTCCTTTAAGGGATAAAAAAAATGGCTTTTATTTTCAAAGTTTTTTATATCCTGTGTAGAGGGAGCTTGATACTAGATCACATGAGTTTGAATATATATCAAATTCACGCTGTGACTTAGTTTAAACAGGAGGGTCAGATGAAGACAGGATTCACTGGGGAAAGATTGAAGGGCTTATGAAGAGTAGTCTACACCATTAGTGGGGGCATCAAGGAGGACATAGGTCCTTCAAAAACACCTTGGTGTTTTCCTTACCATAGTGAATGTCTGACAACAGAGTGAGCATCAGAGTAAGCCCTGGCACTCAAAATGTCCATCATCTAAGATAATTTGTGTGTAAATTTATTCTTTTAGGATTATATAATGCTGTATAACAAGTAAAAGCTTGTAGGTTAAAACAACAGTAACAAAATATTTTGTTCCTGAAGCTGCAATTTAGAGATCATATATTCTGATTTCATTAGTTCAGGATTTATCTACTTGGGGTGAAGAAATCTAAGACAATTCTTCACATGTCAGGTAACCTGGTGCAGTGAATCAGCTGGAAGCTTCATTGAGACCAGCAGCAGAATTTCCCATCCTCTGGCTCCTTGATGCTGCTGCTGCTTCATCTTCCTCTCAAGAAGGTGCATGAATTGCACAAGAGTATTCTAAGAGACAGGAAATAGAAGCTTTCAGCCCTATGGGGCATCAGCCCAGAAACAAATACATCATCACTCTGCGTATTCTTGGTTAATTAGTAATGGAGGCCACAGGCCATACTTTTCAATGGGAGGTGTTTTCAAGAATATGCAGTTAACTTTCATGTAACACCTATCCATTCTATAATATTTGTATATATCTCTTTCTTACACTGGAAGATAATCAAGTAGTCAGAAAATGTCAGTATCAACAAAGCCAAATTTCAGAATAAAAAACATTCAAATGTTACATAAGTCACTAAAAATGTATATTAAATATATGCATGAACAGTTCTTCCAAAGATGAACATGGGGTTAGGGATTTAGCTCAATGGCAGAGTGCTTGAAAGCATGCGCAAGGCCCCGAGTTAGATCCTCAACCCTGAAAAAAAAAAATGAACATGACAATTTGCTTCTACATCTCGAGAAGTTAAGTCTTGATACATGTGCCCACAGGGAGGATAATATGACTTGATAAGAAATGATGAGTTGAACTTTTTCTATTCAACTCCTCTTGCCATGGTATTTAAAAATGTCACGGTGTAAGCTTGCTATGTGATCTGTCACCATGGCAGTTTTCATGTTCATATACTTACCTTCTCTAATGCAAGTTTCACAATGTATTTCTCAACTAATAATATTAGTAATTACCTGAGACAAAGGTAATAATGGCAGAGCTATAGTAGAGGAACCAGTTGAAAACAAAATCCCAGTTAATTAAGATTTTAAGAAAGGTAATACTATATGTATATTTGAACTAGATTTTGTTAATGAAATATAGATAGATTAATAGATAATATATACATTCACATGTAAACATATTTTCTTTATTATATTAGCTTTAATTTTATTGATAAATAAAATTAAATAATTCCAATTCTGCTTCATCCATTTGTTTAAAGAAATTTTGTGACACCAATGATTTACTTCAAAATAATTAAGAAGTAGGAAAATTAGGGAGGATGGAACACGCTTTGCCACTGATTGATCATTATTATTGCCTAGTAATAGGAATTTAGTGTTTCCTACATTATAATTTCTACCTTTAAACACTTTTGAAATTCTGCATGATAAAAAGTTAAATACACTAATTTTGCTCATATGAAAAGTTTAAAAGGGCATATGAGTAATACGTCTGGGTTTGACTTTCTGAGGACTAGTTGTTAATATTACTAATCCTAAAGGGGTTCCTGAACATCCATTTTTAATCTCTGCCAGTTTAATGATGATCTCTGACAATTAGGAAGCAGCAGATATGTATTAATCAAAGATAAGCACCTTCAGATATACTAACATTTTTCATATCCAAATGTCATTTATAATCTGTGGATTCTACATATTCATTTTCTCTTATTCCTTGCAAAAACTCATGTGTAAATATGACTTTTTAGTTCCCTTCAGCGGGAAAAATATAGTGTTCTGTATGTAAATTGATGCCAGACCGTCACACCAAGCATGCAGCCAAACAGATTAAAATAATATGAACAAATGTGATATTATATTTCACATATTAATGAAGCATTACTTTAGGAATAAAAAAGGAACAATTTAAATATTAACATTATTAGTCCAGTATATCAAAACAAATGCTTTCCTTTCATACATATTTAAAGACCAAGAAGAAGATGAACAATTTAAACAATGGGATCTGTTCTGGCCTGAATAGGCTGGGAAACCCTCCATAGAACAGGGTGGTAGCAGTCCTCCCTTAGGGCAACTTCAACAGTGAGCACCTGATAGGACATTTAGTGAGTGTTTTACTTTCTTTCCTGAAAGGAAGATACTGAATTTTGTAGAAAAAAAAAAAACGTTAAAAAGCTATCTTATTCATGTAACTACTTGCATTTATATATTTTTCCTTCATATTTACTTATACATAATTCAATCTGTCAATAAATCTAGTTCAATGCTTTTCTACCTCCAGTACAGTATCATCTGTTTGGTGAATAAAATCTTTATAAAAGAATTTAAAAAATTATAAGACAATTTGAATATAATTGAGAAAACCTAGGTTTTTTTCAAGAGAGGGATAGTGAGAGAGAGAAAGAGAGAAACAATTTTATTAAGGTTTTCATGTTGCTTTAGTTGCTGTGACACTTAATTGTGTATGTGGTGCTGGGGTTTGAACCAGGTCCTTCTGTATGCCAGGCAAGCACCGTAACCACTGAGCCATCACTTCAGCCCCTAACTCCTAGGTTTTATGAAAACAAATTTTGTTTTCAGTTTTGCTGTGCCTGCCAATGTTCTGGAGTTTCACTTTCATCAGCAAAACTGTAGATGATTGTACTGAGGCAGTTCATAGACTCATGTTCTTACCAAAGTTTGTCTCCATCATCAATATGTTTTTTCTAAGGTCAATATTTAAAGGTAAACATAGGCTCACTTTATAACCACACAGTCACAAATGATATATAATATCTGCAATATCAAAACTGAAGG
Source organism: Aplodontia rufa (assembly GCA_004027875.1). NCBI lineage: Eukaryota > Metazoa > Chordata > Mammalia > Rodentia > Aplodontiidae > Aplodontia > Aplodontia rufa. The sequence goes on from PVKS010000542.1 coordinate 120,991, forward strand.
CAGAAATACTGTTAATGGTAAAGGATAGTCTTCTCTAAAAAGAATAATTTGTTCATAGTTCTGTCTTTGGCCATCAGAGCACATATTACTTTTCACGGCCATGTTGAATTGGACATAGGGTAGAATGGGTGCACCTTAGCCCACTTTGTATTTCAGGTTGTTTTACTGTTTAAAAGAGGATCAAAGTCTTTCTAAAAGACTGTGTAGGCGGTTTCTTTCATGACAAATAAATTTAAAAGTTGGCATTAATTGATTTCTGAGTCTGAAAAGATGTAGCAGACATAGCTGTTTCACTAAAACACATAACGTTACTCATTACATGCAGAGCAAACTTTGAAAGAATGAAAAGTGGAGTGAAAATGGAAAGACCAGCTGGTGACTTTCAGGTCCTGAGAAAAACATGGTGGCAAATGTTAGCAGCAAAACACAATTCATAAAAACAAAGATCAATGCATTTTATTGCATTAATTAATTTTTGATGGGGGACTGTAAATTGATCCCAGGAGCACTGTATCACTGAGTCCCATCCCCAGATCTTTTAGTTTTTATTGTGAGATAGGGTCTCTTTAAGTTCCCCGGGTAGGGCTTGCCTTCCTCTTGTCTGTTTGAGTCTCTAAAGTAGCTGGGATTATAGAAGTGTGCCACAGCCCACACAAGTCCGAACACGTTTGCTCTGTCAAAAACATTGCTGAGAGAATAAAAAGTCACATATTAGACAGGGAGTACAATCCACAAACATAAATAAACAATATAATGGAGTCTAAAATATTTAAGGAATTCTCAAAACTGAGAGGTTACAAAGTCCAATTAGAAAGACATGAAGAATCATTTCATGAAAAAAATAAGCAGATAGCAAATAAAGCACATAACAAGATGTTCAGTATTAATAGCCATCAAGGCAATGGGATTTAAAATCTCAAGCAGTTATCACTATATAACCATCAGAATTCCTAAAATTAAAAAAAATAATGATAATACCAAATTCTATCTTGGATAACCTGTACCTTGGGAGTGAAAATGTATACTTGTGGGGCTGGAGTAGTGGGTTAGTGGGGTTAGAGTGCTTGCCTGGCATGCAAAAGGACCTGGGTCCAAACCCAGCAACACATACACAATGAAGTGTCAGAAAAAAAAGGTGAAAGAGTAAATAGGCTTGATTTCCTCTTTCTCTCTCTCTCCCTCTATCTCTTTAAAAAAATGTGTAATGCATAAATACTCAGAAAACAATATTAGTTTCTTTAAAATCTAAATTTGCAACTTCCTTTTGACCCAATACTTGTATTCCAAGACATTTATCCTGGTCTATTAAAAACTTATGTTCACGCAAATCTGTACCTGATATTTATAGCAGATGTATTTATAATTACTCAACTAGCTTTTTCAAAACCTGGAATCATCTTAAATGCCCTTCAATGAGTGCAGAATTAAGAAAATTATGGTATATCTATGATACAGAATACTATTAATCAAAAAGGATTTGACTACAAATTTATACAACCAAGTTTAATCTCCAGAGAATTATACTAAATTATGAAAATCAATCTCAAGTTTTAAGTACTGGAAAATACTACTGAAAAACATTTTTGAAATTACAGAATTGTAAGATGGAAAACAGTATTTTGTCCAGAATTTCTGGTGTTCAGGGTAAGATGGGCGTGACTGTAAACGAGTTGCACTGTGATATCTTTATATTGATGGAATAGTTTGTCAAATCTTTGTCTGAAATTATTATCACATATGATACTTATTTATGTGATTTTGCATAATATCTATATTGTTCAATGAAGAAAAATAGTTTGTCTTCCTTTCTTCCTTCATTGTTGGAAAGAAAATTTTGGAATGGCCCATTTTGAAAGGTAAAAAAAAAATCAGTTCTAAAAGCACATGCAGTTAATCAAATAGAAAAGAAAGACAAAATGGAAGGCAATAAGATGAAGATGAGGAACAGGGTCAATCATTCCTATGGAAATTGTTTTCAACAGTACTTGGGAGAAAATAAAGAGGCTTTTTTGTTTGCATTTATTTTACATTAAAATCTTATTTTAACTATTTCTTCTGATGCTAAATATATTAAGGCATAGATAAGTTCTTCCTGAATTTTCAAAACTAATACCCACAACGATAGACTTAGTGGCATGGAAAATGATTGTGATTCTCCTTTGCAGTAATGGAAGCTGCTTCAAGAAATCAAAGTGTTCCAGGAAATACTAAATTTTCTTTAAATTCGCCCAAAATATTAGTGGAAAAAACTAGATGGAGAAAGAACAGAAGAGATGACCTATCTTCCACTGTGCTTTCCCCATTCTTCCTCTTATCTAATGGTACCAGCCTAAGCATTTCCTGTGTCCTTACTGCTGAAATTAGGATTGTGTGATATTAACATTCAGCTTGACCACCCATGTGTATAAATCTTAGGCTAGATAAGCACTGGCTAATGCAGCTTCTTCTGCCTTCTATTGCTTACTTGGAATTTATATCACTAAGTTCAAACATAATCTTTTGCAGTCACTAATGCTATATCAGAGTGGTCTGAAATTTTTTTATTCTTCCATTTCTTATTGTTCAGTCACTGACATTCTAAGCAGAAGGTGACACATCGATGTTTAATCAGAGCATAAAATGGAGAAATGTTATCTGAGCATTCACAGTGATCACAACAAATAAAACATACTGCAAAAATAGATAAAGTGTTTAGTCTAATACGAAGTCAGATCCAAATTCCCCACTGACCTTCTCAGCTGAAAAGGATTACCTTTAGGAGTAAGTACTCTGCGGCAACACATTCTTATAGACAGCAGATATTCAAAAAAAGTACATTTTAATTGATATTCCACTAAAAATATATTTGATTAAAGTATAGAGGCTTACGAATGAGTTAATAATAAAAATTACATTCCCTTAAAATTACATGCTTAATTGTGTTTTTCTGTTCTTGTTAAACTTTGTATTCTAAATCAGAAATGATACAATGCTGCAAATAATATCTAGGTTTTCAGAATCTTTTAAAATTGAAATAAATATGAAATTCAAAATACTTGGTAACCTTTAACTTCATAAAAATATTAAAATGTGAAAGCTTGTAAAATGTGTCATTTTATTTCAAATTTAACCATATTGCATGATGACTATAGTTAAAAATAATGTAGTAGATACTTGGCACTTGCTACAATAGATCTTATGTACTCACCCATCTCTGCCCCCACCAAAAAAAAAAACAAAAACAGAAAATAAGGAAGGGAATCATTTCACAGTGATCAAAACATTACATGTATCTTAAGGAAAAATATTAACAATGCTACCAGTTTGGTGATTGTTACATTAAGATCCTATTATAGCACAGTTTAGTTTGTGGTCTATGACTATTACCATATGAAATAATATCTAATTATGCATCAACTACAAAAATGATATAAAATATGGCAAAAATTTTTTAAATGTTTTAATTAATATAAAACATAAGCAAGTCACTAGTAGTAACGTTTGGATTTTCAGGTTTTCAAAAATTAAATGTAAGTAAAAGTTTTATACTTAGTGACATATCTGGAATATAAGCACAAGCATAGGTGAGAGATGAAGAAAAAAACAAACACAATACCTTTATCTTTGTCTTCAAAATTGAAAATTGCTAGGGAAGTTTAAGTCTTCAAATACTTTCAACTAATCATTTAATGTAGTGAAGCATAATTATAGCAGCAGGCCAATGGCCACTCATAAGTCTGATGAAGTTTTCAATCCACAGGAAAATGAATAATACACATAGAGAATTATTTGATTATTTTAACAGTTGAATGAAAAAGAAATATTGGTATGTGAAATTGGTACCCTTTTCTTTTCTCCTTTTTCTATACAAGTTTTTCAATCTACAAAAGGTATGAAATATTTTGGTGTGTGAAAAAATATATAAATACGCACATGTACATACATACATACATACATACATACATACCGGGGATTGAACCCCAAGGAGCTTTGCCACTGAGTTACATGCCCAACCCATTTTATTTCTTATTTTGAGACAAGGTCTCACTAGGTTGCTGAGAGTCTCACTAAATTGTTGAGTCTGGCCTTGAACTTGCCATAAACCTGTCTCAACCTCTTATGTAGCTGGGATTATTACAAGTGTGCACCACCACGTCCAGCTGGTTGTTCTTGTTTTTAAGAGAGAGAGGGACAATGTGAGAGAGAGAAAGGGAGAATCAGTTCTATTTAATTTTTCATCAAGATATCATTGTTCCAACACTTGGTTGTGTACGTGGTACTGGAGTCCGAACCTGCATTCTTGCACATGCCAGGCATGTGCCATAACCACTGAGACACTGCTCCAGGCACCTGTATGTTTTAGTAATATTTCCCATAGAGAATTTATTTATATAGTTAATTTATTTATTTTTATTAGTTCAGCATGATCTTACGTATTGGAGGGATTTGTTGCTAAACATTCATATATGCTTACATAATGACAAGGTAAATTAAGTCTGATCAAGCTTCTTCCCACCCTTACCCACTCCTTGTTCCCTTGTCTACAATGTAATGCCCCCCATTACATATATAAATGACCATATACATGTATATTAATTTTTGAAATTTCAAGGTTTAAATGCCTGCATGAGAATTATTTGGCTTCTCTGAAGTCAAGTCTACCTTACAGAATTGGTAAACCCCCCTTTTCTCTCCCTCTCCACCTTCCTTTCCTATTCACACTCTATCCCCACCCTCTTCATAGTTATAGGTATCTCAGGTTATGTGATACTACTAATTTGGTATATCTGGTAAATAAACTTGTTTAACTTTCACTGTATCCTTGGTTTTACTCCAGCTTGTGCAAATGAGAGAAAACATTCAATCCTTAAATCTGTGGGTTTGGCTTATTTCCCTTAGCATGATTTTTTCCGTTTCCACACTTTACCTGTAAAAGCTGAGTTATCATTATTTTATAGTAGCTGAGTTGAACTCCATTATATGCATATACCATAATTTTGAATCCATTCATCCAGTGAGGAGCATCTGGGTTGGTTCCATAATTTAGCTATTGTAAATTGAGTTGCTACAGCTACATTGATGTAGCTGTGTATGTAATATGCTAATTTTGTTTTTCTGAAAAAATATACAGGAGTGGGATAGCTGGGTTGTACAGTAGTTCCTTCCCCAATTTTTTGAACAGTCTCCACACTGCTTTCCAGAGTGGCTGTACCAATCTGCAGACCTACCAACAGTATGTTTGAATATTTTTAACAAATTGAACTCTTGTTGTCATCTTAACTGGTTTGACATTTTTGTTTTCCTTTTTATCAAAACTGGGAGAAAAATGTATATCACGGCACACAGCATTACAGAGTTGTAATATTATAGCAATAACATTTTGACCATATATAGCTCAGACATTAATAGCACAATTCAGACTTTTTATAGATGGAGTATGTGTAGCTTTCCCCCAGAGGATTAAAAAAAATTCTTACACTCGGAGGTTATAAACTCATAAGGGTTATGGGGAATGAAAACTGCTCACCCTATAATCAAGTGTATGCCTGTAGGTAGTCAGACCTTGCTCAGACACTACTGCATGGCCTATGACTAACATGGACTACATAATTTTCCAGAGCCTGCCAAACAACTTTCTCCTGTAGGTATAAATATTAAATTGCATTTCTGCATCCCATCCAGAACTGTAATAATATAGATACATTTGATATATTATAATACCTCTTTTTCCATTCACTTTTACATGCTTTTCTAATAACCATTCCATTTCTTAAAATAAAACCACTCAGATATCATTCAAAAACATTAGTGTTCTGTTTTTTTTTTTTTTGTAGAAATGTATCATTAAACAGATTTTAGAGTGGATACTAGCCTTAAAATCACTTCAATTTTGTAAACTTTCCACGTTGGTTGTCAGAAATACTAGGAAATGGAAACACTTAGGCATCTATTAAATGAAACATGGCTGTGTAATAAAATAGTTTCATCTTTAAAAGGTCCCCATATCCATTATAAAAGAAACTGGGTAGGTCATCAATGGAAAAAGAGAATAATAAGATCTGTCTATCATTTCAAGTGTTTTATTTTACCTTCCTATTTTTAATTAAAAAACAAAGCATATTAGACCTAGATCAGCACAGTATGTTTCACTAATATGATTTTAAACACTCAGGAATCATAATTGTTTCTGGCAGCTGTCAAAGGAAAAGGACAAAAGAGTACCATCAATTCACAATGATTCATAAATTATAGAGGATATAGAGAAATAAGCCTTGTTAATACAGAATTATTTATAATGTGTTTTTACCCATATTTGTTCACTTTGGATCCTGTAGTTCTGATTATAATTATAGTATAGTCATCTTCCAAACAAAATTCATAATAGTAGCTGTAAGACCTAAAATGTGCTCTGGGAGTTAAAACAAAAATGTATGAAATCATTCTTAAGTTGAAAACAGAATGAATTCTCTACAAATTCATTTAACTAATTGTAAAACAAGTATAATTGCTCATATCATAAAGTTTCATGTCCTTTTCATTACTTTCAGAACCTATATCCTTATGATAAAAAATAATAAATTATATTCTGGCAAGCACATATTTCTGAGAATATAACAGATTTTTTGTCTAATTAGTTAAATCTCTGAGTATTATGTATTTCATTAGTTTTTCCAAAATAATCATTAAGTGCTAAGTCTTCTTCATCCTGAAGTCCATGGAAACCTTTACTTCCTTCAAGAATAGTCTACAAAATGTTTTCTGCTTATTTTGCCAAATAGCAAAGATACCTGATGTCATGTTTCCACCTCTTATTGTAAGAATACTCAAATTAATGATTTTGGAAAATAATATCTAAGTTTATCCTTTGCAAGAGGCACTTTGTTTTAGAAGAGCAAGTTTCTTGAATTGTATTGCATATCATCTTTAAACTTATTCCTGTAGCTATAGCTCCAGGTATAGGAGGAATTTTTTACTTAATTACCAGACCTAATGATGTGGGAGTAAAAATTTAAGTTGAATCACCATGCACTGTCTTTGGTTATGCCTTGCCTTGTTCTAAATCAATTAATAATGTCTCATTAATATGTGATTTTCAGGTCTTGTAACTACCTGCATAATCTTCTTTTTTTTAAAGAGCAGAGGGGGGAGGGAGAAAGAGAGATAAAGAAATAAAGCAATTTTTATTTAGTTTTTCATGTGACTTTCATTCCTCTGACATTTCATTGTATATGTGGTGCTGGAGCATGCCAGGCAAGTACTCAAGTACTGGAGCATGGCAGGCAAGTGCCATAACCACCAAGCAACAGCTCCAGCCTCATACCTGCATAATCTTGATATGTGTTTCTGTATCTTATCAAAGATACAGCTTAGGTGAGAGAAATACCAGTGGATAAGGCTTTTTTGTAGATTATAATCTAATGGAAGATACTTAAACAAACATAATGACACTCAAACTGTAGTTTATTCAACAGTAGCACCTGAGATTTAGAAGTGTAAAGTATTTGAAGGCCTCCAAAACTCATGGATGACCAACTCAGAAAGTGGAACTAAAGAATCTGTGTTTTAAAAGGATCCCCTTGGAGATTTGTATGCACATTATTTTGGGGAAGTATTGACTTAACAGATTTGAAGTCAAATTCAAATGAAAGTAATAATTTCCCTTAATAATTGTATAATAAAATGTATGATTTTTAATTATTCTATTATGTGTATTCTAATACAGGATAGATATATACATAGATAATAAAATAATACTGAGTATATATTTTATATGTACTAGATATAGCATATGCAATACAAATTTCAAAATATTTAACATTCTATTAATATGGATTTAACTTTCTGAAGTGATAAGAAAAGAAAGGGATAAGTTGATTAAATCTGTGCATCTAAACCTTATAATGCAGAGCTTCCAAATGCTCTTCAAGTGACTAGTCATATTTTGTTTGAAATGTGAAAGACAAAATTTAAATAAATCATGTCCAATCTTTTGTATTTGTATGCTATTATCTAAACTGAACTTAAAAAGAAAATGATTTTTCATCATAACAAGTGCAATTATAATAGTAAACAAAGAGATATTATATCCTGGTATTTCTTGGATTCCTAGGTAAAATAATAATGGCAATAATCTTATTTCATGGCAAAATGGTTACTTAGTTCTTCCTAATCTGCTCAATTCATCTTTTAAATCTCACCAATAAACAGGAAATTTTTAAAGGAAAATATTTTCTCAGATTTCAAACTGCATATGATCAAGCAGTATCTTGTTCTTATTCTTAATTCTATTGCTAACACTAAATATTGGGACTGAAGTCCAGAGGGTTATAGTTACTGACTATATAACTGTATTCAAATTAGCATCTGTATAGAGCTATGTGCTTAAAGTATCTTGTATGTTTCGAGGATGTTCTGTAAGAAAGCTGTTATTGAATAAATATTTTATTTGAACTGAGTTCAATTTGCGTTATCATAGTTTAAGGAAATTTATCAACAGTATAATACCTAAGGAACATTATATTGTATACATTATCTTCAACAGATAATGTTACATGAAATAATTTTAGATTATGCTCATTTATATGAATATGTACCTATTATTTCATGCAAATTTGTGTGAAACAATAGATCTACATTGAATTCATGAACACCTGCTTTCATTTTAATTGCTTTTCCAAACCCAAAAGGTTTATAAGAAATAGTTCAGACTCAGGCAAGAAAAAATTGTTTTTATATAATATTTTTTGATACCTGGAGTTAAGTATAATATTTAAAATGATATTGTCTGAAAATAAACTTGATTTAGTTAATAGATTTAGGTTTATCAAATTATTGAGAATTTTGAAAGATACAGTTTGAGAACACTATTTAAAACTTTACTAAGTTCAATATAATTCAATATAGTGACTTAAAAGTCCAATCCAAACTAGAATCACCTTTAAGTTAGTTTCCTATTTTTTCTGCTTATAGAACAAATGTATAAAGAAACTGGAGCAGATCAGTCACATTAAATTTACTGCCATCAGAAAAAAAGACAAATTAAGCTAAAAAAAGGCCTTTAGTTTTCATATATGGCTATTTTTCAGAATAACAGAGTCAGGTAAAAACTTATTACTAATTCTAATAAAATTTTCCACTCAATATGGAGCTTAGGGATATTTGAAAATATCTTTAGTAACATATAGGTGTGTGTATGTGTGTATAACATTCATTTTAATGCCAAAAACAATTAGAATACGCAAGCAAGCATGTCAAGTTAGCATCTCTTACATTCCAATTAACTCATTTTGTCTCATTATTTCAGATGCAAAACACCTATAAAAGTTTAAATATAGTATAAATGTATATTAACAATATGTTGTAATCAAATAATTATAATTTGAATTAACATAAATAATATACACTCTTTAGATTATTATTTCCAATCTATTTTATTGTACTTGTATTTATTTGATTAAAGTTTTTCCAGAATTGAAAACTTGGAACTTAATGGATTATTACTGCCTTCCTTTGTTTATGATTTAATTGTTAAACATTGGATAAATCCATTTCCCTCAATTTTCCTGCCCTTCATATATTGTGAAGTTCAAATACATACATTCATGAATCACTTAATCATGGGCATTTGTTCTGAGAAATATATCTTTGGTAATTTTGTCATTCCATGTACATCAAAGAGTGCACACACTAGACCACACAGCCTCCTACAACCTAGGCTGTGGGATGTAGCCCACTGCTCTGAAGCTACAAACCAGTGTAGCAAGTTACTGTACTAAATACTATAGAAAATGGTAACACAATGGTCAGTATTAGTACATCTAAACATATATGAGATACAACACAAAGTACAAAACATAAAACGTGGTGCACAAGCATAGAGCACTTGTCATAACTGGAGCTTGCAGGATTAGCATTTGCTCTGGATGAATCTATGAGTGGTGGTGAGTGAATGTGAAAATATAGGCCATTGTTGTACACTAATTTTGACTTTATGAACACTGTGTACTTGGGTTACACCAAATTTATAAAAAGATCTCAAAAATGTCAACCTTTGCTTACTGTAACTTTTGCCTCATAAAAATGTTTTTTAACTCATTCACTGTTTAGAGATAACTTAAAATACACCTTGTGCAGCTGTACAGATACTCTTTTTTTTTAATTTTATTTTTGAGCAACCTTACAAGATTTTAACAAAATAATATAAAATGTGTATATATTCTGGTTATTGCATTTACTTTTCTCTCTCTTAAAACTTATTTTTGTAATTTTTCTTAAAATTGGGGCATGAACATGTGCATTAGCCTAGATCAATGCAGAGCCAGGATCATTAATGTCACTATTTCCACATTCACTTCTTGTTGCATTGCAAGGTTTTGAGTGAAATAATATACATGCATGGAGGTGCCATCTCCTATGTTAACAGTGCTTTTTCTGGAATGCCTCTTGAAGGACCTACCTGAGGCTTTTCCTGGACAGGTATCACTCCTTTTCAGAAACTAGTCCATGATAGTTTTCTTGGTTTGTTTCCCTTTTTCCATCATTGATTTGCTTGTATGGAGATACTTACCATTAACATTCTTTTCTATTAATTAAAAAACTTTTGATGCTGGAGTCTGTATTTTCAAAATTTTTAAGGGAGCATTTTGAGGTCTATAAAAGCTTTTGCTAAACTCTTCACTATGGATTTTCTTGGGAGTTTTCCTTTTTCTTTTCTGGCAGTTTCTTCTTCTCTAGCCTCTTTAACTATGTTCACAGGACAATACAGAAGCTTTTATGGGACCACCCTAGTATAGGTGGTCCATCTTTGACCAAAACATCATTCCTGACTACAATCCAGAAGTCATATTCTTCCATTTTATTCAAAATACCTATGTTTCTATTTCATATTTCTACTTGTAAATAGTGATTGTTTAGCTACACACAAGAAATGACATAAAAGGCATAAAATACTAAACATTGATTATGGGACACTTCCATTGCTTGTGGGTCCACAGACAATTTGTGTCAGGGCAGTGGAATAGGTTGCTGAGAAACCAAATAAAATACCCAGAGATGACATAGGAGAAACAAAGCTTTATTGAGAAATGCTTACGGGGAATGTTTAGGGGTAATAGGCTGAAGAGATAGCACCTTCATCCCTCATAGAGCTATGCCAAGCAGTGCCTCCTCTCTCTCTCACAATGTTTGTCCAGTGCCTGCCAGCTGGAACAGTGACTCATATTCTTTACAGTGTCCTCAGTTCCACACCAGTCATCACTGAGAAAGGCCTTTTATATATTAGGCTGCAGAAACAATGGCATAGTATTAGCTTGCTTAGTTTGCTTGTGTGACCAGCCTCTCAAGGAGCAACTGTCCAGACATGTAAAAGCAACTTTTTACAGAAAACATTAGCTGGCCCCAGGTCCCGGTGTGAATGAAAGAAAGTCAGTGTTTTTCAAGATGACATTTATCTTGTTATTCTGGCCCTGGTCCTCTCTTTCTTTCCCTTGTCTTGGCTGAGTTCTTGGAAATGGATAAAGGGGTTCTCAGAAACATGGTGTTCTATGGCTTTTTTTAAGGATGACATAATGTTGAAAAAGCAAATGTCTACAATAGTATGATAGTACAATAGTGCAACTTGAAACAGTTGAAAATGTTGATATGGAGAACTCCAAAGCAGTCTGATATAGGTGAAAACAGGGTTTGCTGAGGAATGCTTTCCTAAACCTTTCTAAAAATAAGGAGAAAAATGTGCACAACAACCCACTTTAGGCATCAGTTCAATAATCTAATCTCCTTATTTGCATAGCCATTTACCAACAGGTTAGTTTAACTCTATACAAAAACTATTTTACTATCCTAGCAGTAGAATTATAGAACTTATATTAAAGGTGTTCCAAAAGGTAATGTGAAAGTCAGACTTGCTGAAGTTTCTTTTCTTCATCCAGTCCTTAAGGATTAAATAAATACAAATTTTAATAGATATTAAAATAGTTGGAAGAATCTAATACGGTTGCATATAGACCATAAATTTTGTCCAAATATGTCTGAAATTTCTTCAGATACCATTACTTTCTAAGTTTAAGTACAAATTATAGCTAGAGATAGTAGCCAATTTTCTCTTATTAATTATCTGTATAACTTTAGGATTTTCCTTTAAATAGACTTGGCATAAGATGCCTCATTTATAAAAACTTATAATTAGTCTTTAGCAATTTTAATGTGACTAATAGTTGTGTAAAGCTATGAAATATGAATTAGTCCACTTGTAATCTTCCAAGCCCAAATTCTTCTCCCAGGACTTCATGAGAGGAGAATGTTATATAACTTTCCTCCAAAAGCTCCTATTCAAAGACCATAAAATGACTATTATTCTATAATGCTTGGTGTTAGTAAACTAGCAATAAAGGAATATATTGAGATTCATAGTCTATAAAGTTCAAATCTAGAATTACCCATATTTTCTTTAAAAATACTTTGGAAAAAAGGAACAAGCAGAGGAGAAATTTATTCTGCTTATGAAAATTACTGTACATGAACTCAGTCCAAAATTAATGATTTGTTGGAAGGAATATTCTTGAGCTATGTAATTTCTCAGGTTTTCTGGAACAGTCTTCCAATAAACCTGAGTCAGGTTAGCAGTAAAGAAAAAATATTAAAGCAAAGGATGTGAGTTTGAACTCTAGTACCAGGTACACAACAAAGTATTAGAGGAACAAAGGCCACATGAAAAACTAAATAAAATTGATTCTCTTTCTCTTTCTCACTGTCCCTCTCTCTTTAAAAATAAATAAATAATAAATAAATAAATAAAGCAAAGTTCTAATGAAAGAGCTGAATCTTATGTAGACTATGGGAACACAAAGTCAATTTTGCTGCTCAGTCTTGGCTAAAAAATGTAACCTTCTCCACCAGTTTGGGACAACTATTGGAGCAGAAAGGGCCCTAGAGTGTGACAACACAGGTTTTGAGGAAGAAGAAAAGACACTTTGATAATGGAAAAGTCTATGGTCAATAGGAGGCTCTGAGAATTAGTTGTCTGGGGAACATGAAGAAAGACACCGGAGAAAATGAAAACAGAATCAGTGAGTAGAAGACCATCACAGTATTTTAGGAGAATTTTGAAGTATTGCTCAATATTGAGTAATAAGCAGAAAGAATTTATGGTCATTTTTTTCCTTTCACTCTCTAGTAAAAGTTTGGATAGGGCAAGAGCACTGAGGGATTTTTTGGACTGAGCCAGTCAAGTGTACATTCTAATAATGGCTCCACTATTTACATTCTAAGAGGTCTCAAAATCTCACCTTTCAGTGCCATATTTGCAAAATGGGACTAATGACAGCTAACCTCGTAACAATTTTGTGACAATTTATAATAAGCACAAAATAGATGGTCACCCATTAATTTTTTTCTAATATCACTTTTGTCATTTCTTTCACTAAAATGGGAAATAAAATAAACTCCCCAAGACTCACTCAAGAAAAAAAAGTCCATAAACATGAGAAAATGCTGTAAATCACTAGCAATAAGAGAAATGCAAATTAAAACTTCACTGAGATTCCACCTCACTCCAGTCAGAGTGGCAAATATGAAGAATATGAACAATGACAGATTCTAGAGGGGTTGTGGGAAGAGAGGAACACTGCTACATTGCTGGTTGGACTGCAAACTGGTACAGCCACTCTGGAAAGCAGTATGGAGACTCCTCAAAAAATTAGGGCTTGAACTGCCTATTGACCCAGCTATCTCACTCCTGGGTATCTTCCCAAAAGAGCTAGTATTGTCATATTATAGATATACAGCTTCTTCAATGTTTATAGCAGCTCAATTTACTACAGCTAAATTATGGAACCAACCCAGTTTCCCCTCACTTGATGAGTGGATTCAAAAACTTTGGTGCATATATACAATGGAATACTTTCTAATCAGCTATTAGAGAAAAATGATATTATGGCATTTGCAGCCAAATGGATGGAGATGGAACAAATTTTGCTAAGTGAAGTATCCCAAACTCAAAGACTCAAGGGAAGAATGTTTTGTCTCATTTGTGGAAACTAGAATACAAACTGAAACAGTATGATAGATGTCTAACTTAATAATTACCTCAACATGTATGAACTTTTACATGATCATGGGGAACCTTGCCTAGGTTCCTGGGGGATGCAGGGAGGGGGCAAGAGAATAGGAAAGACATCAAAGAGAACAGATGGAGGTAGTATGGGGGAATCTAATCAGAGGGGAACCTCTGACTTCCAGGAGAAGTCCAATTAACTTGGGGCTTAAGTAGGGGGAATCATGGAACCATGGGGAACCCAAATAAATCATGGACTGGCACCAGCCTTGGTTTTTTCTGTCATTACACTTTTGTTCTGATTGTTTGATGATGAATCCCTCCTAATTGTAAGACCATGTTTAACAAATAAGAATTGAAAAAAAAAATAAAATAAAAAATAAATCATATTTCACAGAGTATTCGTATTTTAAAAATAAATAAAGCAAAGTTCTACTGAAAAAGCTAAATCTTATGTAAGAATATGGGAACACAAAGTCTATTTTGCTACTCACCATAATATTTCTCTTTGGTGTGGTCAGTAAGATCCACTCTTACTGTGTTTCTTCCCACTATATTAAAATTTATGAAGTTTTCAAGTCAATCACAATATTAAATAAGTATATACATATGTGAGAATGATTGCCACGAGTATTTATTGAAATTATTCTTGCTTATGCTCTGAACTATTAATTAATGATTTAAGCAAAGTACAGTTAGTTTGGGCACTTTACTACAATTCTTAACTTTGCCAACAAGTTATGTTAAAGAGTATCTACAAATAATCTGGGCTGAGAAAAGTGAATAACATGAAGTAGCCAAAGCTGGCAAACTTGGAATAAGATAGATATGATTAGAAATTAGGGAGTCCTTATCTCTTTCAAGAATTCAGGGTTTTTAGTTTTATTATACTGTATGTTATCCTATACTTTTGCAATATGAGCTTTATTCCTAGTAAAGTCATATAATTTACATATTGGTTTGGATCTAAAGAGTCTCCAAAAGTTCACGTGTCGATAGCATGATCCACAGCACAGCAAGGTTCAGAGTTGGAGCTTTTGAACAATGACTAAGACTCTGACTTCATCAGTGGATTTATCCTGATGACTGAACTGAATATAGCAGTAACTAGAGGCAAGTTGAGTGTGACTTAAGGAAGTACATCATTGGGGAAAGGGCTTGGACTGTATCTGTCCCTTACCCCTTCCTTTTTTTTTTTTCTCTGCTTCCTAGTTATCATGAGCCCATCAGGTCTTCTCCAACCACACCCTTCCTCCATGATGTTCTTCCTCATCTCAGGCTCAGAGCAACTGGGGTTGGTTGACCATGGACTGAGACCTCTGAAAATGTGATCCCAAAGTAAATAATTTTTTCAGGTGTTTTGATCATTGTGATGAAATGCTGACTAATATAATGTATGTAGAGTAAAATTAAGATGATTAACAACTAAAAGAAGTATCTTTGATGAAATCTTAATCAGATATTTTAATAGACTCAAATATGTACAACAAATTTATATGATCACAACAAATGTTTGGAACAAGTCATAAAACACATGAGGAAAGTAGAAATTTATATTTTACTTTATCCTTTTATTTCTGTTCTGTGTTCCCACATCTGGGCTGAATACCTCCTTTTTTCTATAATAAACCTTATGAAGGATAACTTTCTTTACTATTTTACACAATGCAAATTCAGGCTCAGAATATAAGTTCATATCAATGGTAACATAGTTCATAATTGATTCTAGGAGGTATGCCAACTCAAGTTTTTCAGATCACAAATGCTGATGGTCATGATATCTCTATGTTGAAAGAACAAAAGAAGAATGTATTTCTACAACACTGAGGGAGGAATATATTATTTTAAAAAGTTTGAAGTGTTTCAAGAATGCACTTACTGGCAAAGTTCATTCTTGTGCTGTAAGCTCTAATCTCCAGGAAATATGCATGTTCAGCATGAGTGATGCTCTTCTTTGCTTTTTAGTTATATCCCCAGTGCCTGAAGTTCCCATGCTCTTCCTATTGGCCTCATTTTTAGCCATACAAGTTCCTATTCATCTCTCTCT
The DNA here is from genome assembly GCA_004027875.1 of Aplodontia rufa. Classification (NCBI taxonomy): domain Eukaryota; kingdom Metazoa; phylum Chordata; class Mammalia; order Rodentia; family Aplodontiidae; genus Aplodontia; species Aplodontia rufa. The sequence goes on from PVKS010000542.1 coordinate 137,067, forward strand.
GAAGTCCAGGACTGTCTGCTCAACCAAATCTTATTTATTCAATTGTGATATCTTCCTATCTCAAACAAATATTAAATGTTTTCTCTGTGGTCCAAGAAACAGTTCACTACTTTGTGACAGCATTCTCTGTACTTGTTAATACATCACATTTCTCTTATTAGGATGTGACCTCTACGAGGTCAAGTATGTTGGCTTATTCATGTCTCTGTCTTCAGTGACTAACAGAATGAGCAATACAAAGGGCCTGATAGTGACTACATAAATTGTTACTCTGTTACACCTTCTGCTTATGCAAAGTACAATTTTAATTGTTTAGTCCACCAGCCCAAAAATCATTCTGAGGTTAGTGGTGTTCCTTATTTCATTTCACCTCCTTCATAAATGAGCTGTACCTAAGGGAAATTTTCTAGTGAATCTGAGTAAAAATAGTTTCAATTCTTAGTAATCTGTCCCCAGAAATGGATTTGTTTTTACTTTCTTTTTTAACCTTCATAATTTTAAAAAGTACAGAAAGTGCCAGCTTATTAATATCTAATTACTTTTATTTTTCATCCACTGAAAATGCTTGGATATCACATAGATAGTTTCATTATCTACTTTTTTGAGACACTCTGAATGTGAATTGTTTCAGAGTCAGTCTATCTTCCTAAGAATGGAATTAGTTTTCCTTACACTCCCAGAGGTGTTGCATAACATAGGTAATGTACCAGATGCATTCCCCAGAGATTATTTTCGTTCAGCATTCTATTGTTTCAAACATACAGCTATATATTTATAATACACTATTGGGCACCTCTTCTCTTTACCCTTATATGTTAATTTTTTTTCCAGAGTCCTGTGGAGACCAGAGAATAATGTACTTACTCCTTTGAAAAAGATCACATTAAAATGTCTTTATTAGAGGTCAAAATCAGCAAATGATATTCATTCGGAGAAAATAATCTTATTTAGACTTTTATGTGTCCGATTTATTAAAATAGATCCTTCCTGATAAAACTGCCTCATGGCAAGTGCAGAGGAAATAAAAAAATAATAATCTTCCCCGTGCCTTTCTTGTTCAAAGATGGTGTTTCTCCTATTACTGTTTGCTATCTATGCATTCAAGTACAGGGGAAAACCCATCTGTAACCTCCAGTCCCTTCCGCACTGTGGAAGCACCTACAGAGATTGCTCTTTGATTTGCAGCTGCTGTTTGCAGAGCTTGTTAACTCACTGTTCATAACTCGGTTTCTTTGGTTCTTCTTGGGCCTGGATCCTCCACTCTGAGAACCTCACGGTTTTTTATTGCAGTGAGCCTGGCTGCTCCTGCAGCAGTTTTTTCAAAGTTGACTCTCACAGCAAATTATTGGAAACTGTTTCCAAGGTATATATTTGAGGTTCCATCTCTCTTCACCTACCATTCTAAATTTGTTGGAACAAACTGTTCTCAATAATCTTAACACTCACTCTTCTTTCAAGAAAAATAATTTCTTTCCATATCAGCACAATCTTCCTATATTGGTGTTCCTGTTGCTTTGTTATGAGAAAAGTCCTTTCTGTTTTGATATCAGAAAGTATTGTTTATGATGACCTTGTACAGGATGAATTTTTTTTTTTGTTTGTTTGCTTCTTTTTGTTTTTCTTTTGAAATGGGAGCTAAATTGCCCCAGGCTGGCCAAAAACTCTAATCCTTATCCCTCAGCTTCCGGAGCAGCTGGGTCTATAGGCATGTGATACTACCACCAGCACTTTTTAAATTTTTTTCAGAACTCATCCAGGGACTCTGAGGAAACAGATCCAAAAATATTAGTCATAAAATGTATTGTCTATCCAAGGCTCATTTATTCAGTAGCTATTACTAGAGTTTGTACTATTGTAAAGCATTTTGATAAATTCTCATGATATGGAAAGGTAGGAGACAGACACCTTCTTCTCTAGATGTATCAATATACTAGTAAGGGAAGAAAGCTTTAAAGAAAAAACTATCAGAAACATAGGATAGTGCCATATATATTATGAGATAGAAGCAGTAAATGTGGTAGAACCCAGATAACTTTAAAAAAGGTAGCTAAAAATTGTCAATAAAGGATGAATATAAATCATTTTACATCTTCCAAAATCTATCAATTATACAACATCAGCCCTCATGCAAATTACTGAGGTGATAATAATGTTTCAGTATAGGTTAGTTGTAACAAATATGCCATTGTGGTGGGATATGTATAGTGAAGACAGACTGGGCATACATTGAGGCAAGAAGTATATGAGAACTCTCTGTACCTTCTGCTCAGTTATGCAGTGATTTTAAAACTTCTGTAGGAAATAAAGCCTATTAAAAACAATAAAAATCCTTAATATCAAAACCACAAACAACTCAATCAATAAATGGGCCAAGGCGCTAAACAGAAATTTCTCAACAAGAGAAATGGAGCAAGAAAATGAATACATGAGACAGTGCTCTAAATCTCTAGTAATCAGAGAATTGCAAATCAAAATACAGTAAGATTTCACCTCACTTCAGTCAGATTGGCAAAAATGAAGAATATAAACAATAACAAATGCTGGAGGGGCTACGGGGAGATAGGAACACTAGTACACTGTTGGTGGAACTGTAGACTGGTATGGCCCCTCTGGAAATCAGTGTGGAAAATCTTCAAAAAATTAGGGATGGACCCACATATGACCCAGCTGTCCCTCTTCTGGGTATTTTTCCAGAGGAGTTAAAATCAACACATTACAGCAACATATCAAAATTTCTATTCATAGCAGCTCAATTTACAATAGCTAAATTATGGAACCAACTCAGATCTTTCACACTGGATGAATGGATCCAAAAGCTGTGGTATAAGCATACCATGGAGTTCTACTCAGAAATTAGAAACAATATTGTAGCCTTTGAAGGTAAATGGATGATGATGTTGACTTTAATCTTTTTTGTTTGTTTATGTCTGTTCTTGCTCTTTGATAGAATTTTGTATAAGTGTATAATAGAAAATCTACTTTCTTTTATACCTGTGAATTGTTGAAAATTGTTTGGCTGCATATAATTTTTCTTTCCTACTTCATTATAAGTCAATATATTTGTTTTGTTCTGTTTCATTTTATGATTCTCTAAAATTACCCAAATACAAAACAGGAACCAAATCTTAAATTTACCCTAAAATAAGCAAATATCAGAGTAAGCTGGGTACTTGTGGATAATATAAAGGCTAAAAGCTAAAACAAAATAAGAAGTAAATCCTGACATAAAAGGAGAGATGAAATAGTAAGTTTATATTATTAAAAATAAAAGCCCCAGAGGTTTGTTTTAATACAAAAAGCATTTTCCAAAGTTATTTATTTTTCCTACCAAGAACCTCAAAGAGGCTAACATTAAAAAAGACACAATAATCCAAAGGCTGGTATGAGAGAGGTGAAACACTACTAATACTAGTAACAGCGGGGCAATTAGATAGAATCTTTCCTAGTTATTTTTTTCACCCAGGTATTGTGTGCTGAATCAAGCTAACAAATGAACATTTCTGTTTGATCCTAGACTCTATTTTAACATTGTGCTGTGGATATTAAAAATAGGGACACTGAACAATTCTAGGTTCCTCCCTTTCTTAGATTAATACAGATCTCTACTTTGTCTCATATATTTGGAATTGTGTATGAAGTGTTTAATGAATCAGTAATAAAATAACATAAATAGTCATCTGAGAAACGATTTCTAAAACACCAACAGCAAAATAGGAAATAAAAGGAAAGAAATTTGGTAGGTGAGTAGAAAGAAAATGAGTGAGGAGGAAGAGATAAGAAAAGAAATGAAATGCTCTATGATGAAAACATAATAAATTTAACATGCATCCTTTTGGTAGATAGAACCCTTTGGTATGTTTTTGAACATGTCTCACACAGCTATTGAGCATTTGACTTGCTCTAGCCCCATGAATCATTTTCAGCATATTTCTTCTTATTGTTATTTACTCTATCTGCCCAAAGGCATTATGAAAGGCAAATGTTCCAGCACAAAGCTTTGGTTTGGTGTTGTTATGGGACAACACCACCATGGGGTTGCAGGGACCATGCACCATTTACAACACTTGCAGCTGCCGTGTGCGCAGTAGATTGCTCAGACACTCTGAAGAAGCAGTTCTGGCAACACATATTTGCCTGCCAAAAGGGCCAGGAGGAAATGATTTAAAGCCCCTATAAATTTCTCTCTTAAATGCCTGAAGGCCAGCGTGGTCTGTGAAAGCAATACTGGTAGGGAACCTAGTATAAATGTAGCTTGCAGCAACACAATTTTAGTGTCATTTTTAATACTTAGATTTATAACAAGATTCCTAAAATAGCAAAGCAGCAAAGTAACAAATTCCAAAGTGAACCAAAATAGTATTAGATTCATTTCTTCATCATGTATTTATTCATTCAAAAATACTAAGGTGCTGAAGGTGTCATCATGGGATGAAAACATGACCTCCCTGCTTTCTTTGAGTGTAGTACCTGCTAAGAAATATAGACAACATGGCAGAAGCATAGACATTGGAATAGTCACAAGGCTTGTAAATGCAGGCTCCTACCAGTGAGACCTAAAGAAGAAGTAATGTTTAGAAAAACTGTTCAGAGTGATATTCAATGTGTGCCAAAGAGAATGCATGGGAGTTAGATGAACAGAAACGGGTTCAGAAAGCAGTTTTAAAATTAAAGGAAAATATCCTCACAAAAATTATTTAAAATAACTGACTTCTTGAAAGAACTGAAGGAGAGCAAGAAAGTAGTTGGAGCTGAAGGTATGTGGGAAAGAGTTCTTAGATGAGTGTGGGGCTTATGGGAAATCAATGCATGGAACCTTGCTAACCATGTTAAATCTTCAAGTTCTGTGTTAAAGATAATGGACAACATGGAAAGGTTTTCTATCAAAAGTAACTTGAAGAGTGTTATGGTTTAGATGAAAGGTGTCACCCAAAAGCTCAGTTTGTGAGACAATACAAAGGCTAAGAGGTGAAATGATTGGACTGTGAAAGCTTTAACCCAATCAGTGAGTATCAACTGGGTTTAACTGGCAATTGTGGGCTGGTAGGATATAGCTGGAGAGGCGGGTCATTGTGGCATGCCTTTGGGTTGTATATTTTATATCTGATGAGTGGAGTCTCGCTGCCTACTGGAACCATGCCTTGATCTGATTCCCTCTGCCACCCTCTTCCTCTGTGATCTTTGATAACCTCATCTTGAGCCCCATAGAGCTAGCCAGCTGCCTATGGACTAAGACCTCTGAAACAGTGAGCCCCCCAAATAAACTTTTCCTCCTACAATTGTTCTTCTCAGATATTTTAGTTACAGCAATGAAAAAACTGACTAAAACATAGAGCCTATACAGACCCTATATAGACTTTTGGCAAATGTTTAAGTCTCAGATTTAGATGGAACATTCTGTCTCATCTAAAAGGCTTGGGACAACAAAGTTTCTCTTTACCTGGAAAAATATACTCTTTCCTTGGTGGACTGGAAGGCATGTGAATTGGCCTGATGAGAGCAGGCTGAATTAGACACATGCTACCACCTGGGGAGGGTATATTTCTTTTGATAATCAAACTCCACTACCATATACAGCAATTACTGACATGATCTAATTTTATGTTTTAAGATCACTCTTCAGAAAAAGAAAGGAATGGAAAGAAATAAATGTAAGAAAGAGTGTTATGGAAGTTCAGGAAAAACACGTTGATAGCTTATACTAAGACATTAATGATAAGAACTAATATAGACAATAAATTAATCATTTGGAGGAATGAAATTAACACTAATATTAAAGCTATAAAGAGAGATATAATTTCATTCTGTAAATAAGGAGAAAATTTTTATCTAAATGATGTAAAGAAACATGGCATAAGTAAAAGAAGAAGGCTAAATATTAAAAACTGCTCTGTTAAATAGATATTAATGCATTTTATTTTTTTAGGATTTCCTGAGTGCCAGGCAATATCTAAGGCCTTTTGTATGTACTAATGCATTAATCTTCCCAATAATCCTATAAGACTATGATAATATAATAAACCTTACATATAGTACATGAATAGTTTTGTGTATTCCCTCAATTTTGTAATGTTTTAGACTCAATCCTGTGTGTTTGATAAATAATATATTAGCAGTGTTTGGACTTGGTAACTAAGGTTCAGAAAAGCTAAATGACAAAACTCAGGTCTCTCTTATAAAGTAAGAGTCTTCAGATTATAACAAAGATGCTTCTCCCAAATCTACTTCTAAATTAAGAGTTTTCTTTACAGAAATTAATAATTGAAGTGAAGGTACATTGGTAGGAATTAATTCATATACTCTTCAAGGCACAAGAAACCTGAGAAAAGTAAATTCTCTTAAAAGTAAAGAATAATGACACCAGAGAAGGCAAAGGCAAATAATACACTTGCTTTTTGAGGTTTTTAATTCTTTGTGTCTTTAAAATAGAACAGAAGAGAAAATTCATAGTGGAAAATAATATTTCCCCTTTTCTGGAGACTTGAAATGAAGGGGAACTGTAAACAACAATGGTGGAAGCTATATCTAAAATCCCTTCAAGTAATGGGACTATATAGCTTAATCATCTCCAGTTAATATTCATTTAATACTGTTTTTTTAAGATCACAGATTTTATTTCCCACACCATGTGGTGTAGTACTGTCAATTAACTTAAGAATTCAAGATGACTCAAAATACTTTTTACTCTTCCGTAGTTGTTTGGTAGGTTCTTATATAACATAGGTTCTTATTTAATCTCTTATTAATGAAAATGTAAAAATATCTAAACATAAAGATGGTGAGGAAAGAGTCACAGTAAGCTAAGAGTACATGGATAATCCAATAGTAAAATTTTTCAGATTCAAGAAAAGATCACAATAAAGCATCCTAATTTTTATGGGAAAGGACTCTAAAACTTTGCCGTGGCAAAGGGTGTTTTCAGTTCACAATTTGGAACGAAGATTTTATTGCTTTTCATTCAAAGTGCCCATGAGCTCTTCCTGGCATCAGTAATATTCTTTAAAAGTTAGTTAATGAATTCTGTGGGTAAGCCTGGGATAAATCTATAACCACCAGTGAAGATTCCTATTCTTTAAATTATTAGAAGAAATATTAGCTGGAACATGGAAACCAGAAAAAATAGTACAATAATACACATACAAATATCATCTGACAATCATGTTAAAATATTGGAGGCAATTCAATGAAGAAAGGCTACTTTTTGAACAAATGGTAATGGAACAACTGGCCATTCACATGCAAAAAGAAAAAAAAAACTATAAACAGAGCTGGTACAATCTAACCAAAAAATAACTCAAAATGTATAAGATTAAATATAGAATACATAAGTATAAACTTCTATAGGATAACATAGGATAAAATTAAAATGAACTGGAGTTTGACAGATCTTTTGTAGATATAACATCAAAGGCATCATACATCCCTTAAAAGATTGCTATCTAAAATATATAAATAATTCATAAAACTTAATATGAAGTAAAAAAATCAAAATTAGTGAAATGTCTAAACAGAGACTTCCCCAAAGAAGACAAAATGGTGGCAAATAACACTATGAAAATATGCTCAACATCACATATCATCAGGGAAATGTAAACTAAAGCAGCATTGGTATACCGCTACACAGATATTAGAATAGCCCAAACTCAGAAACATTAAGAATGCCAAATCCTAATGAGGCTAAGGAGCAGACTCTCATTCACTGCTAGACAAAATGCAAAGTGGTATAGCTACTTTGAAAGAGATATTTTGAGAGTTTTTTGAAAAACCAAAGAGTATTTCCTTATAATCTAACAGTCATGGGTTGCTTGGATATTTGCCCAAAGGAGTTGAAAATATATGCTACTTCCCTCCCCAAAACATGACTTTTTATAGCAGCTTTATTCATAATTGCCAAAACTTGGAACAATCAAATGTCCTTCAGTAAGTGAGCAGCTAAACTGTGGTAACTGTGGTGAGGGATATTGATAGTTTGGAGGCTGATGTAGGGCAGGAGGATATAGAACTCTTTGTACTTCCTGCTTAATTTTGCTGAGAACTTAAAAGTGCTTTAAAAATAAACTCTGCTAATTAAGAACAAAAGTGGCATACCAGCTTTAATAAATACATGACTCATAAACTTACAGAATGATTCTAACACTTAGGCCCAAAAACAATTTCATCAGTCCCTTGCAAACCTTTGCAGACACAATGCAATGGAAAAAGCATCCTCTTTTGAAAAATGGAACATCTGTACATTCAAGCCCAAAACAAAAAACAATCAAGAAGGTCATAATATTAAATAGCTCAATAGTTCACAGTTGCAAATGAAAATCCATGATTATTGACTAGGCATTACTTATATTCCACTGTTCTATCTTCAATAGTATAATATGAAGGTAAAATCGTTGAATAAAACCATCAAAGTATAGAAAAAGGATAGAGATAGTACTAAATCCTACATAAAATGAGGAACACCCATTTTTGTAGGTGCATTATCTGAATAGTAATTTTATGGAACTAAAAATAAATTTTAAAATGGTGTTGAGGCATACAATGATACAGGTACCCTTCTGCAATTATAGAGTGAGTGGATGCCAATTATTTAGTCATTAATCATAATTATTAATTTAAAAATATATTACTCTATGGTCTGTATATGTTTATTTTCTATGTAATTATGTACTTAAGTATTATATTGTACAATAAACAGCCTTAAGCATCATCCAAAATAAACCCTGAGAATAAATAATAATAAATCCAGGTGATTTTTCTCTCTCCTTGTATCATTTCAACAGCATAATATTCATTCTAAATCTTTAGCAACATACATTCAGGGGAAATTTTTACTTCTACTTTATTTTCATTTCACAGAGTTCTTGAGACACATGTAAGCTTTTGAGACATGATTTTCATTTCCTAGGATTCAATCTTAATCTTAGATTAATCTTTTTTTTTTTTTAAAGAGAGAAGGACAGTGAGAGATACAGAAAAAGAGAGAAACAACTTTATTTAGTTTTTCACATGGCCTTCGTTGCTCCAACACTTAGTTGTGTACATGGTGCTGGGGTTTGAACCTGGGTCCTCATGCTTGCCAGGCAAGTGCTGAAACCACAGAGCCACCGCTCCAGCCCTTAGATTAATCTTTAACTGTTGGGTAATATGTCATTGTCTAAATATATAATCACAATGTATTCCTTGAAAGTTCCAGCCATTGATCACCCTTTGAGTTGTTTTCAAGCTATCACTATTGTGAATATTTCTGATAAAACATTGCTGAATATGTCTTTGATTATACATGATCAAAGGAATCCCTTGAATATGCCTACAAATTCTTTATAACAGAATAGTCAATAATCAACTTGAGAATATAATTCTGTTTCAGTTGTAAATCAACTATCACTCCAAATTGAAATATATAAAAAATCCTCATTGTCTTTAACAATTGGTATCATCAAATCTAAATTTTACCAATATGACTGGTACAAGATGGAATGTATTACTGGTTTTAATATGCATTTTACTCATTACAGTGAAGTTAAATATTTTGTTCGGCCTGTACATTTTTTATCCACTGTTTTATGTTTGTGCTTTTATCATTTTTATAGGTTTTCTTCATTAATTTTGTTGGTTTTTTTATTAGTTGAATATGGACTTACAATTGAGGGGGAATCATTATCAAACAATCAAGAATAAATGTATATTCACATAGTTAGCCAAGTCTGATGCCATTCCATGGTTTCCCCCTTGGTTTCCCCATGGTTCTATGTTTCCCCCAAATGAACCCCTGTGTTAAATGGACTTCTCATGGAGGTTGGAGATCTCCTTCTGAATTGAATCCCCCATACTCCCTCCCTCCAGTCTCCTAGATGTCCTTCCAACTCCCTCCCCTCTCCCTGCCCCCCTCCCCACATCTCCAGGATTCATAGGCAAGGTTCCCCCTGTTTGTGTAAAAATTTGTACATGTTGAGGTTATTATTAGCTTAGCCATTTAACATACTGTTGCTGGTTGTATTCTACCTTCCACAAATGAGAGAAAACATTCGGCCCTTGAGTCTCTGAGATTGGGATACTTCACTTACCATAGTATTTTCCATCTCCATCCATTTGGCTGCAAAAACCAAAAAATTATTTTGTCTAATGGCCGAGTAGTATTCCATTGGACACATGTACCAAAGTTTTTGAATCCACTCATTGAGTGAGGGGCATCTGGGTTGGTTCCATAGTCTATCTATTCAATATAGTCTTTGAAACCCTTACCAGAGCTATCATGCAAGACAGTGAAATCAAAGAAATTCATATAGGAAAAGAGTAAGTCAAGTTGTCTCTATTTGCTGATGACATGATAATAATCCTAGAAGACCCAATAAGCTTGACCAGAAAACTCCTAGAGCTTATAGGTGAGTTCAGCAAAGTGGCTAGCTATAAGATCAACACCAATAAATTACTAGCTTTCCTTTACTCCAGCAACAATTCCATGGAAGAAGAAATCAGCAAATCTGTCCCATTTACCATCTCCTCCAAAAAAAAAAATACTTTGGCATCAATCTTACAAAGGATATTAAGGACCTCTTCAACGAAAACTATCAAACACTAAAAAAATAAATTGCAGAAGACCTGAGTCAATAGAAAACCATTCCATGCTCATTGTTAGGCAGAATTAATATAATCAAAATGGCCATTCTACCCAAAGCCCTATACAGATTTAATACAATCCCCATCAAGATACCAATGTCATTATTCATGGATATAGAAAAAGCAATTCTCAAGTTCCTATGGAATAACAGAAGACCCAGATTAGCCAAAACATTACTCAGAAAGAAGGAAGAAGTAGGGGGTATCTCAATGCCTGACCTGAATTTATACTACAGGGCCATAGTAACAAAAAGAGCATGGTCTTGGTATCAAAACAGAACTGAAAACCAAAGGAATAGAATAGAAGATTCTGAGACAAACTCCCATAACTTTAACTATCTGTATTTGATAAAGGGGGCAAAAACATAGTGTGGAATAAAGCTAGCCTGTTCAACAAATGGTGTTGGACAAATTGGACAGCCGTGTGTAGAAAACTGAAACTGGGGCTGGAGCGGTGGCTCAGCGGTTTCGGAGCTTGCCTGGCAAGCACGAGGACCCGGGTTCATACCCCAGCACCACGTACACAACTGAACTGAGTGTTGGAGCAACGAAGGCCATGTGAAAAACTAAATAAAGCTGTTTCTCCTTTCTCTGTCTCTCTCACTGTCCCTCTCTCTTTAAAAAAAAAAAAAAAAAAAAAAAAAAAAAGAAAACTGAAACTGGATCCTTACCTTTCGCCCTGCACAAAAATTAAATGAGAATGGGTCAAAATTTGAATATTAAGCCAGCAGCTTTAAATTTACTTGAAAAAGAAGTAGGATCAACACTATGGGACGTAGGGGTCGGCGCCACCTTCCTTAACAAAACTCCCATGGCACAAGCAGCACAGTCAAGAATAAATGAATGGGATGCAATTAAACTAAATAGCTATTGCACCGGTAAAGATTTAGTCAAGAGTATCAAGAGAGATCCTACAGAATGGGAGAAATTTTTTGCCTGCTACATCTCGGACAGAATGCTAATATCCAGAATATACAAAGAACTAAAAAAACTAAACACCAAAATCACAAATAATCCAATCAATAAAATGGGCTATGGATCTAAAAAGAAATTTCTCAAAAGAGGAAGTCCTGAAAGCCTGTAACTATATGAGAAAATGCTCTACATCATTAGCTATAAGGGAAATGCATATCAAAACTTCAATGAGATTCCACCTCACTCCTGTTAGAGTGGCAAAAATGAAGAATATGAACAAGAAGAGATGCTGGAGGGGCTGTGGGAAAAGAGGAATACTGTTACACTGCTGGTGGGACTGCAAGCTGGTTCAGCCACTCTGGAAAGCAGTGTGGAGACTCCTCAAAAAACTAGGGCTGGAACCACCTAATGACCCAGCTATCCCACTTCTGTGTATTTCCCCAAAAGAGTTAAAATCAGCATATTATAGAGATACGGCTTCATCAATGTTTATAGCAGCTCAATTTACTATAGCTAGACTATGGATTTTGAATGCAAACAATGATAAATATTTCCTACTTGTACATAGGGTGGATTTTAACTTTCTAAAAATCTTGAAATGATCATTATTTCTTAATTTTAAGGCATTCAAATTATTAAGGTTTTTAATAGCATCACCACAGTATGTATATTATTCAACAAATATTTCCTCTGTAAGATCTAAAAGATATTTCTAATTTTGAGTTTTATTGAAAAACTTAAAATTTTTCACTTTAACATTTGTTTTTTCACCTTTCTGGAGCTGTGTATTGTCTGAGGCAGGAATTCACATTCATCTTTCTCTAATTCAATGACCAGTTTTCTACTTCTATGTATGCAAAATCCTTTTAGGATTTAATGAGTGACTGAAGATTACATTAAACTATTATATGTTTTATAAATAACTAGAAGAGAGAAGGTCAAATATGCCAAATAGTAAGTAATGACAAGGAAATAGAAATATTAATTATCTTGATTTAATCAGAACACATTGTGTACATGAATTAAAAAATTATAATGTGCCTCATGAATACAGACAATTAGATAACACTTTATTAGGGATATCCAAGTATTTATGGGTATTCTAGAAATTCAAATTCCTTTAAAAGTAAAGTTATATCTTTATATGGCAATGCAAAGAATATCTCAGAACTAGAAATTAATATGAGGAAGGAGAAGGGCAGAACTGAAAAAATGAAATGTAAAACAAAACAATATGAACTAATTTTTTCATGAAATATGTTAAGTACATAGTTTATTACAATAATTTATTGAAAGAGAGTGTTTTCATTTATTTATAGCACTGTGGGAGATTACTATAAGTTCCTATAAAGCTGAACATTTAATAATTTTCCAAACATTCTATTTAATATCAATATTAAATTTTATATTTTAGAATTTAAAAAAGCACTTATTGGGACCAGAGCAATGGCTCAGCAGTTACAGCACTTGGCTTGCATGCGCCAGTCCACAGGTTCAAAATCTAGTAGCACATACACAGCAAAGTGAGCAATGAGGGCCAAATGAAAAACTAAGTAGAAGTGATTATCTCTTTCTCTCTCTCTCTCACTGTCCCTCTCAAAAAAAAAAAATCACATATTAAAATTACTTAAATTGAATAATTAACACTTCTTACTTATTTATAGGAAAACTTATTGAAGAGATATGGGTTATACAAATTACAATGTTTTGATCAAAAAACGAGCAATGTTTGGTTTGGGTATAAAGTTTCCCCTGTAAAGCTCATGGATTATGCAATGCAGCCATGTTCAGAGGTGAAATGATCAGACTGTGAGAGCTGTAACCTCATCAGTTGATTGATCCATTTGATGGATTAATAGTTTGAAACTAATTTGCACAACATAGTATTTGCAGGCAGGTGGGGCATGACTGGAGATTATAGGTCACTGGGCATTATATTTTGTTCCCAGGCCTCACTCTTTCTCTCTGCTTCCTGGCTGCCATGAGCAGGGTGGATTTCCTCCATCAGCCCTTCCACCATGGTGTTTTACTTCACCTTAGGCCCACAGCAATGGTGTCAGCTGACCATCAACTGAAACTCTGAAACCATACACCAAAATAAACTTCTCCTCCACAAAGTTGTTTTTCTTCAGTTATTTTGGTCATAATAACAAAGAACAGATTAAAATAGTAAATTTGTTTGCTTTGAAATTCATATGCCAGTGTACACTAAAATGTTTTATTCATATGAAAATAAATTCTAAAAAATTTAAGAAAGTTCTTGGTAGGCAAATACATTTATCTGTCTTGTTTGGTTATTAACTATGTTCAAATCTTTTCTGAACTTCTATTTTAACAACAAAAGTAGCCATTTTCCATTAATTTACAAACTAAAGTCATAAGCCATTTTTGTAGTACCAATATTGTATATAGAAAAGATTCTGTCAGATTGAAATTTTTGTATTATAGTGTATCTTGCATGCTGAATCAAAAAGAGATATTAAGTAGTATACAAAAATGAAATAGTGCTAAAAGAAATAGTTTTAAATCTGTGTGAGAGATGCACCTTATTCTCAAGAGCCAGAACACTGTGTAGCTATTTATACAAAGGAGAGTCAAATGGACATCTAATGTCTATTTTTTTCCTGTGTATTATACAACACAATTTAATACTTCATAGCATAGTAATATATCTGGTTTATCACTTTGAAAATTTAATGCTAGCCACCCTACCAGCTCCCATATGGCCATGGAAATTACTCTCTGCTTTGAAAACATCAGTATAAAGAGGGTTATAGCTATCCCTTCTGTTTAATTTTGAGCTATAAGAAATTGAATTATATAGGTCAATCAGATTTCCAGTTTTAAAGATGTTGATGTCCACTGTTCACATTAAAGAAGGATGAATTTTTTTCTTTCTACAATTGAAATTATTTAAAATATCTGAATACAAATATTTTCCATTTATCCTATGCCCTTAACTGGATGAGTCAGTTGATGATTCTTTCCTATTATCTGAGCAGTCAGTACACATTAGAGTTCAGGAATAAATAGGCATTTATGCTTCAAACTTCACATAGAACAGTATTTAATTGTCGAGAAACAAAACATAAACTGACCTCACAGTTTAATTATACAAATGAGCTCTAAAAAAATGAGAGCCATGGGTGCAAAAAGACAGTGCAATAAACATTGTAATCACACATTATTTTCATCAAAACATCAGTTTCCTTTTCAAGACTTTTAGACGAGTATCCTAACTTTATTGTTGAGGCCCCCTTAATATTACAGTTTAATGTATTTTATTCCAGTTGATCTGATGTTATGAATAATTTTGTATTAGTTCTAAAGGGCAAACCCTTGGTTTCACTTAACTAAAAAGATCAAAATTCAGGTGGAGGTTTGAAGATTCTATAATTTAACATAGTCTTTGCTAAATTCTCTTTATCAGGCATTATTTGGTAACTGCCATACCTTATTCAAGGGTCCTCAACCTGATCAGTTGTAAAATTTAAGGTAAAGAGAAGTTATGTCAGAGAGGCATAACTTTGCATAAATATTTATTGATAGTTGTGGATGTAATGTATTCCGTTAGATGAATATGGAAAGCTATTATATCAATATTCCATGAGCTATTTACCTATTCCTAATTGATGCACATTGGGTTATACAATAAACATTCTTGTTATGTCTATCTCTATAAAAGTGAAAGCTTCATCAGAATATATGCTTTTTGTATTAAATATCTCATCTTATTATACATTGAATGGGTTGTAATCTGAGATAACTGGCAGGGAACATAAACCAATAATCAGAATGCTTGTCAATTCCAGAAAGGTCAAAATTATTATCCCTTCAAGGGGAACATGAATGGGTATAAAAACACAGGGAAATTCTTACTTCAGTAATGGTGGCAAAATTCATTCTTAATCTTTGCTACAACTGTTTGAACATCCATCAGTGACCATAGCTAGAAGATTCTTAGATTAATTCCATTTTTGAACCAGTACATAATCATCTCCATCCTAATCATTATGCCTCTCTATTCTAGTACTTCTTGCACTGGTCTGAGGGTAACCAAGCAGAGAGACTGGCACTATCCTCAGAAGTCTGTGTCAATGGCTCAATGAGCTGGTGTAGGATTTCTAAATGATAAAGATATATATCTTGTCATTACAATACTAAGATATCTGTTCAGGTATTTTACTGGTAAAATTTCAAAATTCAAATAATTTGTTTTCATCTGAGAGAAGATATCTAAGCAATATTCAAATAACTGGATTTTACATATTTAGCAATGTCCTGAATCATTGAGAAGATTATTTTATATATTTGATAATATGTTTTAGTTACTAAGATATCAAGACCACTACTTTCTGCTCAGCAGAATATAATGGGTCAGTTGATTTTTTAATACTATTAAAAAGGAGAGTTAATGTGATCCATGGGTAAAACACTGAATGTATACTGTAAATGTATATTTCTTTACTTGCCAAATGAAAATAAAAAGATTTTAATCCTGCTTACTAATGGAATCCAGAGAACACACACACCAAATTAAAAGTTTCATGTCAATTCCCAGAAACTGACATGATAACTTGATTTTATCAAAGAAAGAAACTAATGTTCTCCTCACCAGCTTATTCCTTATTGTCTTAGAGGTGGAAGTGTCTTTTGCACTTTCCAGTAGTATACAGGCAAATGGTGGATTCTGAAGTCTAATATATTACTTCCTTTCAATGTCTTTATCTCCTCTAATCTTTTTCCCTTTTACTAATTAAGATCCCAGAGAAGTTCCTACAACTTCATTTTATTAATATAAATTCATGATCTTATATAACAGTAAAAAAACAGACAAATTATTACAGTCAGCTTTGGGAACTCTGCTAGATTAGTAAATCCTGTGCAAAAGATAAGTGTCTCCATTTGAACAATTCATCTTTATACACACAAACCCACTCCTACACATGTTCTCAGGATTTTCACCAGAGATTATTGTCCATAATCTGCATTTTTTTGGCATAGGTTATTTTCTCCTAGACAGGGACTCTTATTCGTATTTACACAGCTCTGAGATGTGACTATACCAAGACACAGAGTCAGTTAAAGATGACAAGGTCTGATCTTGAGAAAAAGTAGCAACATTTTTCAGGTGCCTTTTTGGTTCAAATTGTTTCAAGAGCTTAGAGCAAATAAAGGGTTCAAGATTCTTAGGCTGTAATGCCCAAATGCCATCATCTCAAATCTCAGTGACACACTCTCTATCATATTCCAGATATTTAGGGGTATGAATAACTACACAAATTCATAGAAATTGTTTTCAAGGTACTGGATCTTGAGAAGTCTTCAGTAGATCATTGAATTTTTAAGAAATAAAAGCTGCCTTGCCTGATTGAAGATTCAGAGGTTTAAGTAAATCTAAAGTGTATGCATTTTATATACACTCAGGACACAAGGATAAAGTGTTCCCCTCAAGTTTTAAGAGTACTGATACGAAAAGAAGTTCCCTTAATTTTACTGATTACATGGATTAACATAGGTTTTTGTCTTTGACCTGTAAAATGTCAAGTTTATTTTCTCTAAAGATGAATCTCTACACAAGAGCCCTTTGGCATATATCATTTAGGAAATACACAAATGGCAAAGCTGATCTCTTGACCTTTTCTCTTTCTACTTTGGAGTTCCCTGCACTGAAAGAAAGCTCTAGGAGGCAACCTACTTAACCCCTGTTACATTCTTCTCATGTGACCTGTTTTTTGTTGTTGTTGTTGTTGTTTTTATCATGCTCTTCTAGTTGTAGTTTGCAGATCCTTATTTGCTTATTTGACAAGAATGTAAAATTTCTGTGGGTTTAAATTGAAGAAAACAAACAAACTGGTATATAATATTGCCTAAAAACATGAAGAAACATTTTAGCTTTTTTCTTTCCCTTCTGTTGCATTATGGCTTTAGAAATATTTCTTGAATATAGCAGGTACTTAATAAATACATATGTAGGGAAGGAATACATATGCATTGTTTTCTGACCTTCCAACCACTGAAATATTACAAATATTGACATTCAAAGCCTGATGTTGCCTTCTTATCAAAGAAGCTATTAAACATAAATGCAAAACAGCCCCAAACCCACATTTTTATGCAAACACTCAAAAATATATAGTACATTTAATTTAAATTTAAGAAATCTGACTTAGAAATATTATCTACAAGAGATTAGCTCAACTCTGCCTATCAAGACTATGTATCATTCACTCCCCCAACTCATCTCCTCCATTCTGTCTCTATTCCATCTTGGATTCTGCATCATCACCTGAGATCCTTTTAGGTCAAACGAACTTGTTGCCTCTGTAAATATACAATGGTAACAGCTGCCCTTCCGGAATAACTGTCCTCCTGAACACATCTTCAATCACTGTTTTATCTTAGAAACCAGAAAGGAGATATTTAGAAATCAGTTATTTCAGATTTTCAGAGAAACTATGGAAAGGTAGTATTCATTTTACTATATTTGTAATGTTAAATCCTATCTAGTATGGCATTAAACAAGTGGTTGACATATAATCGGACAGATTTTCTGTCTAAACTATATGCTTAAAAGAGGAAGCATTGAACATTCAAGGTGTATACCAGCAGGAAGGAAAGCCCTCAGCATAGATTTCCCAGCCCAAATCTTGTTGTAAAGGTCACATATTGTGTTATATAATTGTCACATTGAAAAGTTCTTTGATAGGTTGAACTTTACTACTTGCAAAAAAGTGCTGGGCTGCCAAACAGAGTACATTTTCCAGGTTTCTGAGTCCATACTCGAGCTAAATAAAGTATGACAAATCCCCAGAGGGCAACCCAGGCTTTTCATGCCACAGGCACCTCTGATTCCAAAGTTACAGTCTTAAAGTAATATGAGACTGCAGTAGCCAACTACAGAGGATGCCTGAACTAGGAAAGAATGTCTCCTGAGACCATGTCTATGTGACATCTTCAAAATGCTTCAAAAGTGACCATAAAATACAATTCATGATTTGTTTTTCCTACAGAAAACAGCTGATTTAGTAAAACGAAGAGAGTATAACCATTAAGGTTTTTTCTTTGACCTGGAAAGCTGTCTGAACTGACATTTGTAAGAAATCCTTTTAAAATAAAATGATGACTCCAAAAAACACAAATTATTATCATGAGCGACGAACAATTAACCATTAATTAAGCATCTCCCCTCGACCTAGGGTCTGTTGTGAGTGAGAATGTGAGTGTAAAACTTTTCAACTTCCACAGGGTTAAAATGTAAAACAATGTTTTCAATTATCATATCATCGTATTTCTTCTTCTTCTATTTTTTTTTTTGTTTTTGTTTTTGTTTTTCAGGGCTGAGGACCGAACTTGGGACCTTGCACGTGCTAGGCAAGCTCTCTGCCACTGAGCTAAATCCCCAACCCCTATTGGTGTGTTTCTTAATGCTGGTTGATCAGTTTTAAATCCAATCTCATTTGTGAATTTTTTATGATGGTGAAATTAACTTGTCTTTAACCTACACACTTGCAGAAAAAATATTTCTTCTCAAAATCCAAATATAAACATGTAGGAAGAAGAAATTTCATTATAAATAAGGCTAAGAAACACTATGGGAAAATGTTCAACATAAAAATGTACATCATTACATGGTTTTGTCACAGGGGAGCTGCAGCATTTATGCATAGTTTAAGACTTGGGCCCCAAAAGTGAAATGGCTCATTATGAGGCAGAAAAATTTAACTCACTTCCAATTTTCACTGTCATATTCTTCTACACATTTCCCACACAGAACATGATATTTTGGCCTTCTCCTTAAGATCAACTTAGAGTAATTATTGATTATGTTGTCTAACTACTAGGTTTCTAGAAAAGCCCTCCACTCTTAGCCATCCAAAGAAGGGCTGTGACAGGTGCCATGTGTCAGCTACTTCTGAAACCTCAGTTCCATCATTAGAAGAGGAAGACCCATCAAACAGGAGTAAATATTACTAGTCTCAATGTGGAAACAGGAGAACAAACAGTACTTTCCATATTAATTCAATGGGGCAAATATGTCTGACATAAAAATAACTTTTTGGATATATCTAGAGTAGACAAGAACCTTTCTTTTTGAAATGTTTGAAAAGAACAATAATCTTGTTGATTTGTCAGAC
The DNA here is from genome assembly GCA_004027875.1 of Aplodontia rufa. Classification (NCBI taxonomy): domain Eukaryota; kingdom Metazoa; phylum Chordata; class Mammalia; order Rodentia; family Aplodontiidae; genus Aplodontia; species Aplodontia rufa. Next base: position 156,728 of record PVKS010000542.1, read on the forward strand.
ATTTACATATCAAAGATTTTGGGTAAAGTTATGTAATAGGGCTAAAGTGGGCATTTTTCCAGATGTATTTGACAAACACACATTTTTTTTTTGCATTTTACACAATACTTATGAGCATTCTATGGTTGCATGTCCATGGGACAGAATCTGAGGTCAGAAAAGACAATTTTTCATATCTGCTTGAAGTTTAAAAATTAATCCATTGCCAAAATTTACTACAAAGTAATCAAACTATATCAAACAACACTTGCAATCTAAAGCTCAAGTTTAGAAAAAATCTACTTCTGACTTTAATTTAGACATATAGAACTGAAAAGAGTATTCCTCCCACCCGCACAACAAGCAAAAATGCCAGCCAAATTTCAGATTAGTGATTTTTCTGAAACACATGAGGCAAAAGAAACCATAACCCAAAATCTGTAGAGGATACTGGAAGACAATACCAAACCAAAGTGCTTTCTTAACAGGTTTAGATGATGTGGGGCTGGAGTGATGGTTCAGTGGTAGAGTGCTTGCCTGGCATGCACAAGGAACTGAGTTCAAACCCCAGTATCATAAACACAACTAAGTGCCTAAAAAACAAAAACCAGATGAATAAATAAAATTGATTCTCCCTATCTTTAAAAATGAATGGAGATAATGTTGCAGAACTTGGGAAGAAGATCCAAGGAGACATTTTTACAAATTACTGGGCTCTCAGGAGAGTGCATGGCAATGAGTTCCAGATGCTGCTCCCATCTACTTTCATGCTGTGCTGGAAGTCTGCCTGTATCTTCACCAGAGAAAATCATGAGAATCCGCAGACAGCTGTCCTCATGGTGCTGATTGTCTAAGGGGAAGACCAACAGCACATAAATTCAGCCCAGATTCATGCCTCATAACTCATGAGGAGAAAAAGCAGGGCAGGGAGGACTTGGAAAAATAAACCTAAATCTGAGAAGCCTGGGTGAAACCATCTGCTTCTGGAGGAGAGAAGAAACCTAGATTCATCCCTTTATATTTCCTAAGAACAAAAGCTGTAGTCCATAGAAGGGAGGGAAATAATGTTACAGAGACTTGTTGACGCTCACTGCTGCTGCACAAGGGGGTTATGAAAGAAAAAGCTCTGTCCAGAGCGAGGAGGCAAGCTACCTGTTAGGTACAGCCCTATAATGAAAGAGAAGATTTGACACATGGATAGGCTATAACTTGGAGAGCCCAGTTCAAGATCAAGGTGAATCGCTTCCACTACATTGCCCAAATATTGGTCAGAATACAAAATACAACCATCCCCCAACTACACAGTAAACAATATAAGGTAATAATGACAATACAGATGCAAGCACAGCAACATCTTGAGAAGCAGATGAAGACACAGAGCCGAGCAGGGCACAAACATGGAGGAAAACGTATCTGGAAATTATGGCAGTAACACAAACACGACGCAGTGCTAGAAGAATTTGAGAAGAATTTTAATTCATGTAGGACACAATCTTGGAATTTTCTCATAGAGAATTAAAATTGCCACATTTCATAGTTAAAAACTTATTTAATGGAAAATTTAAACACATGGAAAACCAAGCTGATGATTTAAGCAAAGATGGAAGCTTATATGAAAAAATTGATTGGAAATGTTAGAAATCACAAGAGTAGTAGAGATAAAGCAGGATTTTGTAGGCTCTCCAGAATACACATAGCTAAGAAAAGAATCAAGAAAATGAAGACAATTCATTACATACTGTGCAAACTGAAGACATAGGGAAGAAGGCGATACAAACACACCCACACACGTGCACACACACAGCAGAACATGCAGGAATGTTAACATAATATAAAATATTCTAAAACAAGCATAATTAGAATTCCAGAAACAGAAAAAAGAAGAAATAATTGCTCAGCTTTATTCATTTTTTCCCTTTCTGGAATTAAAAAAAATAATGTCTTCCAGATTTAGCTATAACAATAAAACACATATCTGAGAATCTCATATAAAAACAAACAAGATAAATGCAAAATACATATCTAGGTGTATTGCATTAAAATTTCTAAAAACAAAAAGGAAAAATCTTGCAGACAGCTGGAGGAAAAAAAAACATATCCAGAGGTTTTGGGGATTGGCATACAGGCATCTTCCTTTAGGGGAATATTATTTTGCCAAAAACAATGCTCCTTTCTTTAGGAAAAACATCTTAATTAATATCCTCTCTTTTAAGGGTGGCCTGGCCTTCTTAATTTATTTATGTTTAATATGTAAACATGTTAGAAAGAGGGACTTCAGTGTAATGAAGTAAGGCCTAAACCACATTAACCAAGCAAAATTTAATGTCACCGATAATAAATTATGTTACTATCATGTGTCCCTGATATGATATAGCAAGGAGGTAAATTCCCCAGTGATCTAATCTTTCCAAAAATCTATAGCATGAATCTGATGAGAAGAAAAAATAAATCGAGGCACATTCTGTAAAATATCTCACCAGTACTCTTCAGACTTGACAATGATATTAACACCAGAGGAAGACTTAAGAAAGGATCAGAGAGAGTAGAATAAAGAAACAATTAGATAAAGGCAATGTGTCAAACTAGACAGAAATCTGAAAGAGTAAAAGGATTTTATTTATTTATTTATTTATTTATTTATTTTTAAAGAGAGGGAAGAGAGACAGAGAAAGAAACAACTTTATTTAGTTTCTCACCTGGCTTTTCATTGCTCTAACACTTAGTTGTGTATGTGGTGTTGTGATTAAACTTGGATAACTGTTCAAGCATGACATCACTGAGGCAGCACTCCAGCCCAAAAGGACATTATTTAAAAACTAATAAACACTAAATAATGTTTGCAGTTTAGTTTACAGTGTTATAACAATGTTAGTTTCATTTTTTTATTCAATTCATTGAAATTTATTATTTTTGTTTATTTTTTGTTAAGGAGTTGAGTTGTTATATAATCATAAATGCATACAAGGTAACAATATGATAGCCATTTGATTTTAATCCAGGTCACCCTCCACAACTCAGTCTTTTGATTCTTTTATATTTCCCCCTATAACACTTATGAATCTCCCCCCTCACTCTACACACACTCTCTCTCTCATATATATATAATAGTGAATTTTCCAGAATTAAATGACAGCATACATTTTATTTAGCTTCTAAGGGTGGTAAAAAATTACGTTACATTGTTGATTGTCTCCCTACCCTAGATCCCTCTCTATCTTCCCTCTCTTTCTCTCCACCCTTGGCATCTCCCCCTCCCTTCCCTACATATCTATAGTTCTCCAAGATTATGTGATGCTACCCTTTTGGAGAGTCTAGTATAAGTGCTGGACTAGCTTTCACCCAAGTCTGAGTTTTGCTCTAGCCTTCATAAATGAGGGAAAACATTTGTCTCATGAGTCTCTGGGCTTGGCTAATTTGCTTACCATGATTTCTTACACGGCCATCCATTTACCTTCAAAGGTCATAATGTCATTGTAATAGCTCAGTAGAACTCCATTGTGTGTGTGTGTGTTTGTGTGTGTGTGTGTGTGTGTCTGTGTGTGTGTGTATGTGTGTGTATCAGAACTTTTGGATCCATTCATCCAGAGAGGGGCATTGGGTTGATTCCATAATTTAACTTCTGTAAATTGAGTTACTATGAACATCGATTTTGCTGTGTAATGTGCTGATTCTAACTCCTTGGGGAAAATAACCAGAAGAGGATGAGCTGCTTTTTATGATGAATCCATCCCTAATTTTTTGAGGAGACTCCACACTGTTTTCCAGAACAGCTGTACAGTCTACAGTGTGCTAGTGTTCCAATCTCTCCACAACCCCTCTAGCATCTGTACTGCTTATATTCTTCATCTCTGCCAATTCAATTGGGTGAGGTGAAATATTAATGTGGTTTTTATTTGCATTTTTCTGGTACTACTGATTTAGAACACCTTCTCATATATTCATTGGCTTGCTCTATTTCCTCTGTTGAGAAGTATCTGTTTAGCTCTCTGGCCCATTTATTGATTGGATTGTTTGTGTTTTTGTGTTTTAATATTAAGATTTTTGAGGTTTATAAAATTTTGGATATTAGTCTACTGTCAGAGAAATCAGAGGCCATCATTATTTACCATTCTTATGTTCTTTCTTGACAGTGTTGACCAATTCCTTGGCTGAGCAAAAGCTTTTTACTTTAATGGAATCTCACTCTTCAACTCTACTTTTAATTTTCACTTTGAGAGTCTGGTTGAGAAAGTCATTACCTACTTCCATATGCTGGAGTATTGCTCTTCATTTTTCTTCTAGTTGTTATATTGTAGTTGGTTTAATTTCTAGTCCTTTGATCCATTTTGATTTCATTTTCATGTAAGGAGAGAGATAAGGATCTAATTTCAAATTTCTCCAAAAGGCTGTCCAGTTTGTCCAGCATCATTTGTTGAATAGGCTATTATTCCTCCATGTTCTTTTTTGACCCCTTTGTCAAAGATCAGATGTTTAGAGATTTATGGGTTTGTGTCAGAGCTTTCTGTTCTATTCCATTGTTTTTCACCCCTATTTTGATAACAGTACTATGCTGCTTTTGTTACTATAGCTCTACAGAATAATTTTAGATCTGGTATTGCAAAGTCCCTGCTTCATCTTTCTTGTTTAATAATGTCTTGGCTATTCTGGGTTTCTTATTATTCCAAATGAATTTGAGATTTGCATTTTCTATATCTGTAAAGAATGACATTGGTATCTTGATGGGGATGGCATTGAATCTGTATAGTGATTTTGGAAGAATGCCCATTTTATTCATATTAATTCTGCCTAACCAAGAACACTGAACATCTTTACAGGTATTCTTCACTTTCTTTCTTCAATTTTTGATAATTTTTGTTGTAGATGTCTTTTACTTTCCTTGTTACATTATTTCCACAGTGTTGCATTTTTTGAGGATATTATGACTTAAACCATTTTCTGATTTATTCTTTTGCCCTATTATTATTAGCATATATGAAAGCTAGTGATTTATAGGTGTTGATCTTGTAGCTGGCCAATTTGCTAAATCTGTGTATAAGCTCAAGCAGTTTTTTAGTAGATTTTTTTGGATCTTCCAGAGGTAAGATTATGTTGTAAGCAAAAAGGGTTAGTTTGACTTTCTAACTGAGCATTTGCCATCTAGCCTTTACATAGTTAAGTTCTATTGACCCCTATCTTCTCCAGAGTTTTAAGCATAAATGGGTTCTGAATTTTATCAAAGGCCTTTTCTGCATCTATTGAGAAGATTATTTTGTTTTTTGTCCTTAATTCTGTTTAAGTGATAAATCACATTTATTGTTTTGGATGTGTTGAACCAGACTTCCATCCCTGGAATGAAGCCCAGTTGATCATGATTAATTATCTTCTTGATTTGTTTCTGAACACAGTTTGTTAGAACCTTATTAATAATTTTTCTTTTAAATTCATCAGGGATATTGGTCCATAGTTTTCTTTTTTCTTTTCTTTTCTTTTTCTTTTTTTTTTTTTTTGGATGTGTCTGTGTTGGGTTTTGTATCAGAGGTGTTTGCCTCATAAAGTGTTTGGAAGAGTTTCTTTCTTTTCAATTTCTTGGAGTATCTTAATAAGGAGAGGTGCTACTTCCTCCTCATATGTGTGGTAAAAGTCAATGGGAAATTCATCAGGTCCTAGGCTTTTCTTTTTTGGACAGCTTTTAATTTCTACATGTAGTTCAGGGCTGTTTAGGCATTCAGCATCATCTTAAATCAATTTGGGGAGGTTGCATGTGTCAGAAATCTGTCTGTCTTCCAGATTGTCTAATTTAGAGAAGTATAGTTTTTCAAAATAGGTTCTAATAATATGTTGAATTTCCATGGGATCTGTGGTGATTGCTCCCTTATTTTAAGTGACTTGGTTGATTTGTTTCATTTCCTTCCTTCTTTTAGTGAGATTGGCAAAAGATCTGTCAATTTTATTTAGTTTTTTCAAAGAATCAATTCTTTGTTTACTACATTTTTTTTTGGTTCTCTATTTCAATGAATTCAATACTTATCCTGAATATTTCATGTCTTCTACTGGGTTTGGGGTTAGATTTCTCTTTCTTTTGTAGGGATTTGAGGTGGAGTATAAGTTTATTTATTCATGATCTTTCCTGTTTTTTAATGTAAGCACTCATTGCTATATATTTTCTTCTTCACAATGCTTTCATGCTGTCTCAGAGGTTTTGATATGTTGAGCCTTCATTCTCATTTGCTTCCAGGAATTTCTTGATTTTTTTCTCATATCTTCTTGGTTCCATTTTTCATTTAATTGTGTATTATTCAATCTTCATGAATACATATATTTTCTGTTATAATTTTTGCTGTTAATTGCTCGAATCATAGTGTCATGGTCTGATAGGATACATGGAATAATTTATACTTTTTTATATTTGCTGAGTTTTCCTTTGTGAACTAGAATATGGTCTGTTTTGGAGAAGGATCCATGCATTGCTAAGAAGTTAGATTTGGCCACTTTGGGAGGTTGATATTCTATGGATGTGTGTTAAGTTCATTTGATTTATGGAATTGTTTAGACTGTAGATCTTTATTATTTTTATGTTTTGATAATCTGTCTATTGGTGATAGAGGAGTATTAAATTCTCCCAGTATTATCAAGTTGGGAGTCCATAAATGGCTTTATGTCATGGAGTATTTTTTCCACAAACTTGGGAGCATTGGTGTTTACGGCATAGAGGTTTACTATGGTTATATCTTCCTGATGTATTGTGTCCTTTACTATGATATAGTGGCCTTCTTTATCTCTTCTGATTAGCTCCAAGTTGAAATCTACTTTGTCAGATGTAAGGATTGTGACTGTAGTTTGTTTTCTTGGGCAGTATGCTTGGTAGATTTCTTCCATTGTTTCACCTTCATTCAGTGAATGTCTTTGGCTGTAGGATGGGTCTCCTGTAAGCAGCGTATTTTGGATTTTGTTTTGATTCTATATTTTTGTCTGTTTCTTGTAATTGGTATATTTAGACCATTCACATTCAGTATTAAGATAGCTATTTGGTTGTGCTTTGTAGTCATCATGTTTTAGAAATGAGTTCTGTTCTGTCATGGTTGTCCTTTGATAGTGTGTACTTTTATTGACTTTTCTCAGTTTGAGGGTTTTGAGTATTGTTTGCTTATTCTTTGGTATGGAGTTTATCTTTGAGAATTCTTTCTAATGCTGATTTTCTCTTCATGAATGCTGAAAGCTTGAATTTATTGTGAAATGTTCTTTTATCCCCTATGATTCTGAAGCTAAATTTTGCTGGGTATAGTATTGTTTGCTTCAGGTTGTGATTATTTAGAGATGGAATTCTCTCTCTCCATGATCCTCTTATTTTTCGGTTCTTAGCTGAAAAGTCAGAGGTGCTTCTTATTGGTTTGATTCTGAAAGTAATTTGATGATTCTCTCTTGTAACTTTTAATATTCTTTTATTTGATTTTCTTGTTAAACATTTTGAATTTGATATATCTTGGTGAGTTTCTCATTTGATTTGGCATACAAGGTGTCCTATATGCTTCCTGGATGAGCATATATGATTCAGTTCTAATATTGGAACATCTTTCTTTAACTATTTCATTGAAAATATACCTTATGCCATTTGTTCACGTTTCAATTTCTTATTGTATTACAATTACTCTTACATTATATCTTCTGATTTTGTCTCAGACATTTTGAAAATTCTGCTCATATTCTATAAATATTTTCTTTTTTTGTCATCTGCATGCTGAAACTTACTTAGCCTATCTTTATTGTTGAAAGTTCTTTCTTCAAGAGCTGAGGTACATTTTTCTATTGAAGTGAGTCCATTAAATTCTTCCATCATTTTCTGATGTGATTGATTGTAGATTTTAGCTCTGTTAGGTCCTTTTTCAGTATGTGTATTTCTTTCATAATAGTCTTTCATCTCTTGAGTTTTTCTTACTTCATCCCTTCATTAAATCTTACTTTAGTTCATTTTTCCTTTTAGTAATCAGATCATTGATAATTTTTGCTAGGTTTTCATCATGCTCCCTTTCTATGTGTTCCTTGGTTATTGTGGGTTTGAAGTGAATTTTTTTCTAGTTTGATTCTCATTTTTGATGGGATTTTTCTCAATCCTAGAATTCAGATTACCTGTGGGGAAGCAAGGCAGGTCTCTAGGTGCTTCTTCCTCACAGATCAGAAGGTCTGGTCAGACACCACCCCTGTGATGACCACCTTCCTCCAGAAAGATGCTTCTGCCTGGAGCCTCATTTTTTGTATCTTTTGAATCTAGGCTCCATGGTGTTGGTCTGGAATCTGTTGGGTGTGCTTGGTTGTTGCTGGATTGTAGAATAGTTTTAGCAGTGGTGTGTCACTGTGTCCTGGAATCTCAGTGTTACAGGGAAGGCTAGAATGGGCCTCCTTGATCTCTGTGAGAGCACCTGGGATCCTTGGCAGCAGGAATGGGTCTATTATATCTGGATGTGGCAGGTATGTGCTGTAGCTGGGCATCTCTAGGTGGGGGCACTTAGTCGTGGGTGTCTTGGGCTCGCCTTCCAGCATGGAATCAGAGGTCTATGGGCTTGTGTGACCTGGGGACCTGTACACAGAAGCTGGGCTGGGTGGGTTGCCTTCTCCAGGTACAGTCCTCAGGAATGGATGTCCTGGGAGTGACTGTTGGCACAGAATCAAAAACCTGGGGGCCATTGCATCTAAAAGGCAGTGGTTGCCTGTTAGTTTCACTTTAATAGATTCACCATGGTTATTTGAGATGTTAGCTTTAGGAGGAGCTTTATAAAGATATATAAATACTTTTTGTACTACCTTGCAAGCTAAAATTCTAAAATTATTTCTAAACGAAATATCCAAAACAAGAGAGGTAATCACTTAATCCCCCTCCTCCCATATCTCATGGAACCTTGTAAGATTCGCTTGGAAATTCTTTTTCTCTAATTTCTTGTTTGGAATTACAGATAGAAGGAATGATGATAACTATGGGATTTTTTTTTCTCCTTCAAGATTCTTATATTTAAAAAATGTATTGATGTGATGAATACGAAAAAAAGCAGGAGTTCATAAGCTCAATTAATTATGAGCAGGATCTTTCTTTCTCACATGTTATTCATTTGTAGTGCAGTATAGGAGTCCAATATGATGTACCCTTACCAGGAACATGTTTCTTTTCCACTCAAATGTATTTTTACAATTTGACATTTCCCTTTCCTTGCTACTCTGTTTTTCTTGTCATATTTTTAATATTGCAAGCTTTTTTTTCCCCCAGCCTCCGTAGCGGTGCTATTTAAAGGAAAAGATATACAGTGAAGTACCAGTTTCACTGTTTCTGAAATGTAGTGTATACTACTAGAAGAACCAAAGACGTTTTTTAAGCCTTGCTATACTTTAAATCTTAAGACTTGCCATAGAAAGACAAGTCATTGTGACATTGGTTTAAAATCCATGTTTGGATTTTATTCTCATATCATTTGTCTTATTCTCTTCTGGAAAATATCTTTTAGAGTAACAAATTCAAGCAAAGTATGAGAATAAACAGACTAAAACTGCTATTATTTTAAAAATCCATTAAACATGAAGACAAATGCAACATCAATTTAAACTTCTGTTATATCAAATAATTACAAGACAAAATTTAATATCCACTCTAATGTTCAAAACTTAGAGTATAAAAATTGAAATTAAATGTTTATTCAAAATTATAGCAATAGTCTGTAGATTTGTGTGTGCAGCAAAGTGTAGTAACAATGATTAGCAGAATTAGCATAATAGAAGCTTAATAGAAACAGAAGATGAAACCAATCAGAATCTGCCTATTAGTAAGATAAGCTTGTCATTCACCGACATATTTTAAAAAGTACTTTTTAGAATAAATCCAATGTATTTATGTATAAAATTAAATATTGTTGTATTTGTGCAATACTGTCATTCTGTTGCCTTTAGGAACTCTCTGATTTTTGACATGTGAACATGATATACTGTAGCAAGTGAATGAGTTGATGATATAGAGACCAGTAGAACTGATATGACTAAGCCTGGAAGATTAAAATTATTAAAGATGTCTCAATAGATACAATTTACTATGTACTCTAGAATAAGTATATATCATAAATATATATCCTTTTAGATCCAAATGAGTAACTAATTTGAATGATTATAATTGTTTGCAAGTGTTGAAAATATATTATGCTTGAAAGAATCAAGTAATCAGTATGTGTCTTTCTGTATATCAGGAACTGAATGATTCACTGCACAAAAGTGAAAAATGGCACAAAGAATGCAAAAAACAGTAGGAGCCATCACTGGTATCAGATCAGCTTTTCAGAGGTAAGAGGGTGTCCTTATTTATTATTATAATTTTAGTGGTTAACCATTAGTTAACAAAGCTTAGGCACTGTTCAAAATGCTTATATTATCTCATTCTTTCCAACAACGCAAGTAGTCAGGTTTTATTATTTTCATTAGTGAATCAAAAAGAACAATAAAGTGAGTTACTTGTCCATGACAGTTAATAGTAGAATGAGACTTTGAAACAAATCTGATTTTAGACCCCCTTTCTTAACTTCTGCCTATTCTGAACCACATTTAAAACTCCCCCATCTTTATTTAATTATTTACTTAGTAATAAATTTGACTAGGCATAACTCTCAATAGCCTTTTCTACATTGTTTTTGAAATTTAAAAAGAAACAATTGTCCTATATAAGAAAAATGTATATATTGGTATGTAAATATGTGTGTATATACATGTATTTTACTGGAATTATTCTTACATTGATTAGCTATGGAATCAATGGCTAAGCAATAGTCAAGTGATGCCTCCTTCTTTCTTAATATTCTCTGTCCGTATATGCATATGTATAATAATGAAATTAAGAGGATAAGTAAGACGGACATTCCTAGGATAAAGTGCAAAGGGTGGAGGAACCAGAATAAAGAATGAATAAAGGTGAATTTATGAGCCAGAAATTGCTTCAGGTGAAATTATCTGAGCTGGGACAAACCAGTGCTACACATTCCCCTTACACACAGAAGCAGAATCAGAAGCAGATATAGAGGATCCTGGACACATTTTTTAGTTATTTTAAAGAAATATGGATTTTAAAGAGTTTAAATAGATTTCTGTAGACAATAAAGGAAGAGTAAGCTTTGAAATCAAATTTCAATTTTGGCTTCCAGGAAATGTTTTCAACCTTAGGTAGGGAGGTTTCTGGAGTCTGTTAAGTGGAAAAGGTCTATCCACTTGGCTTTCCATGTGTACAACTCATCCCAGAGTTGGGAGAAATCCTCTTGGAAAGAAAAATATGTCAGGCTTGGCTGAAAAGACGGTCTGGAGTTGGCAGAACAGTAGGCACTGGACTCCTACTCAAAGAGGTGCTGAGTCCAGAATGTGGGACCCTGTGACAACTGGAAGATAAACCAGCCCGATATCTGATTACTACAGCAGGGCATCAGAGTATTGGGTTTCCGACATTTTACCCAAGTGCTTGCTGCTCTCATCTTGCTATTTTTCCTAGTTGTCATATTTATCTCTAGAGTATTTGAAAGACACTACACATCCCTATATATATTTAGGAGAGTGGAAGGGAGTCTTACAAGGTTTATAGGCTCAGTAAGATGAAACTTCAATGTGTATGAATGTTCTATTTGAAGTAACTTAATTAAAATGATTCCCTTTTCACTGTTCATGATAACACACATCACATGTATATAGAAAATTAACGGTACACTATCTTTTTTCTAGATATAAATTGCATTATTATGCAAAACATGAATCTTCAAATAGTGTTTTGGAGAAAGAGTCGGACTCAGAGCCAGGAACCCTGGCTTTGCCATTGTGCTCCTGGGCATTTCCCTCATTCTTTCTTACATTCAGTTCTCTCATCTGTTAAATGAGCAGGTTGGGCCAGATAATCTCTGAGGCCTATTCCACATTCATAATTGTACAAATCCATCATTATTATCACTACTTAATGTGAACAGCTATCTTGTCAGTGTATACATATACCAATTCAAAGCTCTCGGCTTAATATAATAAGACTTTTTAAAATGTCTATTTAATTTTCCATGGAAAGAAAACTGAAGCAATCAATTAAATAAATTTTAAAATAATATAATTTAGACAACTGGCACTTTTCTTAGAATGGAAAAATACTATTATGTCCTGTAAAATCTATTCAAGTTGCACCCTCTTCCAACATTTTTTTTTTACAAGTTTTCCCTCTGCCTATAGCATTCACCAATTTCAATTGAATGGGGGGAAAACAATTCTGATTGTCTATGTCATCCTATTGGATTTTATATCACTGAATTTCAAACCAGTTTCACAGGGACCTGCCAAGAGTGGCTTATGCCAACCTCTGAGTCTCCTTGTTACACTCCTATCCTGGGGAGCATTGTTTGCCTTTTTGTCTGCTCTGTGATTAAACTGACATCATTTTGTCTTTTGTGACTCTGGTGTCATTTTTTGTTGACAGAGTCCAGTAATGGTAACGGACTGGAATCCTTGTGGAATGGGTGGAAGCCATTGATTGGTTTGGTGTATTAATGCAGACTCGTCTTTGTGCTAAGTGGCAGCTGAATGGGTGCCAGTGAGAGAGGTTATTAAGCACAGATAAGAGGCAGCACCTCTATTCACTGGCAATGTCACTTTCTCCCATTTGAGCAGAGACATTTGCTCAAGATATTTTTTCTCCTCTCACTGACAATATTTAAGGCAGGAAGTTGCTGCCTAAGTTGCTGCATGACTGCAGAAAACATTGTTTTGAGAAGGTGAACTTTAGATGGGTTAATTTAGAGCAACTTTTCCTTAAAATTATATTTCATTGAATGCAAACCCTTAAATGAGAACACTAAAATTGTTAATGCTCCAAAGAACAAATAGAAGGCAAAATGATACCAGATGTCACTTGTGAAGACTGTCATTGGAAATAGAAAAATAATTTTTTTCTGACAGCTTCAAAGAAAGTTTTACCTTTCAATATTATCAGTATTAAAGATTTTGAAATAAAAAATAGCAAAATTATGAAACTTCTCTAAATGATTAGGGACAAATTTGTAAAAAAATTGTATTTGCTTTATTTTGTTTAAATTGATTACTACACATTGCATAAAGTTCAAGATTTCAGTGTCATATCTGTAACATTATTCTCTATATTACAAACCTGAAAGTCTTTCTGTTCACAGGAAAAGGTCTTGAGTGTTCTTCTCTTTATAAATTGAGAAATGCTGACATTTTCTGTGCAAGTTTCGCCCATGCTTGCTAGGCATGTTATTTGTGGTTTATGTTTTATTTTGAAATATTCCCTAAATTCTAACTTAGACTCAATCACACCCTTTAAAAGTTTAGCCTGTTATGATGATTTACCTCTTTGGCTGTCTTCCTTCAGTTTGTTGCTTCCTATGAATATATTCCTTTTTGTCTTATCATAATGCAATTCTTAAGGTTTCTTCACAGAATGTATTAACTACATTAGTAAGTTTAAGGCATTACTAATTAAAGACAAGAGAAAATGGACAATATCAATGTCCTCTTTCCATTGTGTCACCTCTTTGATCCTCTGTTTTGTCTTTTGTGAAATGAGGATTGCAAAATTTCGGAAAGTTGCTCTGTGGAGTAGGTAAAATAGTGTATAGAAAATACCTAGCTCATTTCCAGATGCAGGGTTAATGATTAATTAAATAATAAATTAAATACCTATCACCCAACTGTTACAAAATAATAAAGTCTCAACATCTAGAATCCACCTTACTCCAACCACGAAACAAATTTGTTCCAATGACTATTCCCTACATATGACCATAAAGAGCTAACTGGAGGTAAGATCTCTGACAGTGTTTATTTCTTTGTTCAATAGAAGTCAGAAATTTTCTATGAATATGTGACAACAAAGCTCATTATTATGTACAACTATAATGCACAAATAAAAAATAAATAAATAAGTAGAAATAAAAAATAAGTCAGAAATCTACTATATATACAAATATATTAGTTCTTTATTTACTTGTTGATCAATATGACATATTTATTGCCTTATTTATGTGTCATCTCAAACCTTTAAAGATTACATTTATTCTACAAATGAAAATTCTAGGCTTGAGATATCAGGAAAATTCTTTAGGATGTTTTGGTAAGCCAGGTCAAGTGGTACACACCTATAATCCCAGCAGCTCAGGAGGCTGAGGCAGGAGGATCACAGTTACAAAGCCTCTGAAACTTAGTGAGGCCCTAAGCAATTTAGTGAGATCCTGTCTCAAAATAAAAAAAATAAAGAGGGCTGACTTAGAGGTTAAGCATCGCTGTGTTCAATCCCTAGTACCAAAAAAAAAAAAAAAAAAAAAAAGTAAGGTTCAAACCTGAATTCCAATTCTCAGAATTCAGTTTCTTGAATTTAGAAAGCCTTTTAAAACTAGGCCCCAACATCAACCTCTAACAAATATTTTTAGTTTGACCCTGTACTTGCGAGGAATTAATAATGTCAAGCAAACCAGCAAATAAGAGGTCTGACACAAACAGCCATAACAGGCACATTCCTGACAACTCCTCATGGTCTTCCTTTCTTCATGTCACCTTCTCTCTCTGGTTCAAGTAAGAGATATGATCTGGGGCTCTAGTGGTGGTGCAGCGTGAGCATGCAGGTTCAAACATTAGCACCATCTGTACAATGAAGTGTCCAAGCAACTCTCTCTATATTTTCTCCTGTTACATATCATCTCTCTCTTTCTCTCTCTCTCTCTTTCTTTTTTTAAGAGAGAGGGACAGTAAGAGAGAAAGAGAGAGAGAAAGAAAATCAATTTGTTTTCAGGCTGAATGGTTTTCTATTGAATAGATGGAGCATGTTTTCCTTATTCATTCATGAGTTAACACACACAAATTGTTGACATGTTTTAGCTATTGAAAATAACCCTGCAATTAATGTGATAATCCAGATGTCTTTTTGACATACTGATTTTATTTCCTTTGGATTTATACCCAGGGATAGATTTCTGGATCATAGCGTAGTTCTATTTTAAATAATTACTATACTATTTTGTAGTCTCAACAGCAGTGTACAGCCTACCTAGCACTTCTTTTTTTTTCTTTTAAATACTAGTCATTCTTAATGGAGTGAGAGGATATCTCACTGTGGTTTTAATTTGAATTTCCCTGATGATTAGTGTTGTTCATCATTTTTTCAAAGGTTGGTTTGTCATTTGTATGTCTGCTTTAGAGAAGTGTTTAGTAGGTCTGTTGTCCATTTCATAGCTGGGATATATTTTGGTGGTGGTGCTGCTGAATTTTTTGAATACTTCATATAATTTCTATGAAAACCATTTTCACATGTATAATTTGCAAATATTTTCTCCCACTCTGTATATTGTGTCTTCTTTCTGTTAATTTGTTTCATTTATTGTGAAGAAACTTATTGATGATAAAACCACATTTCCATAGGTTGCTTTTGTTTCCTGTGATTTGGGGGTCTTGTCCAGAAAATTCTCTCCTAGTCTAATGTCTTGAAAAGCACCATCCTCCTTTTCTTTTTGTCATTTCATAGATCAAGGTCTTACTTTTGAGACAATGATATAGATATATTTTGAACTGGCAGTTATAACTGGTGAGAGAGAGGAATTTATATTTATTCTTCTTTTTTCAGATTTGTTTTATGACCTATCATATGATCTGTCCTAGAGAATGAGGTCCAATTGTGCATCTTTCTATATTGCCTGTTTCTGAAAGTCATACAGCTATTTTTATTTTTAATTGAATTTTTAGTCTTCATATTAAAAAAATGCATGTTACAAGAAAGAGCCCAAATAAACAGACATGCTCCAACTCAAGTCTCTACAAAAAGAGGAACAATCCATTCCAAAACCCAATAGAAGGCAGGAAATAACTAATTTCAGAGCTGAAATCAATGAAATTGAGAACAAAAACACAATACAAAGTATCAACAAAACAAAGAATGGTTTTTAAAAACATAAATAAGATTGACAGACCCCTAGCTATCCTCGCCAAAAGGAAGACAGAAGAGAGGCAAATGAACAAAATCAAAGATTAAAATGATGACATTACTATTGAATCAAACAACTTATTATGAAAAGATATAATATTCCAAGTTTGATAATCTGGAAGAAATGAACAAATACAACACATACAACATTCCCAATTATCGTGGAGAGCATTGAAAATCTAAACCAACAATCCTAGGTAGTGAAATTGAAACAGCAATCAAAGGCCTTCCAAAAAAGAAAAGCCCAGAAACTGATGGATTCTCAGCAGAATTCTACCAGACCTTTACAGAGGAATTAACTCCAGTCCTTAGTAAACTATTCTATGAAATTGAAAGGGTCAGAACTCCCAAATACTTTTTATGAAGCAACTGTAACCCTGAAACCAAAAACCCAACAAAGACACATCAAGAAAATAAAACTACAGACCAATATCCCTGATGAACATACATAAAAAAAATCCTTAATAAAATCCTAGCAAACAATATCCAAAAACAAATAAAAAAGATAATACAGTTAGCTTCATTCCAGGAACACAAGGCTGGTTCAAATATGCACATCGATAAATGTAATTCATCACTTAAAAGGAATTAAATATAAAAATCATATAGTCATCTTGATTGATGCAGAAAACGCCTTCAACAAAATTAACACCCATTTATGCTCAAAACTCTGGAGAAGATACAGATCAAAGGAAGATATTTTAATATTAATTTTGTTAGAGGCATTTATGACAAACCCTTAGCCAATATTATACTTAATGGAGAAAGACTGAAAGAATTCCCACTGAATTCAGGAACAAGGCAAAACTATCCACTCTCACCACTCTTATTCAATATAGTCCTTGAAACCCTATCCAAAGCTATAAGACAAGAGAAGGAAACCAAAGGTATTTTAATAGGAAAAGAGGAAGTCAAGCTATCTCTGTTGGTTGATGACATGGTCCTATAGCAAGCAGACCCAAAAAGCTCAATCAGAAAACTTCTAGAGCTTATAAATGAATTTAGTAAAGTGGCTATTTATATGACCAACACTCATAAATCAATAGCTTTCCAAACTTCAGCAGCAATTCCTCTGAAGAAGAAATCAAGAAATCCATCCCATTCATAATAACATCAAAAAGAATAAAATACTTGGGCATTAATCTAACAAAGGATACAGAAGATCTCTGCAATGAAAACTACTGAACATTAAAAAAAGAAATTGTAGAAGACCTGAGTAGATAGAAAAACATTGCATGTTCTTGCTTAGGCAGAATCTATATAACTAAAATGGCCAATCTGCCAAAAGCCCTGTATAAATTCTATGCAATTCCCATCAAGATAGGAAGGACATTCTTCATGGATATAAAAAAAGCAATTCTCAAATTCATTTGGAATAACAGGAAACCCAAAATAGCCAAAACATTACTAAGCAAGAAAGAGGAAGCAGGAGATGTCACAATACCTGACTTGAAATTATACCATAGTGCCATAGTAACAAAATAGACATGAAGACCAATCGAACAGACTAGAAGATACCTAGACAAACCAATAAATCTTTAATCATCTGATATTTAACAAAGGGGCCACAAATATAGTGTGGAGGAAAAAGAGCCAGTTCAACAAATAGTGCTGGGCTGGACAAACTAGACAGCAATATGCATACAACTGAAATTAGAACCTTATCTCTCACCTTGCACAAATATCAATTCAAAATGGACAAAAGAATTTGAAATTATACAAATTCTAGAAGAAAAAATAGGATCAACACTCCACAACATCAGTGTAGGCACTGCCTTCCTTAACTAGACTCCCATAGTGCAAGAATTAAAGCCAAGAATAAATGAGTAGGATGCCATTAAACTGAAAAGCTTTTGCACAGTTAAAGAATTAGGCAAGAGTGTTAAGAGTGAACCTACAGAATGGGAGAAAATCTCTGCCTGCTACACCTGTGACAGAGGGCTAATATCAATAAAATACAAAGAACTCAAAAATCTGAACACCAAAATCACAAATAATACAATCAGTGAATGGATTAGGGAACTAAACAGACTTCTCAATGGAGGAAGTCACAAAAGCCAATAAATATATGAGAAAACATTCTTCACTGCTAAAACTCAGAGAAATGCAAATCAAAACTTCACTGAACTTGCACCTCCTATCAGAGTGGTACAAATGAAGAATAGGAACAATAAAAATTGCTAGAGGGGTTGTGGGAAGAATGGAACACTTATCACACTGTTGGTAAGACTGCAAGCTTGTATAGCCACTCTGGAAGGCAGTATGGAGACCCCTCAAAAAATAGAGTTGTAACCAATTTATGACCCAGCTATCCCACTTCTGGGTATTTTCCCAAAAGAGCTAGAATCGGTATACTACAGAGACACAGCTACATCAATGTATATAGCAGCTCAGTTTACAATAGCAAAACTGTGGAATCAACCCAGATGCTCCTCACTGGATGAGTGGATTAAAAAAAATATATATATATGTATATATACATACATATATATACACACATACATACATATATATGGATACATATATGTATACAAATACATATATATACATACATGTATCCATATATATGTATGTATGTATCCATATATATATGTATGTGTGTATATATATGTATGTGTATATATATATATTACTCTGCTATTAGAACAATATCATGGCATTTGCATCCAAATGGATGGAGATGTAAAAAATCATGCTGAGTGAAATATCCCAAATTCGAATACTTAAGTTCCGAATGTTTTCTGTCATATGTGGATGCTAGAGTAAAATCTAAGACAGATTGAAAGTTAGCTAAGCTCAAAAAATAAACTAAACATAGGTGAATTTTCACATAAGCAGGGGGAACCATTACTAAAACCCTGGGGGGAGAAGGGAGGGAGGCAGGGAAGAGAGGGAGGAGGGAGAGATTAATAGGGTTATCAATCCAACTGGAAATTCTCAACTCCCATGAGAAGCCCATCTCTACACAATCGGGCCAAGAAACTCAGAGAATTCAAAAATCTATATGTTTGTTTCTATTTATAACATGGGAGTAAAGCAGAGGAGACATGAGAGCTGGGAGTGTTCTAAGGGGGAGATCCTACACTAGGATCAGTCTTAATTTACTTTGTCAATATCCATGTATGCATGGATATGTAATAATTCCCTCCAATATGTAAGACTATGTTGAAAGAATTAAAAATAAAGATATCAGAGAGTGAGAAAGGATAATAGAAATTTAGAAATTGGAACTCAAAAAAATATGCAGGTCACACATAATGTTTGCAATTTTATAGCATACTGAATTTGTGTATATAGACATTATTACCTCTAAGTTTTCTGCCCTCTTGTGTTTTCTTCTTTCTCATTAATATCTCTCTTTCAGTTTGAAGAATTTGTTTTAGAGTTTAAAATGTGTGGAGAAATGCAGTGTAAGCAACAAGTTTTCTCTGGTAATATTTCTCTAGGTTGGAACATTTCTGTTATTATCTCTTGGAATAAGCTTTATAGCATTTTGGCATTCTCATGTCCTACTTTTACTCCTATAATCAGAATAATTGGCATTATGATCCCCGAATTTCTCTAATTTTCCTCATTCATCTTCATTCTTTTTTTTGTTTGTTTTGTTTTGTTTCTTTTTTTCCTCTATTTTCAAATTTACTGTCTTTGGGTTCACTAATTCTTTATTCTATTTGATTTATTCTGCTATGGTTATATCTTTTATATTTAATGTCAGTTAGTATATTTTTCATCTGAAGGATTCTTGTTTGATTTTTTTAAAATTGCTGTATGAAGTTTCCCTGTTAAAATATTGAATTTTTTCTCTGTTCTCTAGTAGCTCCTTGAGCTTACTTAAAACTGCTGCTTTAAATTCTCAGTCTTAGAGTTTCCATACTGGTTACTCTCTTATTAGTTTCTGGTTCATTAATTTCACTGTTAGGTGAGGTCATGATTCCCTAAAAACTCTTGATGCATGTTTGTGTGTGATATCAACTGGATATGGAAGGATTCAATATTTATTCTAGTTCGTAATCTGGCTTTGTTTGTCTTTTGAGAAAGTCTGAATAGGATGCTTCTTTTCTCTAAGCCTTTGTTATTGCTGCTTATTTCAGCAATAGATATTGCCTTATATGTAGGTTTCCCTTGAGTCCACTGTTGGTATGACGCCTCTTTGATAGCACTAGTGGGCAATCAGACAGTTTGATCCCAAATTTGCAATTGATATTTTTTCAACATGACATGGGATATTACTTGTAAAGGGTAATCCATCCTCCAAGCTTCTCCATGGGGCCAGAGTTGGTACAGACAGCTTACTCATAATCACCACCTGTGCTCAATAACTGATTCTTCCTGGACCTGGTCAGAATCACCAATAACTATGGGCAACATTCCCAGGCTCCTGTGCATGTGGATATCAATACTGCAGTTCTGGGTTCACCCCCTGAACCCACAGGCCACTAAGACCAGTGTAACACTCGGGTAGAACCTAGGCCCACATTGCTATGTTGTGCCTTCTGTTGAGCAGAAGTTGTGGACAAAAACTGCTACAATTAGCCACAAGTTTATTCCAAATTTGCAATTGAGAATGGGAATTAAAAATCTCATAGTCTAGGCTGAGTCTATGTCTAGCACAGTGGCTATTCCAGAGGTTCTCTCCGTGGTCACTAGCATGGGAATAGGGACTACTAAGATCTGCTTTTTATTAGGTTTGACCAACTCAGCAATGAACCTCATGGTAAAGTTCTGTGCTTATGACTTTTTCAGAACTTCAGTAAATGGAGTCTTGCTCCAGGCTATGCTGCCTGGCTGAGGTTGAGGTATTGTTGGTAGAGTAGTCACTTGACCATCAATGATGATACTATGTTGCACCTGAGTTTCACAGCTACATGGATCTGCAGTCTTAAATGTGCTTCCAGGCCTATACCATATCTGGCAGTCATACGGACTGAAACACAAGTGTATTATACCAGAATACTAGTCACCTCTTTGTGCTTGTATAGGTCTAGAGGCTCTGTCTAAGAGCACTGGCCTGGGAGTACTTTCATTAACCAAAGTTGAGCAACAGATAGTAAAGACAGTCTCTTGGCTGCCAGGGTTGAGGCTAAGCTGGGTCCCACCTGAGACATGGCCATAGGAACCTGCACAGTCTCGGGGACTAGGTGTGCCCCAGGCAAGTTTCAAGGCTCCTAATGATAAGTCTGGCTCACTATCATGCAGGTCTTTGCCTGCATGTCTATGTCTTTTGGCTCTCTCAGTTCTGGCCTGGGCGTAGGGACTTTTGCTCTCTGGCTTTTGTCAGGTCTTACATCAGCAGGTCTGACGCTAACCTGCAAAGCAAAGTCCTCTGCTAGCTTTTCTTCCTTGCTTTCCAGGAGGTGGAGAATGGTTCTACACTCCGCTATCTGAGGATGGAAGAGAGTTGGTGGAGGCAATCACTTAGCCAGCTAGATAATGGAGTTCTAATAGCTCAATCTGTAGGCACCGGCCTAGGGGCAAGGGTTTTGTGGGGCTCAGCCAGGTACTGGTTTCACTATGGTGGTCCTGATTTCCAGCTGTCAAGTCCAGGTCTGGACCTAATTTCTCTCCTCAGGCAGGAGGCTTTTTTCTCTGCTCTGCACTACTTGGAGTTGGGGGAGAGGGATGCAGGCAACTCTTTCCTCCATGAGTTTTCAATGTGTCTTCTTTTTATTGCCATACTAAAGCTAGTATTATTGTCTCACATAGCTTTCTTAGCTCTTGTGAAGGTAGCCTGGTGTTTGAATAGCTGTTTAAATTGATATGTCTGTAGGGAGACAATTGCTAGAGGATTTTACTCATTCACCGTCTTCCTCTAACTTCTGCTTAATTAAATCTATGCCTCACAGAATCATAGAATTCAGAAAAAAATATTATCTCATCTGTCCTCTCTTTTTATTGTTTTGAGAAAATGAATATATTTATTCTTTGAATTTAAATTTCTGATCAACTGTTCAGTATTTCATATTTTTTGTATTGTAGTTGGTTTATTCATTTATTCATATAATATATTTTTGGCCAGAAATATAGCAAACAAAATAAACAAAACACCCCTGCTGTCAAGAAATTTATAATCTAGTGAGGAAAACCAGGGAAAAACCTCAAATTCATAAAAACACACATATTATAGTATGTCAGAAGCAGTGTAATAAGAATAAAACAGAATCAAGCAAGAAAAATAGATAATAAGTCAGCAGGAGTCAGAATGAGGGGGGAAATGAAGATACTATTGAGATGGAGATTTGAGGTCCAGAAATGAAGGAACTGAGAGTGGGATGTGTAGATAATTGGAGATGATGATTCCAGGCAGGGATCAACATGTCCAGAGCTCTGAGGCAGGAGTGTCTTCACATGTTGGAGAACAGCAGACCAGTGATTCTGCTGCAGAGTGTGCCAATCGGTGATGGAATGAAGTCAAAGGTAAAGGAGGACCAGATCTTGCAGGAGGCCCAATGATTGTGAAACTGAATTCTTCATTTAATTGGCATTTATTAACATTGGTGTATTTTAGCATTATTATTCACTTGTTGTTCTTGCATCTGTGCATCTCATACCATGTCTTCCTTGTAAAACTCTAACCTGAGTCTGTTGATTACTAGAATGACTAGAAAATCTCTGTCTTAATCTGCTGAGATGAAGTTCTGTTAGTTCCACGATAGTTTTAATACATAATTTTTTAAGAAACTCATATTTATAATACCTTAAATTATTAATTTTCTTGAAAATGATTTATAGTTTTCTGCATATTAGTTTGAGAATAAAGTTTTAAAAATTTCTTATTGATAGAGACTCAAATACATGATTAGATTACAAAAAAGTTCTAATTATTCTTTAGGAACTACTCTATATGTGACTACAATCTCAGGAATATTGTTTCCCAAGATCTCAAGGAAGATCTGATTTCTTTTAAATAAGTTTTGGAAAGCAAAAGTGGACTGTTTAGAACTTGATATATTTTGGTTAAAGTAACCATGAATTTTAATGATTCTCAGAAACTGATGATACTACTGATATGCATATCTTCATAATATCATATATTTCTTAATGTTTTCTGGAATAGTTAGTATTATTTCTTACACACTTAAAACTAAATTTGTTAAATACAAATATGAGCACATTTCTTTTATAACTTTTGCCTGTATTTTACGTTCCCAAGTACATAGTTTACTATTGTTAGAATTAGTCATACTCAAAAAATTCTCACAAGAAACTGGCCAGAAACAAATAATGGCAAGATGGCATTGCAGATTAAATGAAATATGGTAAATAGTTTTAAGAGCAGTTTTAAAATAGCTATTTCTTTGGTCTGGAGCAGTGGCTCAGTGGCAAAATACTTGCCTGGCATGCATGAGGACATGGGTTCATACCCCAGCAATACATGTACAAGTATCAGAAAAACAAAAATCAAATGAAAAAAATTGATTCTCTCTTTCTCTCTCTCTAAAAAAAACAAGAGTATTAAAAATAAATAAATAAAATAGGCTATTTCTTTACACACTTTCCTGTGAAGCCAAGAAATGGATATTTATTCTGAATTAATCTTTGCTGAATAGCTTTTGTACTGTTTCTTACATCTTGCCATATAGCTATGATGCCTAAATAAGATTTATATCACCATTCTATGATGATTTGTAAGAATACACACCACTATTTGAGATTATTTATAGAAACCTGAATTATATTTTCAGTGAAAGAAAGCTTAATAACTAGATAAATATTATAATTGTTTTATTTCTGCTAATAAAAATGTACTCAAAATCCTACATCCTGTAATATCACTATACCTTTGAAAGAAAAATACACCCACAAAATACCTACAACTGAATCTGTGCTATTTTATTTGGTGTGAGTTACACTATTTCGTACATTTCTTTCAGTCTGGCGCATTTGTGAAATGTCTAGAAAATGTCAAATTAAGAAAAAGACAATGTGATATCTCCATGTTGTGCCATTGCAGGCAATGCTCACATGTCAGTGACATAAATGGAGTGGCAGCTGTTTCTTCAGTGTATTTGATATATAGTCTCTGAGTAATTTCCTGATCGTCATTTTGGTTGCTAAATTTCCAGTTGTTGCAAGATCAATGATGACTCTGACACTCTTCTTTAGAGGTAATTAAACTTTCAGCCCATCTGTGCAGTAACTTTCATAATATTTTCAAAGGGCAAAGAATGCCTTTAATATTTGTACCACTTCAGTTTTACTTGCTAAGGGACCTATTATCTTGCTGAACATTGTTGAAGTAAGTTTTTTAAAAACTGGTTAATGAAAGGGAACATTAAAAATGTCACAAGGAAGAAAGTAACTAACACCAACTTTAAAAATAGCATAAGAATACCTTGTTTACCAAAATTACCTTTCACTTCCTTATATTAAGCAATTTACGTTGGACTCTATTTAATGTTTAATCATGAAGTGAGATGAGTAGCTCAGGATATAATCCATCTTTTTCTGTAGACATTAATTTCTTTTTTGGGAGGGATCTAGTTTTTGGGTATTTCATGATCAAAACATTATATTGAAATAATGAAATCAATAAGTAAAGAAGAAACAGAAATACGTTAATTTTTTACAAGACCAGAGTGGGTCAATTGCTTAAACAGCATAGAGAAATAATGATTATTTTTTTCAGAAACTGAAGTTTAAAGAAAATATCTAATGTTATCTATTTAGAAATAAGAGTTTATGGGATTGGAGAGGTGGTTCAGTGGTTGACCGCTTGCCTGGCATGCACAAGGACCCAAGTTTAATCCCCAGCACCACATACACAACTAAGTGGAGTGAAAACAAATACCACATAAAAAAATTAAATTAGCTCTATCTTTCTCTCTTCCTTTCTCTTAAGAAAGAAAAGAAAAGAAATAAGGGTTTATAATAATTGGAACTTTTACATTTTTAAATGTGCTTTTATTTTTATGATTTTTTTCTTATTGAAATGTTTACCATATAAAGTTTAAAAACAAAGATATAAAAATTTCAAAATTTAAAATATTTTTTAAATTCATCTTCCCCATCAATAGTGAATGTGTTAGAAAATTTAATTATATAAATACTGAAATTCAGATTCAAATTACTATTTTTCTTTGTGTCTTATCATTGTCTTTATCTTATCGTGAGAACTTAAAAATCAAATAATATTTCTTTCAATGTTTGCACAAACTTTTGCTGATTGGAGAAAACTTTTTTTGGTTTAGACAATCCTTTCTCATTGATAACAGAATGTGTATCTTTGTTAACCTTCAATTTATATGTTTTCTCTCTTTCTAGGATATGTATGCATACTTTGTTAGTAAGAATTTGAGAAAATAAAAATAATAACTTGAAGTTATCTGTGATCCATTTTATTCCAGTATGTTGAATGTTTAATATTGTTTATGGCAATTTGGAATAAATCTATCCTGATGGCCTTATAACTTTATATATCTTAAATGTAGAAACACTCTACACAGATAATAAATATTCATTCATACTTTCTTCTATTTTTAATATATTTGTACTTAACTTAAAAAGCATTTAATTTCTCTAGAATTAATTTTTGTGCAGAGAACAAATTGGTTTTTGATTTATCTTTTCCCCAAAAGTATCATAATCATCTAAATACCATTTATATAAATCTTTCCTCTGCCTATTATTTTCTATTTTCTGTGTGGTTATTAGTAATTCCAAACTCTATCATTCTTCTCCAGTCATTCTTTAATGATTTATAAATTCATTAGTATAAAAAAGCTTCAAAAACTTTTGAAAACACATGATCGAAGTCCTATAATTGAATACTAAATTGCTTTTAAAGAAAGCAGAACACAGAGAATTCAGAATCTAATGATTTATAAAATGTCTTTAAAATATTTTCATAAATATTTTTAAATAATGGGAACCTGGATAAAACCCAGTGAGTTTGGTTTATATTAAGCATCTGAGTATATGTGTCTCAAGATAACAACAATGCAGTCATTTCCTGTAAAGCAATTGTAAAGGAATGGCATCATTTGGAAAGGTTGCGATAGGATTAATGTACATATGGCTTTATGTGCAAGTCTAACCTTCAACTCAGTGTGGATTTACAGAAAGACTTTGGAGGAGACTTGCTTGTAATCAGATACCATGAGTGAATATGCAGTTTTAGAAAAATAAATAAAGCCATAGCCAAATGTGTACAAAGCCATGAGAATGTATTATAAAAATATTATGAAAAATGGATCTGCAATATTATAAAACTGTGATCATTGATTCTTATTTGATCATCTGGTAAACATAGAGAAAAGAATATTTATGCCTTAGATGATCTTTCATATACTATATATATATATATATATATATATATATATATATATATATAGTCATAAATCCTTTTTGATTGAAATATTTGCGAAGAGAGCCAAAAAGGATAGAAATGAGATTACTGATAATTAACTATAAATAATTATTCAGTTTTTATGTTGCTCAATAGTTAGCCTTGCTGGACATCTTGATAAAGGCACAATATATAAATATACTCACATTTATAGGTTATTTCTCCCCCAATATTTTTTTCCTTCAGTTATGCAAGTATCAGCATCCTTAGAATAGAACCAATAGCTGTGTAGAATCTTTTGGCAATAAAATTTCCAGTGCCCCAATATTGGCTAAAACAGGGTTGATCTTCATAATTTACATAAAATCATCTCTCTTCTTTCACATATCTGTTCACCTACTATTTATAATAAATAAAAATAAACTTAATGAGCTTTGCAGATAATTGGCAATATAATGTCACATGCATAAAACGGAGGACAATCTCCCACCAATTGCCTCCTTATATGAGGTGCTTATGTTTAACTATAAATATATTTCTAACTTTCCTTTAAATAAAAAGGAAAGAAAAAAGTTACAAGGATAAGGTATCCTTTTCTTTTCTTTTCTTTTAAAGAGAGAGGGTCAGTGACAGAGAGAGAAAGAGGGAATTGATTTTATTTAGGTTTTCATATGGCTTTCATTGCTCCAACACTTGGTTATGTTCATGATACTAGGTTTCAAATCCACATCCTCATGTATGCCATGCAAGTGCCATAACTGCTGAGCCACCACTCCAGCCCTAAGGATAAAATATCTTAAATTAGTAGTAGTCATTCTATACATAATATTATACCATACTTATCAAGAAAATTTTAATGAAATGATTCCTGAACTTGTGAAACTTACAATATCTTCCTTTGTTGTACATGTAGGAAAAAAGTGTACATAACCTTTTTCCCAATGTTAATTTTGTTAACAGACACAAAAGATTAGTTTTTAAAATTTTTTAAATGTTATTTGACTTTTGATATTTAATTTTCAAACCCAATGAAGTGTTGATATTTTCATAATTAATAACATTAATTATGTGTATAGCTATAGTTTATCATTAGTTACATAACTTTTAAAAGTAAACTACATGTATCTCCTTACATTGACTTCCATCTTATTCCAGCTTATAGTCCTATTTATCTTGCAAAGCAGCAAAGTGATAGCAGTATGTATTTTTATGATTCTCATTACTTTGGTGATAAAAATGCTGTCCAACAAAATTAAGACTTCACTTTTCTTGTGAAAATGGCTTATTTCCTTATTCTTTCCTCTTGATTAGTGAATACATTAGCTCCTTATAAATTTAATACTTTCTCCTTGCTTTGTCTTCTGCACTTGCCTAAGGTTTTAAACTGCAAAGGGTTGGCTTTGCATACATCCCCAAAGAAGCATGAAATAACTGCACTGAGTTACCAAAACCATCTCACAACCACTCAATTATTTTCCTTAGGTAGGGATAAAATGAAAATAAAGTGAATGCTGCTCTTCATTTTGACATGAGGTTTTACTGCATTTCAGATGAGCTTCGTTTAGCTGGTAATTTAAAGCTATTAAAATGAGGTTCTAGAGCAGCTCACAGAACTGCAAGTCAGGATTTGCAGCATGTTTTCCCAAAAAAGAAACACTTTTTCTTCACTTCAGTGTATAGACAGATTTATGGAAGCTCGTGTGCTTTGCTTTTCTCACTTTTCTCATAAGGAGAGAAGATGAATTGAATGACTGATTTAAAATGCAAATTTAGAGAAAAAGTATTGCTGAATACTTAGACCTCCCAGATGCTTACCACTGAGCACACCTGTCATTCAAGAACAATTAGAAAGGAAGGACACAGACGTCTCTAATACTGAGCATCTACTGATATCTAGTAAATAAATAAAATAAAAAACATTATTTTGAGAAACTCTAACAACAAAACTATAATCAATGTGTTACTCTGTCCTTTAACAATGGGTTTCAAATCATTAGAATGACATTTCATGATCGAATAAAGTATTCACTTTTTAGATGAAAATGATTTTATTGAAAATTAAAATGAATCTAAGCTGCCTTTTAATTTTTTCTACTTCATCTTCTCAGTTGCCTTCAGCAGCAGAAAAGACAAACTAGATTTGGCAAAATCTCACATTGGAATGATTACAAATATTAACAAAATTTACCTTAATTATCTTAACACATTTTGAGATTAAATGAAATTCATTATTTGAATAAATTTTCAGCCACCTGCTAGTTTTGTACCATATTCACTAAATTTTACTTAACACATTTAGCCAAGTTGACAGAAAAGAAGTTTGCAGCAGTGCCTTGCATTCTTGAAGGAAATCCACTTTATTTCTCCCGCAGAGACCTCAGTAGAAGTTTAGCATCTATATTTCTCAGGAATCTTAATATTCTCAGCAGGGTCAAAATAATTGTTTTAGGAATTTATTGCTTGCAATAAATCAATACAGGACTAAAATTGCTGAGCATGTAGAGAAGCTATTCCAAACCAACACCATGCTGTATTATGGAACCATAATTAATCTACTCCTCACCCCAAAAGCAAAAATCTCAGTTCACCTAAATTTTGTAAATTGACTGACTTTGAAATTACCTAGGTCTTAATGCAAATATGAAATTTTAAACTTTTTTTCTTGTTTGGAGGAGGCGTTACTGGGATTGAACCCAGGGGTACTTTACTGCTGAGCTACATTCCCAGCCCTCTTCATTTATTTATTTTTTTTAATTTTGAGATAGTATCTCACTAAGTTGCTTAGGGTCTCACTAAATTACTGAGGTTGTCCTTGAACTTGTAATTCTGCTGCCTCAGGTTCCCGAACCACTGGGATTACAGGGGCGCAACACAGGACCCAGCAAAATATCACAACTTTTCATGAAATATAATTACAAAACTGTTTCCATAAAATACATCAGAGATTGTTGATTCAAAAATAAATCATGTAATATGTCATATTATGAATATTGTAGAATATACATAATGGGGGGGATCGGAGAGCTCGATTTATTTTCAAAAACCAAGCATCTTGGCAATGATCAAAATCTCTGATAGTCTCGTTTGTTCAGCCATTAACAGAGCACACCAATTGGTGAAATAATCTACTATATTGTTTCCTGTATTAAATAGAATCTAAATTATTCATTACTATTACTTTAACACTGGTGCTCCTTATACCCTCTATAGTGTGCCATCTTGATCACTCTATATTCTAAGTGACAACCTTTACTGAAAGTTGCAGGAGAAAGATGGGGGAAAGGATCAGGCTTGATTCATCTTTGTGTATATGGAAACTGATGCTGTGATTGAAGGCAAAGCTATAGTCTAGGCAGGAAAGGAACACAGACAATGCTAATTCAAGTAGTGATGGATGAGGGTGGTAAAGTGAAATGGTACCCAGCTTGCAATGATACAGGATGCATGTCTGGGTAAGTCTAGATTAAAAACAGAAAGGAGGTTTCCAAACAATTTCCCACACTTCTGACATATTTTTATTAGATATTCAGATCAAAATACAAACATAAATTAGAGTAGTACAGAGATGAGTAGAATTAATATTTCTACTGTTTAACTAAGATTTCCAGTTATAAAAAATAATATCATGAGGCATTTGTTAGTTTATCATGCTGTATAGAAAATTAAGCATCTAGAACTAGATAGAATACTCCAAATGTGACTTTCATCCATACACACAGTACAGTAGGATTAATACATTTCTTTTTCTTGATAAGAACTAACTCATTCTCTAGACATGGTTTAATAACTTTATACATACACATGCAATTTCTGCATTTCAGTATTCCATAAAATTCAAAAAATGAAAAGTTTTTTGTACTCCATATAAACTTGTTTATTGCAAACCTGCTTTGAATCATCATAGGTAGGTAACTCAGTATTTCCTAATCACGTTTGCTATGTAGCTTTCAGTACAAAAAATGTCAAGATGCATTGTAACCCATTGGGAATTTTATAATGTAAATATCATTCCAAATTTCTAAAATTAGAGAAAATTTAAATTCTAAAACACCTAGAAATTATAAGTTCTAGTGCCCTATAGCACAGTGGGATAATTATGGTTCACAATAACCTGCTATATAATTTTATAAATAACCTAATGAGAACAGCTTGAAGACTCCAAACATGAAATTATGATAAAGAGATAAAAACATTAATCACCCAGATTAGATCAGTATACCTTGTATATATGTATTGAAATATCATACTATACCTCACAAATGTGTTATGTGTTAAGTAACACAAATTTCAAATGTTTAAGCAGATAGGAATGATGGCTACTATGATCAACATATATCATGAATATGCATCAAATTATGACCACAAACTTATAAGTTTGTACAACTTTTAATAAATTTGTGTGAATTACCTAAGGTCATGGACATAATTAATCAAGGAGATTAGAATTAAAACATCACAATCTGGTTTCAGAAGTAATTCTCCTTCTTCTGAAATTTTACTAGCTACCTAAAATGCCTTCATATTTGGTCTTCACACCCAGGTATGATATATTTTGTCCTGTGAACATTGTTTAGTGTGTGTTTTCTTGGTTACTAACATTCTTCATTAGTCAAAAACGTTTCCATTT
>PVKS010000543.1:0-187479 GCA_004027875.1 Aplodontia rufa
CTAACCCTCCCTGTTTCCCTTGTCTCCTTCTACTCCCACAATATCCACCCCTTTCTTTTCAACTGAAAACCTGCAAACCTAATTCCTGCCACCCCCAATCCACCTTGAAATTGAGGACTTTGTGTTTTGGCAACGGTACCTGGAGCATCATACTGCTAAGGAAATACTTTACGAGGTGGCACTCTCGGAAGTCACAAGGAAAATATCTCAACTATTCAAAGTTTCTTCTAATCCTTGTTGATGCCTTAGCTATTATTTGGTGTTTCTGTTACCAATCAATACTAATGTTAATGAAAGCAAAATTCTACCAAAGTACATTTTGGCAATTCCAAGCACTGATTTTGTTATAACAGTACAGAATTTTCATTAAAAAGAGTAAATGTGTCCTGGGTGCTTCCTTCAATCACCACCTTTTGGTATGAATTACCCATTTCACACACTAATATTTATTCTGTACGTTATTTTCCAGTGCTGGAGATTCAACCCAAGGGGCACTCAACCACTGAGCTACATCCCCAGTCCTTTTAATTTTTTATTCTGAAACAGAGTCTTGCTAAGTTGCCTCAGCTGACTTTGAAGTTTCCGTGATCCTGCTTCAGTCTCTGGAGTCACTGGGATTATAGTGTGACTTGCACCTGGCCAAGCTGATGTTTAGTTTCTTTGGGAAGAGAAGGTACATTCAAACTTCTGTAAAAGCATCTGATGCCTTTGGGCACTAGAAAAACATCTCACTTTCCAGCAGATTGGTATGATGGCTTCACATGTCATATTTTAAATTTTAGGAGGTAGAATCATGAAAAGTAATCTGCCATAAATAGAAATTTAGAAGTTCAAATGTTTACTAGCATTTTCCCCCCTAACAGCTCGTTACCCTATACATCTCTTTCCTTTTAAACTGATCCATAATTTCCAAGGGTAGCAGATAAAGACGGTAACAAAAAGCAAATCATCTTCAAACACGCTGTGTACCTCATGGAATCCAGCTGAAACTGACATTAGCATTATCCAAAATCACTGAAGCAACTCTGCAAATTTCTAAGGCATCCAAGTTCTCTAAGGGATTTTTTTTTTAAGAAAAAAAGAATTTTTAAAAGATGGAGAGAAAGAGACAGAGAGAGAACGCATCAATTTTTTTCATTTTGTTTTAGTTTTTCCAACACTTAAGTATTTGGTGCTGGGGTTCAAACCCAGGTCCTTGTGCATGCCGGGCAAGTGCTCTACCACTGAGCCAGCACTCCGGCACCTCTAAGGGACATTTAAATGGATATAGCAAACAAGTAAAAATGAAATTTAAGGAGGGGAATGCTTGACAGACCCTGACTTTCCCAAGCCTATCATGGGACACAGAGACAGAGAGCTTTTAGGAATAAACACTGGTAAGAGTACACTGATTCTATGTGACTGCTTGGACTCTTCCGTAATATGTGCTCAATGCTAATTTATATAGTTTATGTCAAAGGAACGGCTTTAAGAATGACTGAGGGGCTGGAGCGGTGGCTCAGCAGTTACAGCGCTTGCCTGGCATGTGCAAGTATACCAGTTCAAACTCCAGCACCAAGTACAGAACCAAGTGTCAGAGGAATAAAAGTCACACGAAAAACTACATACAAATTGCTTCTCTCTTTTTCTCTCACTGTCCCCTCTTCCTTAAAAAAAAAAAGTGACTTTGAGGGGCTGGAGTGGTGGCTCAGTGGTTGGAGCATTTGCCTGGCATACTTAACGACCCAAGTTTGAACCCCAGCAACACATACACAACTAAATGTTGGAGAAACGAAGGCCAGTGGAAAAATATTTTTTTCTTTCATTCTCTCCCTGTCTCTTAAAAAAAAATGACTTTGAGACCTAAAATTGTTTAACCACTTCCAATTAGCTCAAAAGCTACTATCTTTAAAAACTAAAGTATAATGCAAACAGTCTTCAATTTAAAATGCCATCAGTATATTTTAGAAGGTGAAATTATTGCCAAAAAACAAACAAGAAATAAGAAAAAACAGCAGTGCCAAATGTGGTAGGTGAATTCTAAGACGACTCCTGGGACTGTGTTGTAACTCCCCCAGGAGTGCAGTGTGACTTGTGAATGTGATGGTAATTCCCACTGTTAGGACACTAATCAGCCTTCAGTTAAATAAAGGGAAGATTTCTGATCTCTTGGGTGAGCAACCTTGACTTGGTCAGGTGACACCTTTTATAACAGAAGCGGTCCTTTCTGAAGCCAGAGATCAGAAGCATGGTGGAAATTCTGTTAGGCTTTGAAGATGCCAGGTTCCATGTTGTGGGAGGGCCAAGACCCGAGCAAGGTAGCTGTCAAAGAAGTGGGTAGAGCTGGCACCAAAGAAAGAATCTCTGGACAGACAGCAGGAAAATAGGACCTCAGTTCTACCACTTCAGGGAACCAACGTGTGCCAACAACCATGACAGCTTGGAGAGTACCAAGGTCTCAGACGAAACCAGAGTAGCTGACTGCCCCAGACTGCGCAGAGAAACCAGTCAGGCCATGCCTGGACTTCTGATCTAAGAACTAGAGATAATAAATGGAGGATTATTTTAGGCCACTAAATGTATGGTAATTTGCCATGTTGCAAAAGAAAATTTATTTATCAGTTCTGCCCAGAACATGAAACTAATCATTAAGAGTTTATCACAGACTTTCCTTTTAAGATGGCAAAGTATTAAAATGTCTCCTTTCTTTTCTTCAAAACCAATCCAATAACAAAATTTTAAAATAAATTATTTTAAAAAAGAAAATCCATTAGAAAGCAATGACATATTTAACACAACCAAGAGATATTGTCTACTCCAAAAGGACAACAGAGGTAGAGGTGTGAGAAGTAAAGTCTGAGCAGAGAAAGAAAAGGGCCTGGAGGGGCCATGTTAACAGCTCAATTTGTTATGCACAAGGGCCTGAGGGTGAAGAATGGGGTGAAAGGCAGGGGTGTTATCAGTTGTAGTACTCAAGTTGTTAGACCCAATTCTCAGCTCTGTGGGTAGATTTTGAGACAATGGGCAATGTGAAAGAAGCAGGAAGTTCCCATAACTAAGAGAATGATAAAACCTTTACTTCCCTTAGTTGGCCAACTTCAAAGGGCAACCTCAGGCTGGAAATACAAGTGGGTCTCTCCCCTCCTCTGGAGAAACCGGACTCCTGAAGGAAAAGACCTACAGAAAAGGTACAAAGCACACTGCCCATCACACCCTGTAGCAGGGAAGCCCAGGAGTTACCAAGCTCCACCCACAGCTTTGATGCTCAGGACCTCATTAAATATAAAGAGAGCTTCCAAAGTGAAAAGGGGTTCCTGGCCAACCAAAAGGAATAGTAAAAAAGAAGCTTGGATTAGAGATGGGCAAACAGGAAAATGACTAACAATATTACAGTTAGAAAAATGGGATACTAGGGATCCATGTCATAGGAGGAAAATGCCTATAGGTACAAACAGAACAAGATCAAACTCTTAGAAATTACGAGAGTCGAAATATGAGTTTTAATACAATGAACGGAAGATAAAAGTTGGATGGATATTTTAGGAAGCAAAGCAAAAAGACAAAGATGGGCAACTGGAATTTAATTTAAAAATTACAGGATCAATTTAAGCAAGTTATATAACGATCGTTGTAAGTATCAGAAAGAGAACTGAGAAAATAGAGGCAAAAAAATCATCAAAGACATTAACACATTTCCCAAAATGTAGATGTCTACAATTAGATGTCAGTACCAGTGCAATGGAGAGAGGAAGAGACCCACAAGAAGACATACTATCAGAAAATCCCAATGTTGGAGAGCAAAAAAGGATGCCCCCAAAAGAAAGAAGATCTGATAAGATCTGTAAGAATAATACTGGGTCACAGGTAATAAACAGGGCATAAGAATGCGAAATTCAATGGTAGTGCCAGAAGCGGGAAAGACAGTGGCTCACAAAGACTTCAAAACTTTGAATGAGATTTACCTGCAAATCAGAAATCTATACCGAATGTATCATTCAACGATGAGGTAAGGTAAGGACATTTCAGAAAAATAATGTCAAATGCACAAACTTTCTCTCTCATGCACTCATTCTGAGAAAATAACCAGGATACACTCCAGCAAAACAACAGCTGAGCTAAGAGCAAAGCAGGGATTCCCGACCAGCATGAAACCCTCCAGATGACAACAATGGGAATTTCCAGACCACTGTGGACACGCCAGGTAGAGGGCTCCATGAGGCCAAGGGCCACAAAGAAAGGAACTGACAGATTTCCTAGCAGCTTTGGCCATGTAGGAAGAGAAGTTTCACATGGGTCACACTCGTCTCACACTCCAAACTCACACTCCACACCCAGGGCTTGCATCTCTGGAATGCTCATTCCCAGGACAGCCGTAAGTTTCCTTCTTCGAGTTTAGGATTTTATTCAAATGCCAACTTGTCATAGGGGGGCTTCTCAAAATGTCCACTTCTCTCCCCTTCCGCATTACACACACTGCTTCCCAAATTCAAATTTCTCTCCATAATACTTACTATTCTACACCATATCATATATTTTACGTTTTGACCACCACCTGTCCCCACCAAATGTTAAGGCCCAAGAAGGCAGTTAATATTTGACTGCTTTAATAGAATAGTACATAGTAGGTGATCAAAAAATGGTTTCCGAATGAATGGTCACCTGTTTTTAAAAGTGAGTAAAATAAAAATTAAGTCAATGGTTTAAGAATGGAACAGTTGCAAAGTCAACAGAAATAAACATCATACATCACTTAGTTAAGCAGTAAATACTTACACAATTGAAATAATGGAAAACACTACATGGATTAATGTGAAAATTATGCTGTAACTAATGGAAGGATAACAAGAGTAATGGAGGTTTGTTAGTTTATATGGTCTTCCTCCAACATCAGAGGCAGCAGGAAATTTCTAAGCTATTATATTTATGTTATTATATTTCTAAGTGATATTATTTCAAGAAATAATATGGTTTTTAAAATATGAGAGGAGGAAATAGCTTAAAGAGCTGTAAGTGGTTACAGCAGAGTGCATGAGACTGCTGTTTCATTACATACGTCCGCTCTCACAGTAATTAGAAACTGTGCATGTAGTCATCAGATTAAAAAAAAAGTCACGACATCTACTTAAAGGGAAAGTGATGGCTCTCTAAAGTTCTAAGAAAGCCTGATTCTTTGTTATTCATGAGTGACTGGCACATAAATACTTGGTGGATGGATGGATTTTTTTGGGGGTGGGGTGGGTTGGTGCTGGAGGAATTGAACCCAGGGCCTCATATATGCCTGGCAGGCAGTCTACTACTGGACCACATTCCCACTCAAGGATGGATAAATTTTGACTGTATAAAAACACTTGGAAAATTCCTTCTGGATTTCACATGAAATCTTATGAAAGTATAATGTAAAGTTTTTAAATAACAGAAAGATAAAATGTTTAAAAGACTTTTTGGTATAAATCATTGATAAAAATAAAAACACAAGTCACTTTTAAATTACGACCAACAATTATTAATATGTTCAAGACTATATAATAGGAGCTGGAGCAGTGGCTCTTTATGGCACTTGCCTGGCATGTGCAAGGATGAAAGTTCAAACCCCAGCACCACGTACACAACAATGTATCAGAGCAACAAAAGTCACATGAAAAAACTAAATAAAATTGATTCTCTTCTTTTCTCTCTCTCACTATCCCTCTCTCTTAATAAAAGACTATAAAAAAGAAAATTTTCTTAAAAGTTTTAGTAATAATTCATTGTTATGCTTTAACAGCCATATACTGCCACCTCGTGGCTATGTCTGTAAGTACCGCCTGGCTTTGACGTCTGGAAAGCAGCCTCTCCCATTTTTAAGTCACAAAAGAGACTACCTCCATATTCATCCTTTCATTCCAATTCTTCAACTGAAGAATTGAAATATTCTGAATAGAAATATAAATACACAGGAAAAACAGGCAATAAAGCTAAAGTATTTTATTAATAATTTATTGTCAGTAAGAAAGACTGGCTAATGGTAGTTTTCAGTAAAAACCTTTACAAGACCATTGCATCACAAATATACAGACACTATAAAAACTGTGTCATGGTGGTTTTGGTCCTAAACAGGTCTGCAGAAGGTCCCCATTACACTTTCCAATAATGAAAAATGTTTATAATTCTAAAATACAGCAACCCATTTAAGACATGTCCATGTATCAGATTTTCCCTCATCCTATATGTACAGGTAGAAATAAATGACTATATTGAAATGTGTTAATGAAATGTCATATTTCAGTGGAAAAGAACATATAGTGAAACCCTGGTTACATTAATGAATCAGGGTGCTAGGTAACAACACTAATGCCACCAAAATTCAGCAGAAAACAAAAGCACAAAATGTCTTCAAAGTCTAGTTAAAACTATGAAAAATCAAATCTGTACATAACATTTACAAAAGAGAAAGGAAAATTAAAATAATCAAATCTATATAAATACATGGACCATGCTAACAAGATGGTAGGACTTATTTTGCTTCATTATTTTAACAGACAAATGTAAATACAAAAAGATGTTCAGAAATGGCACAGCCAATGGAATCTCATCCAATTACAGTGGGTTAGGATACTGGAAATGGCTGACATCAAGAAGCGCATGATTCAGTGCAGCCATGCCCATTGTAGCTCACCGAAAAAAGCGCTTAAGCACTGCTGCAAAGAACAATGCAGAAGATTGTTCATATAATCTCTAGGATCATTAAAGTCCAGGCACTTTAGGAGAGAGTTGAGTGTCAGACTTCCGTATGCTGTTGAGAATCTAGTGGAGGAATCGTCACTTCTTCAAAGTGGCCGTCGTCCCCACTCTCATAGTCACTCATCATGACCTCAGATTCTACTTCACAGCATGCTGACACATCAGAGCAGGAAGCTGTGGAAGCGTACACAGACATGGGCATGTTTTCTACAGTGGAGGAGTCAAAGTTTCTTTGATACCCTGGAGGGTAAGGGGTATAGGGTTCTCTACAAGTACTATTCTCACCAGTGCCTTTTTGAGGTTCAGACATATCAACAGGATAGAAATTAGGCAGATACTGATTCAAGTTGAACCTCTGCCGACTTCTGGATGAAGACCCCAAGCTACCTGCAGCAGGCATGTCTCTAGGTGGATGTATGGATTCAAACTGATCGCTGAATTCTGGAGGCAATGGTGGCAACTCATCAGGAGCAGGGAAGTCTTCTGGAGGTGGTGGAAAATCACTTTCAATGTCATAACCTCCAGGATAATAGTCTGTATCGATGGCATTTGGATCTGCTGAGTACAGGGGTGTATGTTCATCAATAACCTCATAATTGGGGAACTCTTGTATATCTGGCAGAGGAACACTTGGCATCCAATCTGATGTATCCCAGTGGTACCCTTGGTAGAAAAGAAAAAAAAGAGATTTCAATGTGTTTTCTCCTAGATTTTGGGCTTTGGAAGAAAAGCTCAGTGTTTCAAAGACCAAAGATGCAAAAGAATTTATGCATTCATTCAAAGCTCATGACTTTGGAATCCCTGCCTCTGCCTTGAAGACACTGCCCACCTGAACCCAGTTTTGAAGATCTCTGTGAACCAGCTGTTTCTAAAATGTGAACCCGTAGTTTTAACACATACCCAACATTCAAGGAAATGAGAAGAGTTCCTACAGAAGCATTACGTAGTGTTTAAATTACATGCACTTCTCTACAAACAATTCCATCACCCTTTCAAACGACTTTGTGTAATTTAGAAATCACTGCTCTGTGTAAAGGAATTATTAGATCTGTCTTAGGACATTACTTGAGAAGTTCTGTCCCTTCAGAAAGGAGGAAGCTCTAGAGAAAAAAAAAACTATCAAAGATCACTTGATCTGTACTACTTATCACTAAAAAAATACTAGCTAATGTAACTTTTCAAAATAATAAAAGCACCCTTTAATGTGTTAAATTTAGAAAATAAGCTTTCGTTACAATAACCTAGTAAGTGTAATACTTAAAAGCAGTACTATCTTTCATTAGCCCTAGGGGAAACAGTAAATTATAGTAATACATTATGTTTCAAAGCATGCTTCCAAATCAAATAAGTCTTGAAAGAATATAACAGCTCTTGATAGACTACAACAAACAATTTTCCTGACTTTTGAAAGGGGTAAGAATTGTTTTGGACTATATAAAAGTATCTTTATCTTTTTTTAAGAAAAACCTCCTCATTTAGCATTACCCACCCCCTCTTAAGATTTTAAAATCCTTTGACAGCGGGAAAAGGTTAGGCAATCCGTGCTTAGAAAGCAGTACACAACAACCATGCACTTGGCTGCTGCTGCAAACACTGAGCAACCAAGTGAAGCAAGTCAGCACTGGGGTCAAATCGTTCCCAGTTACGTTTAGTGATTATCAATGAACAAGGGGCATGCATAAGTCACCTCTTGATTTGCTGAGGTCAGGAGCAGCCAAAGATTCTTTTGGTGGCAGAGTAGAAAGAAAAGAAAACATTGATAATTAAAACGGATAGCTGAAAAGGCTAAATAAAGTACACAGTACAATGAAAACCGTTTATAAAGGCCCACTCAGCCACACACTGTCCTCAAACCATTATCTACAAAAATTCCAAATGGCTGAAAATTCATGTAGCACACATGGAATG
The DNA here is from genome assembly GCA_004027875.1 of Aplodontia rufa. Lineage (NCBI taxonomy): Eukaryota > Metazoa > Chordata > Mammalia > Rodentia > Aplodontiidae > Aplodontia > Aplodontia rufa. Next base: position 8,608 of record PVKS010000543.1, read on the forward strand.
GAAGCAGCAGATGATGAACGATGAAGAAGCAGAGGTTCTGCCAGGAAATGCAAACACACTGTACTTTAGTTTCCTTGTTTCTGGCAACCTAGACCTGAAACACAGGATTTTCTTAGGAATTACTAAAATCTACAGGCTCTAAGAAAACATAAATTGGGCAGGTTACTTATGTGATAATTGGAATACATTTAAAGCTACACAATGTGCAGCTTTACAGCACACTATAACCTTCAAAAAGTCATGAACTCAGTTACAGACAACTAAAAATTGAAACGCCCTCCAAACCTTATCCAACTCTGTATGATTTTATATTTACTCTTTTAACCTTCCCCTAGAGAAATCAGTAGCTACACTTATCCCTCAATCTCCTCCCCCAAAACTGTAATTATACTTTCTTTTTTCAGGAATCTCATTTTACACAGGACTCTGGCTCCAAGGAAGTGGATAAGAATCTCAGGGTCATGAGACACTTACCCAGGCTAAGCTTCCAGTTCTCTCTTTGAAAAGGGGATGAAAATCCTTTAATTATTTTGAAGATTTAACAATTACAGTTAAGCACTGTTAGGTGCTACTGATAAGTGTGAATGGAGTAATCATGTAGAAACTGGGTCACTTCAGTGATTTTCCTACATGAGGCCAAAACTGCCAACGCATTCTATGAAGTACTTGAAAAATCCATGTATGTAATTAACTAATTTGTAACAAATCATATTTTATTGATGGTTCTCTACTAGGAATTTACATAAAAACTGAAAAGACTGTGATCATTCTAAAAACTGAATAAATCAGTATTTACCAAACATGTCTACAGAATTTAAGTCTTAAAAACCTTAACAATTCCTTTAAAAAAATGATTGGCAACTTTTGTTACTAAATAATTCTTAAATTTAAGCTAGTTTTCAACTTTAAATTCAATTTATACTTCATAAGATTTTTTCAGTTAAGGGAGATTGCAATCAAGGAACTTGTTAAACATCAATGTTTAAAATGTTGGAATGTCATCATGTTAAAACTAAAATTCACTAAAACAAAATAAAGATAGCCTTTGGATTACTAAGTAAAAACATGGCTCTTTTAAGGAAAATTAAATCTAAGCATCATCAATAACTCTGTTAACACAGAAGCCTCAACCTTGCCACCTCTTTCAAATCTGACCCAAACTATCCTACCTAATCTTGACAGTACAAGCAAAAAGAAGTCCTTGGGCTTTATGGTGATGATGTTGGTGTATTTCTAAAAACGTTTTTAATTTTAAGACAGGATCTCACTAAATTGCCAAGCTGGCCTTGAACTTGCCATCCTATGGCCTCGGGCTCCTAAGCAGCCAGGATTACAGGCATGCACCTCTGCCTGGCTGTTTAGGTACGGTTGATGGCCTATGCCAAGAAAACTTTCAGACCACAATTCCTAAATCAGGGACTTCAGAGCTAAATGGGAACTTGTTTAAAATGCAAACTCTCAACACCCAACCCAGACTTATTTGATCAGAAACTCCGGTGCTGGGAACCAGCAATGTCTTTGAACAATCCTCCAGGTGACCTGGTTTGTATTACAGTTTGAAAACTAATAGCGTATGCTTTTTCACCTGTGGTTACTCTAATTGCAATGCATTAATAAAGGGCTAATTTAATTTGAAATAAGTTCAGGGATGTGTTCAACATTCTTTCTTATAATTTTGAACAGATATAATTTCAAATTACATGGCTTTCACTATTCAATTATGAAAATATGCCTTCTATGATGTTCAACCATTTTCTTTGATCACAGAGAAAAACCAACAGTCACGATTCAGTTTTAGGTAATCAGAAAAACTTTGTAGTATTTAGTCTTATTCCTGTTCATATGAAGATTTTTTTCTTTTAAAAATTTTAGGTAAAATTACTTCTAAACTTCTTAGCATAGTACCACATAAAGGTAAAAAGTTCCTAACATCCTATGGGTTACTTCTGATGTCAGGGTGAATCACCATGAATGGTGAAAATTAAAGACACAATGCCCCTAGAAATGTTTCTGCATAACCCATGAATTATGAACACACACCCTCACAAATTCAAAGCACTGAAACTGATCCTCCCAAAACCACGAATTATGTTTTATAACATTACAACAAGCAAAACACAGTCTCCTACAGCCAGTGTACAACAGGAACACAAAGCACAAGCATTTATGACTATACCTTCTTTAGTCACCGTGTCAACTACAGCATTGACAAGGTGTATTACAGTCACTATGGAAGCTTGTGAAAAGGTACAAAATCTTTGATTAGTCAGAAAATAGTACAAAATAAAATTTCTTAATATGATGCAATTTCTGCCTTATAATTAAAAATGTGAAAGATAGAATGCTCTAATACAGCCATATAATTAAACATGACCCCTACACTGTTAGCTAAGTCTCAGAGACTTTTCCAGTCAAGCTATATATTTGTTATTGTTAATCAAATGAACAAAGTAACTTTTATTGGAATTCAGGAACTTTTTTTAGCTTTAAATTTTTTCACCATTATAATTACAGATCATGCTGGGCAAAACAATTATTTTAACATCTTATGGACATATGAATACATATTAAAATAATAATGAAATTTGAAGAAATAAATATGCAGTAAAAGTACAAAAGTGGTTTATGCTTGTTTGTTCTTCCCCCTGCAATTTCTTGTCTTACTGCAGATGGATTAACAGCTGGGGAGCTGGCATACCAGCAGAGAAGTATAGACTATTTGGCTGTTTCCCGGGTAAATTCTCTTTTCATCTGGGTAATTGTTTAAAGTATTTATGCCATGATAAATAAGTATGCAAATGAGGGCCAGGATGGCTCCCAAAATGTCCACATCCTGAAACTGGGAACCTGTAAAAATGTTATCATATATGGCAAAAGGCACTGTACCTACATGGTTAAGGACCTTGTAACAGGGACATGTAGAGACTTCCCTGAGTTATCTGGGTGAGCTGAATAATTAACAAGGGTACTTGAAAGGGAAGAATCCTTCCAAGTTATGGCTGGAGGGAAGTATGACTACAGATAAATGGTCATGCTGCCTTTGAAAGATGAAAGACATCCTGAGTCAAAAAATGTGGGCGTCCACAACAAACTTGGGAAAAGAGGCAAACAGATTCCTTTAGAGCTTTCAGAGGAATGCATCCCTCCCGACACCATGATTTTTGTCTAGTGCAATGTGGAGTGGATTTCTAAACCACAGAACTATTAGATAATTGTGTGGTTTCGAGCCACTGCAATAAGCTTGAAAAACTATTAATAAAATGTAAGTAGAGTCTCAGCACAAATTTAAACTTTATGATTGAGAATGACTAAATTAGGGTAATGATTAAAATAAAACCATTCCTGTATCTGGTAATTAAATCTATAACTAATTTGGCCATAACTTGTTCAAAGAACTTAGGAGTATTAGTAAGAAGAATGTGGTTTCAACAAAAACAACTAGAAAACTGACAAAATTCTGAAATGCATTTATGAAGATAATTTAGGGGCCAAAATATAAATTACTATGTAAACTCTCAATATAAGCTTTGTAGAACTGAAACTAATGGGAGAAATAGTTGTCTTGTTACTGATTATTAATAAGATATATCCATCTATTTCACTACATATAACACAGGCATATTGTGATATCATGTATAACATGCTAGAAATCAAATGATTAGCCATCTTTAGTTTGGGAAATAACTCTACAATGTATTATGGAAAATGTGGATTTATGACTATATAGATGCAATGTATTATATATGTATTACTCTAGATTATGGATTTTATTACTTTGGAACAGATAATCACTTCATTACTTCTTTCTACCAATAAAATATTTACAATATGTGAACATATTTTCATGCAAGAAAAAAATTACAGTTAAAACCTACAAATTCTGAGATTCAAAAATTTCCACTCAAAATTCCCTTTAGTGTGTCACTGAATATTGACCATTTCTCTACTGGTACATGTAAATGAGGTTAAGCTGATTACTAGAGAAATTTACCCTAGGGAAATCAGATAAACATAACTGACGTCACAGATCCCACTGTCAAACTTTCTTCATTAGAAATATAATCAAACTTACTAGCAATCTCTTAAACTGTGCTCTGTCAGTACGCTCTGATCCAAATTGGAGCTGGGGCCGCAGTGAAGTTGGGGGAAGAGACAAATAAAACCTTGTAATACCAAAGGTGCGACTGAAATTGAACATTTCAGACTATTACATCTCTTCTTTAAAGGATGCATATGTATATGTGTGTGTGTTGTGTGGTCAAAAAAGCAAAAAGAACTTTTTTGAAAAACCCATAAAACTTGCATAACTTTTAGTGTTACGAAAAATAAAACCAGTAATAAGATCATTCAGAAATCATCTTTCAGTTATATTTTCTTCCCTATTACTGACATGTTGCTACAGTCAATACAAAATACCTATTCATTAAGAACACTAATATTTTCCCCAGCAGATATTCATGCAAGTATGTAAAAGGTGTTGCTTAAAAGCGTCCAAGACGGGGCTGGAGCTGTGGCTTGACGGTTACGGCACTTGCCTGGCATGTGCATGGGCATGGGTTCGAATCCCAGCACCACGTATGACGGCAAAGTGTCAGAGCAACGAAAACCAGATGAAAAACTAAATAAAACTGGTTTTCTCTTTCTTTCTCTCAATGTCCCTCTCTCTTTAAAATAAAAGCATCCAAGAGAAATATGGCACCATTTTAAGACCTAACTGGGGGCCTAGTGCATCCACATTATCATGTAACACTCACCATTGTCGTCACACGACTCGGACTGGAAAGAACTAAGAGACTGCACTTCAGACAGGCTCTCCCGGGCACTGTACGGCTGAGAAGGCTTTTCTTCTAGAGGTTTCTTAGAAAGACAGGGATCAAGGTCCACCACTTTAGCTAAAAGAGATGACACAAAGCTGTAAGTCCTATGTGGGCCAGGACTCTCTTGTTCACTGCTGCGTTTTACCAAGTGACTACCTGAAAACTAACGAACAAACCATTGAAATAAAGACAAAAAGGAGAAAAAGAGAAATACCTTAAATAAATAAATAGCTCACCAATACTCTGTGATAGTCACAAAACAGAATTTCTCCTTAAACAGGCCTATGGATACCATTAGAAAGAAAAAAAATTGTCTTATAATAGCACACAGAAGCTAGGTGTGGTCTTGAGTGCCTGTAATCCCAGCTGTTGTGGAGGCTGAGGAGGATCAGATGTTCAAGATCAGCCTAGGAAACTTAGCAAGACCCTGTCTCAAGATTAAAAAAAAAAAAAAAAAGAAATGAAAACGTGGCAGAGTAGCACCCTGGGTTTGATCCCCAGTACTGGGGTGGCGGGTGGGGGAGCACATAAAGCTTTTTTAAAAAAGCCTTAAAAATAAATGTTAAAAAAATAAATATTAAGCTGGTAATTTAAATACTGCCAATTCCTCTGGCTATATTAAAAAAAAATTCTAACATGGAAATGTTCCCCTCCAATTATTTTTTATTATCATAAGCCCAAAAAGATCGAGTTGAGAGCTTTTATCAGTTACAAAGATGAAATGATCTTTCCAGAAAGTTAATTGGAGCACAACACTGGAATATTAATTAGAACATTCATTAAAATAACATGATTAGTCATCTTTAGTTTAGTCAGAATTGAAGAGATCTAAAAAAGTTCCTCCAATCATTAGGATTTTGAGCATATTTATCTCTAACAAAGATACATTTTGACCTGAGCCACCAGTGGCTGTGGCAGAATTTACAATTTCACTGTTTAACTCAGTAACATTTTAGTGAGATGAAAAAAGTTCTTACCATCATAGTCAAAGTCCCAGTTAGGCTTCTGTATGGAGTCACTGTCAGAAGGAGAGTTTGAGGGAGGCGGGGGAGGCAAATTTGGTGCTACGCTGCAGACAGCCACTGCTTTTCGGTGTCCATGCATAGACTCAGGGTTAAAAGTACTGAATTCAGGATGCTCTGGTATAGCAGATCCCTCAAAAGAATTTCGGTCAAGATTATTTCTAGAGTCACTTGGAATGCTCGGAGTGTAGGAAATAGGACGCACAGGCACCTGGGGTGGTATGTCTGAGTAAATGTTCTTATTTAGCTTTGAATCAAAATATGGTCTTTGCAAGAAAGCCGTGGTTGGACCCAAGTGTTTGTCTTCAGGTTCAGGCTGGTGCTTCTTCTTTCGACCAATCATTTTGCGGCAGAGAACAAACACCACCACAAGTAAGAATATCCCTGCTATGAAAACCACGATCCCTATTCCTTCAGCCAATCCAATGTTCCATGGAGTCGACACATACTGATTGGGAGCAGCATCCTCGCAGTGTTTTCCTCTGAATTCCTGGCTGCAGTTACAGTGATAGGAGCCATGTGTGTTCTCACAAAAGGCCCCATTATGGCAGGGGTTTCCAGCACATTCATCAATGTCACTCTGACACCTGCCAAGAAAGCCAAGAATGAAGAGAGACTTTTGCAATATCAGATTATGCCAGATCTATAATCCTTAGAGACTAAGGCTAAAAGCCTTCCTTAGTAAGATATGCCAGAACGAAATTAAACATGAAGCAACCAGAAAACAACAACAATAGCAACAAAAGATCTTTCAATTAATCATTTGATTGTACGCTTTGAATGTGGATTTATTTGGGAGACAAAACTTATCAAGCCAATATTTTACTATTTTTCTAGGATTCAACAAATTACTAAATCAACCTCATAAGCTAAACATCAGTGTGTTTCTAGTTTTAACAGCCAAACTATCCTTCAGAAACTTGGAATGTGCATTCTGGTAAATTACCAGCGTGTTGCAAACTCTTGTAAGTGGCTCGATTAAATGTCTAAAATGTTCCTGTTGAGGAATATGACAGTTTCATAAAACATGGAAAAGGATAGAAAACTATGGTTTCCATTTAATAATGTTATTACCTGTAGAAAACCTTCCCAGGCTCCTCACCCCTTCAGAAGTGGTCACAACCAAGTCCCACCTGCCTTTCCAAAGAGAGCCACATTGTATACCTACTCAGATCTGCCTGGCACTTCTCAAACCTTCCCTCCTCCTTCAATAAAGTTTATCTGTTTATCATCCCTCATACCCTGCTATAAAAATTCTGTTTAATGATACGTTTTGTCAAATATGCTAAGAGTATTCATTGACTAGAATTAGGAAAGTCACTTTCTGAGTTAAGGCCCTGTGACTAAGGGCAAAAGGCAGGATTATGATACAAGAGTGAAACTATATGGGAATATCTGCAAGATGTGACCGCAACAGCCTAATAAAACCGGTAGCAGAGGCTCATCTGAAAGTACCGTACTAAGCACTTAGAGATATGCAGTGAGCATTTTCTTTTTAACTGAGCTGGCAAAAAGGCTAACATAAAATGACCCCTGAAACTCAAATCTCTCACCTATTGTTTTTAAGTTATTGTACAGGCACCTCCATGCCTCATTTTTGTAACTTAGAGAGTAATGATCACCTCTTAGAATTAAGATTACAAAAGATAACAGAGTTGAGAAGGGTTTCCAGATCTCTATGAATTGTTACAGCAGATGACGGTAAAATGTCATCATCATCGCTCCACGGTGTCTGCTTTAGGAAGCAACAAACTCACTCATTGCAAGCACCTGCTGACTGCAAGGCCTTGTACGTTTGTTATTTATAAATAATACCTCTAAAGTATAGAAGCAGTTTCTTCAAGCATAATACATATTAATCTGCTTGATAGTTTCTCTCATCTCAAAGAGGAAAAAGATAAATTATAATATTGCCAATGAGGATTATCAAACTCTGAAGCAACGTCGTCTAAATTAATGAAGGCTGGTTATAAGGCATATGACACTACAGAAAGGTGGAAAAGTAAATATTGAAAAGAAACCATTTACCTTTCTCCCCTAAAACCTGAATCACACTGACAAACAGCACCATCCAAACTGTCAAAACATGTCCCACCATTTTTACAGGGTTCATCTTTGCAGTATGGACTAAGCTGGCATCTGAAGAATAAGGAAAAAAATATTCATAAACCTCGAGTCCATAGCAAAACAAAACATTAACAAATGAAGAATGTAGAGACTTCTTACATGCAGAGTAACATGTTTAGAAGATTTAAAACTATAATCCATTCTGCAATCTAAGGAAAATGCACGTACCTCTGACCAGTGTATAGTCCTCTGCATTGGCAAACGAAGTCTCCGTTGTCTACGATGCACGTACCACCGTAGAGGCAGGGGTTGGAGGAACACGGGTTGATGCTCACTTCACAGTATGTCCCTATGTATAAGGCACTGCACTTGCAGTAATAACCTACATTAGCAAAAAGGACAAAACAGTCCTGTCATTCAATGACTCAAAAGTAAGCCGTTACCTTTATGACTACATGAAGATTTTGTTCTCCAAGATCTATAAAAACTGGAAAAATTTCCATTCCCTCTGGGTAAAAGCCTTACGAACAACTCTTCCATAAGTTGAGCATCCATTATTCAAACTGCTGGGACCAAAAGTATTTCAGATTTTGGAGTTTTTTGAGTTTTAGAAAAATATACACAAACAATACTAACAGAACATCCCTAACTAGCTGCAAACTCTGAACCTTCTGAGTGCCATGTTGGCACTCAAAATGTTTTGGATGGATTTTGAAGCATTTATGATTTTAGATTTTCAGATTAGGGATGCTCAAACAAAATAACCAAAACTGTTCTTCAAAAATTTAAGAAAGAACTCATAACTAACTTTAGTTAATTATACTTTTTTTTTTTTTGGTTACCCAGGGTACTTTATGAATGAGACATATCCGCAGCCCATGCCCCCTTTTTGTTGAGTCAGGGTCTCACTATGTTACTTAGGGCCTCACAAAGTTGTTGAGGCTAGCCTCAAATTTGCAATCTTCTTGCCTCAGCCTCCCAAGCCACTGGGATTACAGGTGTGTACCCCTGTTCCCAGCTAGTTAACTGTAATTTATATAAGATTATTTGACAACGTAATGAGGGAAAAATAATCCTCTGAAAGGCCATGTACATAGATAATATTACTCAGCTCATTAATTTATCTGAAGCTCACAAGCACTCAAAGATTCAATGAGATACTAATAAACATAGAAAGCACTTTAAAGACTATAATTTATTCAGATTTTTCCAAATGAGCACAAAGAATGTCAGACTCCGCTCTGTGAGGACTGTGACACTCAGATAGTGTGGTAGTTATTTCCAACTAACTGCCCTTAGGGAACACGGCAGATATCCCCCTACTCCTCTTTTAAAACTGACCAGGGCTCAGGGTTTTTTTTTTTGGTCAAAGCAATGTGGCAATTTGGGTGAGGACACTGGGAGCCAGTGTGTGGGGTTATATCACACACCCTTTCTTCAATTTTGGTGATCATACTCTATTAGCTTCAGTGCACATATAGTCTCAAAAAAAAAAAAAAAAGAAAAAATCTTTGAAATCCCACTTAAATAATTATTTTTAAATTTTTTTTGCTCTATCAATTACACAAAGCTACATTTGTTAGGCATTATGCTTGTCATTTTTACTAACAATATTCTGTTATAAGTGGCCCAACAGAAACCCAGAATACAGAAGCTGCAGAGTCCCCACTAAGCCAGGGCTTCAAGGTAGCACTTCAGGAGGGTTACAGGCCTTCAGGAAAATCCCACTCCCATTTCTTAACAGCTAGCAAGACTCTAGTGGACCCTCTGTATTGAGCCTTCGGATAAAAGATGGTACAGAGAATCAAGAAGAGCTAAGTGATGCTAGTTCTCAACTTCCCAGGGCCAATGTCTATTGAGTTGGAAGAAGAGTTCAGAGGTGGCAAGGGTTTGCCTGTGATTACTGGGAAAGGATAAATTCTGTACAGAAATATGTTCTGCTCAAACACCTCAGACATGCCTGCAGGTCAGCAGCCCAAGAAAAAACAAAAGTATTTGGGGGCACTCCCCCTCAAGTGTCTACATGAGCGTTTTAAAGGCTGTAACGTTTTGAAGCATACCTCCAGTAGGTGACGGATTGCACATGCCTCCATTCTGACAAGGGTTACTTGAACAGTCTTCTGCAGCTGTTAATAAGCACCCAGGAGATACATCCACTGACTCTTCGATGTGTGCGTAACTTCTCGGTTTGCTATTTAAAGGTAGCTCTTGTCCATTCAAATAAATGGAGTCCATACAGCCCCTGAAACCATTGCCAACTTGGGGGCTTCTTCCATGCCTTGTTCCTTGCTGCCGGATATGGCCACCAAAAAACACGTAGTTGTCTAGGTTCAGTGTTTTCAGAGTCCCTGGGGCTGTGCCTGATGCAGTATGGACTTGGTCTAGAACCAATCTAGCATAGTTTCCACTCACGTCAAGAGACACCGCATGCCACTGCCCATCATTGACTTGAATGCTCTGAACAGAGACAATTCCAGGGCCACTTCCACAGTCAAATTTATACTGCAGTCTTCCATTCTGAATCTGTCATAAAAACAATGACTGTTCACATTACTTTCACAGAAGCTTTGATTATGACCACTGACCCAAAATCTATACGTGAGGTGGGTTTGGGGAGTAAGGCCTTGGCATTTAAGTACTTTAAGAAAGAATAAGGCCTTGATAAAGCACAAACTCATTTGTCCAAGGGATCTTTTGGGATATCAAATTCAAGAGCCAATCACTTATTTAAAAAAAAATCTGACTCATTTTCAATTGAACACACATCCCCCCAAACATCATCTATACACGAAGTATCATGTAGCATCAAGTGTCAAAACCCAGTAAGTGAAAAAACGTAGGTATGATAACTACCGCTTCAAACATGTGCAGGTCTCTCTACAGACTTGCTATATTATTAAGATGTAATATCCACAGCTTGAATGTTACTTGTCACACATGCTTGCAAAGTGAAAAAGAAATTTTCATCCTACAAAGTATAAAACTTGTACAAGTATCAATGAACTCCTTAAATGTGGAATTTGTCCATCTTTATTTTTTAAAAAGTGGACAATCAGAACATATTAAAATAAACAAAACTAAAACCATATGATCACATACCTCCAAGATACTGTAGTCAGTTCCTCGAGCATACATTACAACTGCATGAGCAGAATAGGTTCTGAGCCTCACTGTCAACTTCATCTCTAATTTGTTTTCATTTTCCATTAGACGGTATTTCACAAAGCTGTTTCCAGTAAATGTAATAGATGAACTTCCTGTGAATCATGAAGGTGAATGTAAGCGTATTTTTAAAGTATAATTTTGTTCCTAGATACTGATTTTAAACATAAGATTATGACATTATAAAATTATATTCCATAAGAATGTGTCTATGCAGAACTGACTAGATAAAAATAAAATTTCAAAAGGACAAAAGATTTAACAAATCAAGAGAGCAATAATATACAGATAAACTACAGCACAAAGAATGTTATTATGTAGAATGCACAAAGGGTTCTACACATTTAATAATAAGCAATTAGCCCAGACAATCAAACAACACTAATTGGCAAGCTATACAAGATGAAATGCTAACAGGAAATGAACTAATGAAAAGGTACCTTTCACAAACAGAGAAGTGAAAATGAAAATCGTGAGTTATCACTTTGTGTCCGTTAGACGAGGAGGTATGTGTTATTAACTGGGAACCTTCAATACTAGCAAGAGACTAGTGAATGAGACCTTCATACATGACTGGAAGAAAGAGAAAGTGGTTCCACTTTTTGAAAACAACTAGAATTTTTTTTTTTTAAAGAGAGAGGGACAGTGAGAGAGAAAGAGAGAGAGAGAATCAATTTTATTTAGTTTTTTGTATGGCTTTCATTACTCCAAGACTTTGTTGTGTACATGGTGCTGGGGTGTGAACTCACATACTTGTGCATGCCAGGCAAGCACCGTAACCTCTGAGCCACCGCTCCAGCCCTGGAAGAGTATCTTTTAAAAAATTTAAAGTGTACTTAAATCTTTGACGCAGCAATTCCTAGTTTCAGAATCAGCTGTATAAGAATGAAAATATTAATATGGAAGGATATGTGTATAAAGATATTTTTAAACAGAAACAACAACTGGAATCTTTCTACGTAAGGAAAATGTTGATTAAATCACAGTAAAGTCATGGTAGAGAACACTACACAGCCATTAAAAAGAACCAGGTTTACATGTACTGGCTTATAAACATGCCCATAATACTTTTTCTCTTTTTTTTTTTTTTTAAAGAGAGAGGGACAGTGAGAGAGACAAAGAGAGAAACAATTTTTATTTAGGTTTTCATGTGCTCAGAGCCTTCGTTGTGTATGTGGTGCTGGGGTTTGAATTCACCTACTCTCGCATGCCAGGCAAACACCGTACCGCCAAGCCACCGCTCCAGCCCCGTAACACAACATTAAGTGGAGGAAAAAGCAAGACGTTAGGATTGTGTGAAACAGTTTGCTCTCTCTCTCTCACACACAGGATGAGAAAGAGAAAGGAAAAGTACAACTCCTCAGTTTACATAAGCATTGATGAAGCACGGGGAATATCAAACTGTGCTCCGGAACACGCTGTTATAAAACAGGAAGGCAGAGTTGCTACTGTCACCATTCATCTGGGCATTTCGTTTGTTATAACAAACATACTTTGCATCTTTTTTTTTTTTACTCCAATAAAGAAAAAATTCTTCTCAGTCACTGAATTCTTACCTGGGCACTGACCAAACCTGCCACCAGGACAGACACAGGTGTACTTCTCCTCCACCGGGTCAGCAATACACTCAGATCCTGCAGGGCATGGACTGTCTTCACACCCATGGTGGACAGGTGGGCATTTTCCCTCTTTATTTAAAGAAAGAGGGTGAAGGAGAGAGATAAAAAACAGGAATTCAAGAATGATCTGCATGGCGTAGTCATCAAAGGCTGTATGTGAAATATTCTTCAAGGTCTGTTTTCATTTACTTACGTGCATTACCTGGGCAGAGACACACAGCAGTTCTACGGTGGCGAGGAGTCACAAAGCTCAGTCTGGCAGTGCTATGCGTCGACATAACGTTTTCATCCACAGACACCTTTTCATCGCAGAATTTCCAAGGGCAATCCAGTCCAGCACAGAGCTTCTGGAATACATCCAATATCCTAACTCCAATGATTTCCTCAATATCAGTCACAGAAGAATTAATCTTGTGCAGCAGTTGTTTTGTTGAAACCTGGGCACTGCCTGATTTCTCTATGAAAAGGAGGACCTCCAGGTGTGGATGAGGTTCAGAAGGCTGCAAACTAACAATCTGTATGTCGTTCCTCCTCACACCCAGGACGTTTCGTAAGGCTCGCTGGAAGTTGCGCCAGTAGTCACCAACAAATTCTTCCGGAGTGAGATTGGCAAAGCGAATAGCAATGGTGTGGTTCAACATCTCCTGTGTTATTTGCCTGATATACACTGTGATGTCAGCCACTGTGGTAAACTTGCCATCGGTCACGCTGACATTAAGAAGGTACTGCCCTATATCTAGCTTTTTGTGTGCGATCAGTTTACCCCCCGTGCTGGAAACAGAGAACAGGTTGTCCATTTGGGGATCAAGACTGTAGGTTAAAGTGTCATACACGTCTTGGTCTGTTGCATGGATTTTCCCAATGACACCACCAGAGTACTCCTCTCCAAATGCAGTAATGAAAATCTCCAGTGGCAAAATTGCAGGAGGATGGATGCTCTCCTCAATAACCCTGATGTCAACATATGTCAAAGATGACAACTGAGGTTTTCCATTATCTGCCACCTACAAGAAAAGAAAAAAAAATCACTGTCTTTTTGTTTATAATTTTTTGATAAAAACACATTTACTCTGTTTAAATTAAAAAAAAAATCAACTGTTCAATACCTATTAATCCATACAAGAAGCCTGTCCAGAAAAAGAACAAAGAGCCTTTCCCAAATTCATACTGAAACTGTTTCATCTGTTGATGATAAAGTAATCAAGTGAATGAGGAGGCCCCTCCAAGTGCAGAGAGATAAAAATGAAGTTAGGTTAAAAAACGGCAAAATCATATAAAATTTAGTTTTGTTTTCTCATGGCATGTAAGCTGTTTAATAACTGCAAGCAACTCTTCTCTAAGAACCCACCAGAAAGCATAAAGGCAGACTTTCATACCTTCACGTGCAGGAAGTAATGGTCCCGCACTTTCCTGTTTATGGCAGCTGCAGTCAGGAGGACTCCTTGCTGGTTCACTTCAAATGCTCTGTCTTCGTTTCCACTCACGATAGTAAAGTAGAAGGGTGGACCATTGTGAGAGGAATCCTTGTCTGTCACTACCAGTTGCAGGACACTGAAACCCACTGGCTTATTTTCCTGCACCAAATTTAAAAAAGAACAGAACAGAACAAAAATACTTCAGCACAACCAAATCTATGTAATATGGTAAGGGACACTTGAGTTTTTGTTTTTGTTTTTTTGTTTGTTTGTTTCTTTAAGGGGGAGGAGAGAAAGATGCAGGAGGGAGAGGGGGAGGATGAATCAGTTTTATTTGTTTTCTTCATCTGGCCTTTGTTTCTCTAACATAGTTGTGTATGTGGTGCTGGAGTTTGAATCAAGGTCCTTGTGCATGCCAGGCAAGTGTTCCAACTACTAAGCCACCGCTCCAGCCCCCACTTGAGCGTTTTAATAATATTCAATATACAGGGAAAAAAGAAAGCCTTATTGATCATCTACCAGAAAGGAAAAGGAAAACAGAAGTAGGAGGAGGGGATTGCCAGAGGTGGGGAGGAAACACCTGTGAAAAGAAAGGGTGCGTGGGGAGGAGGGAAGGTGATGTGGAGGAGCCGGAGGGATGGGGTGGGTTCACAGTGGAAGAATTGGAGACTGGAGATGTGGGAGGGAAAACAAAGGCCAGGCCAAGATGGGAAGAAGGGGAAGGAGGAAAAGCAGTAGCAGAAGATGTAATTAGCAAAGCTCTTAGTCTTAGGACAGTAAGAATGCTTTAAAAACCAAAGCACAAAAAGAGAAGAGACAAAAGCCAAGTTGCATCTTGAGAAATGTCCATCTTTTAATACTGATTTAGAGATTTCTCTACTTTTACTTTTTCTGCTTTTCTAAAACATAGTGTTTGGAAAAGAAAAATATTTCAAACAAGGAAGTAACCCAAATGCAAGAGCGCTTTTCAAAAGGAATCCATGAGCCCTCTGACAGACCAAGCTTACCTGGATGATTACACTGTAGTTTCCCTGGGAGAAGACGGGAGCATTGTCATTGACATCAGACACATCAATGTTCACAGTCGTGGTGTTGACTCTGGGTGGACTGCCATTATCCGAAGCTTGAACTGTCAGGGTGTAACCTGAAATCTTTTAGGGATTGGGGAGGAGATAGAATGCACCTTCATTTTTATAAAATCAACACACTGGGATTAACTGTTATCATTTGCCATATCCTATATCTGGGAATTTCCTAATCTACAAAGGAGTGCACTACAAATAATGTATTTTTCTCAACAACAACAACAAAAAGTATCAATAATGATTAACATTCTCCAATGCCTCTCAAAAGCACACTTATCTTCTTAAAGTACTTTTGTCTTTTAAAATCTGCAGTTCCAGGGCTGGAGTGGTGGCTCAGTGATTACAGCGCCTGCCTGGCATGCGCAAGGATGTGAGTTCAAAGCCCAGCACCCTGTATACAACGAAGTGTTGGAGCAACGAAAGACACATGAAAACTAAATAAAATTGTTTCTTTCTCTCTCTCTCACTGTCCCTCCTTCTTAAAAAAAAAAAAAAAAAAGCTGCAGTTCCATTATCATAAATAAAACAGAAGCAATATAAATAATTAGAAAAAAAGTTATATATCATATGCTATTGCTTTGGTAATAACATAGAAGGCAGTCTTCCTGGGGTCCGTATCTTTTGTGCGTGCCGCATGGGCACACACCCAGGTGCACTGGGAAGCGAAACTGGGGTATTCTACTCATGAGCTATCTCTCCAACTCCTTTTTAAAATTTTGAGGTGGAGTCCCACTAAGGGTCCTCAGGTTAGCCTTGAACTTGTGATCCTTTTGCTTCAGCTTTATGTGCAGCTGGGATTAAAGGTGTGTGGCACCAGCTCTGAGGACCTAAATCTTGCTCTTAGCCAGAAGCGTACAGGTATGAGCTGCCTCTCAGCCTTGAATGCTGACTGATGTCCAGCATCTCTGGATTAGCCACATCACCCTCCCTCTCTACTTCATGCTTGGATTGGGTCCAGCTGTCTAAATCCCTCAAGATGATCTTTGTGACCTCCTACAAAAGAAATTAAGTCAAGTGAGATAGCTTTCTTCTCAGGATAGATCCCTGTAAGCTCTCCATTCTAGAATGAGTGGTGGAAGAAATCAGAGCAATATTCTGCAGAACATTAGTCTTGCAAAATGCTCCAGGAAAGCAGAGTTGTGAGGGTAAATCAATTTGGGAAACACCACAACTTGCCTCCTCTGCTAATTCACACAGACACAAGTATGTTGTAGGATTTGGGTTCTTTAGTTTAAAATAAACAAATAAATAAATTTTACTACGCCCAGCAGAACAGCAACCCTACACCTAAGTCATGCTTCCTAAACTCTTGGGAGGTTCCTACTCTAAAATAACTGGTTAGGAAAAAAAAAAAAAAAAAGAACTGGGACTTTAATGAGGTATCTCATCACTATATCCTCAAATTCCTTGAACCTTAGATGCACCTGTAATTCTTTTGAAACTGCAATCTCTATTATCACCTATGCCCTTCTAATTCCCAAAAATAAAGCTCCTTCACTGCTTCACATCACCACCTCCATGATGCAGCTACTGCTCCTTGTCTCTTCCTGTCTGTCACTGAGTGGGTGCAGGGGCGGCTGGCTGGTTGTTCAGCCTGGTTGCCCCTTGCTCAATTATTCGCGTCTCTCTCAGTCCCTTAGGTCACCTCTATGCTCATTTGCAGGAGCATGTACCATATCTACCTTTTCAGCTTTCAAGTCTCTACGTTTGACTGAAATCTCCAAACACTGGCTGAATATTTCAACCTGAAATACGTCATTTTCCTCTAAAAACCAACGTATCAAACACCATGTTCATTGACTCCTCCTAGTTCCTACGAATTTATACCTCACACCTTCCGACTTGATACTGCCCGCTCAGCACAACCGTCAGAAGTCATTTCTGATACTGTTGCTTTCTATAGGACCACGCCTAAGCTGTGCAATTCTAGTTTTTCCTTTGTAAAGTTTCTTCATTTGTCTTTTCACTCAATTTTCACTGCTGCTTTCCCAATTCAGCCCCTTGTTGCCTCACAACTGATGAACTGTCAATAGTCTCTCTACTGCCCTTCTAGAGCCTGGACCACTCACCACGCGAAAGAACTCCTGGATGTAGTGAAGTACTAATCGTCCAAACGTCTTCTTTTATTATATCTTAGATTGCGAATATTCAATAATTCCCAAATGCCTGACCTTAGCAGGTCTGAACCTCTGACCTGACGATGTTCCTAAAAACACTTGTCATTGTATTTCCTTCTACTTCTTGGTACGGTACTTTATTCCAATACCACCAGGCAGCATCTCTTAAACATGTTCTATGGTTTCATTCTCCATGCTTTTCTTCATGTAATTTCTTATAGGGAATTCCCTTCTGGCAACCTCAAAGATTTTCCAAATCTCTGATGTTTTTTAAAACCCACCAGCTTCTAGTTATATGAAGTATTCTATTTGGCTATGACATCTCCCCCTGAAACTCCTGCATTAATGCAGGACTCTTCAGAAGTGGAACGGCTAGATTATGAGAGTTGTAACTGAGTAGCCCATCCTCGCGTGAAGAGACTATACTAGCTGGTGGCTGTGGGTAGGTGGGACATGGCTGGAGGAGGTGGCTCACTGGAGATCTGTGATGCAAGGGTTCATCTTCTCTGGGGTCCTTTCCCCTATCACTGATTCTTGGTCACCACAAATGGAGCAACTTCCTTCCATCACACCCTTCCATCAAGATGCTGCCTCACCTTGGGCCCAGGGCAATGTAGTTGGCCCACGGTGGATTAAACCTCTGAAACCATAAAGTGAAATATACTTTTCTTACTATTTTTTTTTTTCGGTCACAGTGACAAAAAGCTGACTAACACATGAAGCCACTATGAATTCTTTCCTGAACAAACATTCTATTAGCAGGAAGCATATTATATTCTTGAGGTTTTCTCAATGCAATTGCTTTTCTAGCATTTACATCTTGCTAGTCAGTTCCTGAGAGAAGGCTGGTCTACCCTTTTGGTACTTCACATGATGTCCAGCAGATACCAACACAAGGCACTTCTATTTATTGCTTTGGTAATTAGTAAATGATTCAAATCAAACTTTTGCACTTACTGTTTCTCGGTCTAGAAGTTTAGTCACTTTCACCTCTCCCTTAACAGGGTCGATTGTAAATGGGCTTCCCTGATTGCCTTCTATAATTGAGTAGTGGATGTAGCTGTTGGAAGGTCCATCAGCATCATCAGCCACGACCTAGAAAATATCACACTCTCGTTTAGGACACAGTTAAAGAACAAACGAGGTCTACACCCCTGAGAGTAACAGTCAGCTGTTTTAAGGCAATTATCTGCAACAAAGTTGGTAAATAACTGTCCAAACAAAAGACATTTTCCTATCTCCAAAGTATTTTCAAATAACCATAAAAACTAGACAGATTTTACTAAAAATTCTTGTAAAGATCCAGAAGAAGAAAACTGGAAGGGGAAAAAAATACCGTAATGACAGACTGCTCAAGAACAGCGTCTTCACTGATCACGGTGGTGTAAGTGTCCTGGCTGAACACTGGAGTGTTGTCATTAATATCTGTCACGTTAATGCTCACAGTGGCCACGTCACTTAAAGAAGGTGTGCCTCCATCAGTGGCTTCTACAGTAAGGTAATATTCGTGGGAACTTTCATAATCCAGATTCTCAATGATAAATATGGCTCCTGCATAAAAAACCCAAAATTATTTGCAATTCTTTATAACATCACCACTTTTTCTCGCTATAATCAAAACATATAAAACATTTTTTCATATAAAACTTTTAAATAAATGTTGCTTCCACTTCAAAAGTTTACTTACCATTTATGTTTTCTAATTTTATTTCTTTTTTCATTTCTCTGCCCTCCTTCCCATTGCCCCCAAGTAGTGAGAACTGAACCCAGGATGGACTTCCTGCCTGCTAGGCAAGGGCTCTACTTAGCTACTTCCCCAACCTTTTCAAAAAAATCTTTTAATCTTGAGACGGAGTCTCATCAAGTTGCCCAGGCTGACTCTGAACTTGGAATCCTCCTGCCTCAGTCTCCTGAACAGCAGGGATTATAGGCATGTGCCATCATGTCTGCTTGTGTTTTCTAATTTCTTAATTCAACAATTAAAAATCAGGAATTGGCCCATCCCTAATGTCTTACTTAATTCTCTTATTTTCCCAGAAAATATTATCTATATCCCTGCTATAAAAGTGATTATCTCTTTTATCTTTCCCTAACCATTGGTTACAACAGACTTTATTTTAATAAACAAAATGAAATTCTTAAAATTTCCATGCTATTTTTTCCTTTCCTTTTCCTTCTCATTCTTTTTAAAAGGCTTGTTCATGTTTTTCCTTTTAAAAAGTCCCCAAAGTAACTCTCTACTGCCGGGCATAGTGGTGCATGCCTACAATCCTAGTGGCTTGGGAGGCTGACACAGGAGGATCTCAAGTTCAAGCAAGTCTCAGAAATTTGGTGAGACCCTATCTCAAAATAAAAAATAAAAAACGCACTGGGGATGTGGCTCAGTGCTTCAGCACCCCTAGATTCAATCCCTGGTATAAAAACATAAAAACAGAAAAATTGTCTAATTAACATTCCATCATTAAAAATCTATTTCATCATTTAGCAATTCCTGTGACATCTTTCCCTCTCATTTCAGTATGGTTTACTCTACTTAAAAAGAGATAATAGGGGCTGGAGCGGTGGCTCAGCGGTTATGGTGCTTGGCTGGCATGTGCAAGTACATGAGTTCAAACCCCAGCACCACGTACACAACAAAGTGTCCAAGGAATAAAAGTCACATGAAAAACTAAATAAAAATTGCTTCTTTCTCTCTCACTGTCTCCTCTTAAAAAAAATAATAATTTTATGATATGCACTAAAATACCTTTTTAAATAAATAACATCATTATATACCTATTTTTTTTTATCTAAAGTTGTTACATAGCATTAAATAGAGTGTTAAAAGAAGCAACGTTTTACTTATTTATTTTTTAGAATTGCTTTAAGGTTTATTTTTCTTAATTCTTTCCTCACCTTCACATAATGATGGGATTTGCTACTATATGTTCATACATGCACAAGACACAATGAATTTGGCCAATATCATGCCCCAGTACTACCTCCCTCCTCCTGGTCCCTCCCCTCTACTAATCTCCCTTCATTTTCATAGATACCCTGCCATGAAAAGGGTAACTTTCTGAAGTGTTCTAAGACTGACAGCTACATCAGACAACAGGTTAACAAGACCTTCCATGTTCACACAGCAGGATTAACAGCACTCCTAACTTTTGATCTTGTCTTTACTAATTTGGGATGCTTTACATTATCACTAATCAATTAGAATGTGATACTTTAGTTTTACCTTTTAAGTTGATCTGCTTATAGTTTACAATGACACGCTAGAAACATATTTTATTAAGCAGAGCTATAGTCTATAGTTATACAAACAATTTTCAATTACGTTTTAAAAAACAAAAGGAAAACCTCATCTACTAACAATAAGGTTCAGTATCTGGCAAATCTAGCCTTTTTGGTAAAATAAAGGACTTCCTTTCCTTTACACAGTACGTTACCTGTTTTAGAATCTATGCTGAATTTTCCATGTTCATTTCCACTTATTATTGAGTAGGTGATTTCTGCATTTGCTTCAATATCCCGACTTGCTGCATAAACTTGAAGAACTTCTGTTCCAATTAGAATGTCCTCAGACACTGTGGCACCATATTCACGGTATTCAAACACTGGCGGGTTGTCGTTTATATCCAAAACTGATACAACAACAGTGCCAGTAGCCGTCAACCTCCTTGGCAAACCTTGGTCTACAGCTTTCAAAGTAAGGGTGTACACTGCCCGCTGTTCTCTATCCAGAGGCTTCTCTAATTGGATGATTCCAGACAAGTCATTAATGGAGAACTGTCCATCAGCAGAGTCAATCAGTGAGTAGGAAATCTTTCGATTCAGTCCTGTTGAAACATGTCAAAAGGTTTCATATCAACAAATTTGAACTTAAATTTTTTTAAATGTACATATTTTTAAAATGGTAAGACAAATATTAATATATATTACTTAAAAATTCTTATGAAAATGCTCTGGAAAAAGTAAACTTTGAATTATTGATTAACAATTACCAAATTACTGAGTAAAAATAAATCTAATTAATTTCATAAATATCTGATGTTTTTGGCAATTTTATATAAAAATTTATACTATAGTACCCAGAAGACCTCTGGTTTTATTTATTTTTAAAGAGAGGACATTGTGAAATAAAGATATCTATTTGTTATTTAGCTTTAATGAGAAATAATTATTTGAAAAGTATTTTTGGGGGCTGGAGCAGTGGCTCAGTGGTTACGGTGCTTGCCTGGCATGCACAAGTACACAAGTTCAAACCCCAGCAATCCATGTACACAACTAAGTGTCAGAGCAACGAAAGCCATGTGAAAAACTCAATAAAAATTGATTCTGTCTCTCTCTCTCACTGTCCTTCTCTCTTAAAAGAAAAAAAAGTATTTTTGGTATTCTTCTAATTCTTTAGTATTATAACAATTTATTACATTCTTTATTATAAAAATGCCATGAATATATATACCTCCTATAATCTTGTTTTCTCCATTAAAATTCTGAAAGATTTATAAGCAATAAATATAGCATTTTCTTATTATATTCCTATGATTCTAAAACCTCTTTACGATACCAATTATGTATTCATAAAATAACACTTCACTAATTAATTCATTGAGACATGAAGATCAATTCTTTAAGTCACTAGCAAGAATTTTAGTGACTCCAGAGATACATCTTACAGTAGAAGGTTCACTGGGCATAATTTTGAGGCTTCAAATATTCATTAAAAATGAATTAGTTATTGTGAAGATTTCATTTCATGATGGCACGTATGAGGTAAGATGAGTGAAACAGGCTGCATTTGGGATGTGTTTGAAAACAGTGGCTCCTTAGCCCTTAGACCAGTAGGAAGGGACAGCATCTTCCGAAGGATACCTGTGTCCGCATCTGTGGCCTGCACTCTGGTCAGCAGCGTTCCAGGCTCTGTGTTTTCAAACACAGTAATGGTGTAAGGATCAGCAGTGAACTCCGGAGCATTATCATTCACATCTTCTAACGTCAGCACAACATTAGCTTGACAAAATCTTCCACCTCCATCTGTGGCCTTGACGAGAAGATTGTAAACTGCTTGCTCCTCACGATCAAGGGGGGCCAATGTTTTCAGTTCACCTACAGAAATAAAAGGAATCACTTGAAATTTAGTCTGTGAACTGCAATTGTGCGTCGTAATTCTGTTCTTATATTTACTAAGTATGAATAACTGCTCTTCTCTGGAGAACAATTACATCAATGACAGACTCAACAGCTGGGTGAGTACACCAAGTTCCAAATTCTCAACTCTGACCAGGTGTGAGGTCTTTAAGTCAGAATATGAGGCTAAAGCCCCTTATATTACATACAATAGCCTGAAATTAAAACAGCTATAGAATTTATCAAGTTGGAACCTTTTAATTGACTAATAAATTAAACTCAAATGTTCAGTTTTGTTTTTTAAAGAGAGAGAGGGACAGTGAGAAAGAATTGTTTTTCATGTGGCTTTCATTGCTCCAACATTCCACTGCATACATGGTGCTGGGGTATGAACCCATGTCCTCAAGCATGCCAGGCAAGTGCCATAACCACTGAGCACCCTGCTCCAACCTCTCACAATTAGTTCGTTCTTTCTTTCTTTTTTTTAAAGAGAGGACAGTGAGAGAGAGAGAGAGAGAGAGAGAGAGAGAGGAGAGAAGAGGAGACAGAGAGAGAGAATCAATTTTAATTGAGTTTTTCACATGGCTTTCATTGCTTTGACACTTAGTTGTGTACGTGGGTGCTGGGGTTTGAACCTGTGTACTTGCACATGCCAGGTAAGAGCTGTAACTGCCAAGCCACCGCTCCAGCCCCTCACAATCAATCAGTTGTTAATAAAAAAGTCTTCTGTTACTTTATCACAATTTTAACAAAATAACTATAGAGGAAAACAGTTTTAAAGACTAATAAAACAATATGGATTACTGTAATTCTGGAAAATGCTGGATTATGAATTTTTGATCACAAATTCAAAAAATGTGCTTTATAAATAAAACAGATGAAGTAGTACTTTGAGTTTTTTAAGAAACTGTATAAATAATTTCTAAATTTTAAATTGTTAGCTCAAGTGATATTATTTCTCCTGTTATTTTTTTATCTCACCCCCAATTTTACACATTAAATTGCTGCTAGATTTCTAAAGAATGTCAATTCCACAGCAGCAGGGTAAATTTGAAAAGAACAATTTTAGTATGTGAACTAAATCAACCAACATACATGATTTTGTAGGAACATACAACAAAACTTGTCCCGAACCCCGTCATTACCTGTGTCTGGATTAAGTTTGAATTTTTCTGCCCCCGAACCAAACAAAGTGTAAGTAACTTCAGCGTTGGAACGGATATCTGAGTCTGTCGCAGAGACCTGCATGATCAGTTTCCCAGGAAGGGTGTCTTCAGGAATAGTGTCTGAATAAAGACTCTAAAAAGACAAAAAGATTTAAAATATTGTTGGAATACACACATTACAGTCAGCAGGGACTGTCAACAGAAGAACAAAAAGAAATCATTTCATTGTAGCCATAGAGAACATGGGAAATGACTGAAGTTTAGATTCAAAGAACATTTTTAAAAGAATTTTTTAAGAACACATGTAAACAATAAAAGGGTCCAATATGAGAGTTACCAGTATCACAATCCTGAAGCAGTCTGACCTGACATTTAACCAACAGAACATTAAACAGTATGTTGGTAAGGCAGTTTCACATTTAAATTCTTGTAATATAAGTAGTGCTCCATATTTATTTAAAGTTTAGAATAAATAATTGATATAGCTACTTATTTCTCATTTCCATGTATAGGAATTTATTGTGTGCAACAAACTGTTAACACAACCAAATGACTGTAGTTGGGAGAAATGATCCTTGTGTTATGGGAGAAAACAAAGATTTCTGCAAGGCTATGGAGGGGACAGCAAGGCTCAGATCCTTCCACTACCCCATGCCTGCTTCTCAACTAATGTTCAAATATAATAAACAGTTGTTTCCAGTTCCAGCTATTAAAGAATCCATGCCATAAAGAAAAAAATGAAGGAGGAACAGATTAAGATTTTGCTGAATGTACTTTGTGCACAGAAGTTCAATTATGTATATCCACGTATATGTGTGCGTGTGTGTGTGTGTGTGTGTGTGTGTATACACACACATACACATACCGTGCTGGGGATCGAACCCAGGACCTTGTACACGACCGGCAAGTACTCTACCAATAAGCTATCCTCCACAGGTCCTTAGGTGAGCTACATTTCATGACTCATGAAGCAGGATATTTTACAACACTAATTAATTGAAATGGTTTAGCATCCTAAGTTTATTATTCCCAAAGAAGCTATAATATTACATTCAAATAATGTGAAAGTGGTAGAAAACAAAATACATTTAGTTTCATAAGGGGAGAGAGATTCATTACCCCCACCCCATACTGTTACCCAAAAGTCCAAATAGATAGGAATTAACTTCTCATCCCTCAGATGAGAGTCCCGCTTTCTTTCAAGACTGAATTTAAAGCATCCCTTTCCCTGAGAATGGCTGTTACTTTCCACAGCGGTAGCACATCTCATACCTACTACATCTGCAGCACTCTCCAATTGCTCTGTCCCTCTCCACAATCATCTTCCCCCTACCAGTCTTCTAACCTATCACACCCTTTTTCCTCCCCTGACTCTCAGCCTGGGCACTGGTCAACTCCATTTGTTCACTAATGCACGCCACGTGATCTGCGGTCAGCTGTCCACCTACATCATGATCGGGGCTCAGAACTGAAACGTCTGCTTCCTATCTCAGCCGTCTCTTCAGCTGTCTCAACCTTTGCTTGCCACCCCACCTCTTAAGAGTGCTCACTCCCTGCTTTAACTGTGCAGCACTGGCGTCATTCTTCCTTCCCACCTTGGAAATAACCCATCCTTCACCCCCTCATCTTTCTATTAGTATCTTTTCAAATGAACTCAATGACTGGCTTCCAAAAATAACTGCCGAGTTCACATATCCTTTCCGAATATCCATCCTCAATCTCACCATCTCTAAATGTCTAAAGATGACATCCAACTAAAAGCTCCATTACCTTAAACAAATGAAACTCACTATGCTTCCTCTAAGACCAATTTCCAATCCAGGCTTATCTTTGTCACTGCCCTGGTCCTTCTCCAAACACCCTGGACAGTAGATGTTCAAGTTCTGACGCAATACCCTTGCCAGGCTGTTACACTCAGGTGGGGATCAAATGCTAGCACTTTTCAACATGGTGTCTTTGTTCCTTGCATTCTTTTATCATCTCTGTCCATTCTATGGGATTTCATTCTTCCTATCCAAATAACAGACACAACACTACCAAACTGAACTTCTTTAAAGAATTCCTCGTTCACATTATCTCTTTCAAATATAAAAGAATTCCGACTTCCTCCTTTTATTCTCTAGGACAGATTTCAAATTCCCTGGAGTGACCTTCTTATCTCTCTTAATCCAGTCTGACCCTCTCCCTGCTTCCCAGGAGCTTCCCACACTGCACACTTCTGACAAACAAAGCTACTATTCCCACACCTCAATCCTCTCCTCACACTCGGGCCTTTCCACTTCTCCTGATCGCGGAGCCCACAACCCACATCTGAACAGCTGTTCCTCATCTTGAGTCCCCTGCTCTCATTGTAACTTCAAAAGGAACAGCTCCTTTGGTTACATTTAGTTCTCCCATTAAATGGTGAGGTCCACAGGTGCAGGAGCCATTTCGATAACCACATGTGGTTTTTCTTCCTCTTTCTTTATTTTTATTAAAAAGATACGATCAATTTTACTTATTTTTTCATCTGGTTTTTGTTTTCCGACACTTAGTTGTGTATGTGGTGCCGGGGTTCGAACCCAGGTCCTCACGCATGCCAGGCAAGTGCTCTACCACTGAGCCAATTAGTTTTTCTACTCTGTAGAAGAGCAAGTGCCCCAGTATGGTCTGTCACAGCAAAGCAGTTCGGAAGAACTGTTGGCCAAATGTTTCCCCCAAAACCTTATTCCCAAATTAAAAAGCCCTTTCATGAAAGTTTACAGAGCATTTTTAAGAGTTATATACAACTGTGTCCTGTCCATAATTTAAAGATATTAAAATTTTTGAGCAATTTAGCAAAATGGTTCTGAAGCTTTTCTAGTCTTGCATGATTTGACACTTACTTCTGCTTAAACAGGAAGTGATTATAAAATAAAACACATTTAAAGTAAAAAACAGTACTGAATGATAGCCCCATTAAAAGGATTAAGAAATTTTAATCCATAATATACAAACTTAAAAAGCAGCCTACCTTTTCACAAACTGGACTGTTGTCATTCGCATCAAGAACTTTCACTTCAACTATAGCTTTTGACGAGAACGTACCATCAGTTGCTGTGATAGTCAGAAGGTAACTGTCCTTTTTTTCCCTATCTAGAGGTTTCTTCACATAGACCTTCCATTCATTCTGTATATTTTCAACAGCAAACTGTCCCAAAGCATCCCCTCCTATTATTGAAGGAAGATGACAGTCAAATTTGGTGAAGAGAGAAATAAGTAACAAGAAAAATAAACCATGCATCAGCTTTTTTACCAAAAAAAAAGCAACACTAAAATATGTAAACATAGTATTTAGCCATATAAAACTTAAGCTCAACAGAATGAATCATAAAAAGCAGTCTAATGAAATAACTGCACACAGGTAAGAACCTGAATGCAGCTTCACAGATGTGACTTCTACTTATCTGAAATACTATTAACTAAAACTATCCCTTTAGCTCCCAATTTCCATAAAATGCATATCTAACGTACTTCTAAGTCATTTTAATTTTTTACCTGTTATGAAGTATGTAACTTGTCTGTTAATCTCTTCAGAGTCGGCATCTGTGGTACTTAAGATGGCAATTACACCGCCTGGTGGATCATCTTCACTCACAGTCCCTTTATAAATCTCTGCTGTGAATCGTGGTGGACTATCGTTGACATCTGTGACAGTAACATCCACGATGGTTGTAGAGGACAGCTGAACCTTTTCACCATGATCTGATGCAACCACTTTAATCTGGTAATTGTCTCTCTGCTCATGGTCAAGTTCCTTAAGAGTTGTAATCCAGCCCGTTTCCATATTAATGGCAAAAGATTCAATAATATCTATACTTTGTGACTGATCAAGACTGTACATAACTTGACCATTGGTTCCTGAATCTAGGTCAGAAGCCCTAATCTGGATGACTCTACTTCCTCCTGGCAGGTTTTCAACAATAAATGCCTCATATGGACTGGACTCCAAGACGGGGCTGTTATCATTTGCATCTTTCACTTGGATACTAACATCTACTGAAGCCACCACTTCATAGTCATCATGAGTGCTCCTGGCAAGTATGGCAAACTGATACCACTTAGTCGTCTCATGATCAAGACTCTTCTCCAGCTTTAGTCTCCCACTCTGTCTGTCAATCACAAAGAACTCATCTCTGTTACTTTCTGGGGTATTCCCTTTGACGAGGCTGTAAAGAACAGTGCCACTATGTTCTGCTCGGATGAGATCTATTTCTGTTCCGATAGGCATGTCTTCTGAAACTGTATAGGTATAAAATGGTTCTGAAAATTTTGGAAGCTGCGTTTCTGGTGGAAGTATTTTAACATAGACAGGAACAACTGATTCTTTTGCTGGAGACCCATTATCCACAGCTCTAACAAAGAATGTGAAGAACTCATTTTCTAAGCCAATTAAGCTTTCCTTTGTGGTAATTATGCCAGTCAGTTTATTAATTTCCAAATTCTCCTTCACACTTTCAGAATCTGCTTCAATGGCGTAGGTGACATCAGCATTGGATCCCTCATCAGCATCACTTGCAAAAACTTTAATGACTGATGTTCCTTTGGCAGCACTGGATCCGATGTTTACTTCGTACTTAGTTGCGCGAAACTGTGGTGCATTATCATTGTCATCTGTGAGGATAACATTAATCGTGCAGAAAGCAACTTTTCCTCCAGTGTCCTTTGCCATTAAACGAACTGGGATTACTTTCTCTGCTGGGGTCTCTCGATCAAGTTTTTCCAAAGTAAATATCTGTCCTCTTTCATTTGTGTAAAATCTGTCTTTGGCAAAGTCATTTACAATGTGGTAAGTAATGTGACCATAAATACCAGAATCCCTATCAGTGGCTTTAACCTGAATCACCAGTGTATGTAAAGGAGCACTTTCAGCTAGTTCCACTTCATACTCATTCTGAAGAAAAACAGGACTGTGCAAATTGCCTCCAATTACGGTTATATGAACCTGAGTTGAACTTCTAAAAACTCCATCAGAAACAGAAATGTTAAGACTGTAAAATGGCTTCAAGGTGTGTCGGCGCAGGTTTGAAAGTGTGATAATTCCCGTTTCACTGTCAATGACAAAATTTTTATGGTCATTGCCAGACAGAATGGAATATTCCAACTTGTCTACGTCAGAACTGTCTGCATCATGGGCTTTCACACACATCACAAAATGCCCATGGGTGGCGTGCTCACTAATTTTGGCTTCATAAATTTGTTGGTCAAAGAGTGGTGGATTATCATTGAGGTCAGTGACATCCACTGTGACAATCACATCACTGCTCAGTGGGGGCATTCCACTATCAACAGCCCTTACAAAAATCTTGTGCTGGTGGAACTGTTCGTAATCTAAAGTTCTGATTAGTGAGATAAGACCAGTGCTGCTATCTATGTGGAAATGATCATGACTCCTGCTGTGATTTCCAAACATCTGGTATGAAATTCCTCTATTTGGTTCTGAGTCACAATCTGTTGCTTGAACTTGAACTACAGATGTTCCAATTATAGATGCCTCAGACAGAGTTGTAGCATAAGACTGCTGAACGAACACAGGAGGGTTATCATTGATGTCTTCTACTATTATGTCAACAAACACTTCAGCATGAGCACCAGTCAAAGAGTCAGTTGCTCGTATGCTCAGTTTATATGCTGGGTGGGACTCAAAATCCAGAGGGGCTATGACATTTATAACTCCTGTATTAAAGTTAATGGTAAACTGGCTAAAAGGATCTCCATCTGTGATACTATAGAATACTTTCAAGCCTTCTGGACTAGTGGCTTGTATGTGGACAACTGGGCTGTGCATCTGGATATTCTCTGGAATTTCTGCACTATAGAAAGGTTTTTCAAACACAGGCATGGCTTTATTCATAACAGTGATTGGAACTATAACTTCAGCTGAGAAAGCTGGGTTTCCTCCGTCTTTTGCAACCACTGTGACAAGATATTGTTTATTTAAGGTGTCAAGTTCAAATTGCTTCTTCAGGGAAATTTCACCTGTGGGTCCAATTTGAAAGTGTTCGTGATGTTCCTTAAGGAAGAAGTGCACTTCCCCATTTCTGCCGCTATCTCTGTCTACAGCAGTAACATAGCGAATAACATGGCCCACCTCAGTATCCACTTTAACAACAGCATAATAAGGAAGGTTGACAAACACTGGTGCATTGTCATTTTGGTCCTCTATGGTGACTTTCACAACAACATGGGCCACTGCTGAAGGCTTATGTTCTTCTGTCACTTCTACAACCACATCAAACACCTCCTGCTGTTCACGATCAAATGGTATTCCAGTGGTTGACAGCACTCCTGAAGTGCGACTAATTTTAAATCGGCGATCCGGGTTGAGGATGTGATAAAACAAAGGCTCATTGATTGGATTCCCAATAGCAGCAATGACAGCTAATGTTTTGGCTTCTGTGGAGTTCTCTTTCACTACTGCAGAGTAGAAGTTCTGCGTAAATTTTAGTTGGCTCTCTTTGCTTTCTTTCACATTAATTTTCACAGAGGTGAAGCTGGCAAATCTGCCATCAGAAGCACGAACGGTTAACTCATAGCGGCTTCTTAACTGGGTTGTATTTTGTACAGTTATAGTGCCAGTCTTGTAGTCCATAAAAAACTTCTCCCCAATGTTGCCTTCAGTGATGGAGTATATTAGCTGCGAGAATGCTCTCGAATCAGCATCTGTCGCGTTTACTCTGATGACTTTTACTCCTCTGTATGTTGGGAGTAGAAGAGATGCTTCATATGATGATTTGGAGAAAACAGGAGGGCAGTCATTAATGTCAATTACACGGATAGTGACATTAGCTGCATATTCAGCAAATAAACGTGGCGTCCCCATGTCGTGCACTTGTACAGTAAAGTGAAAAACACTTGTTTCTTCATAGTCCAAACTTAGTACTGTATGAATGGCACCAGTGCTAGAATCAATAGCAAAGTATTTGTGCACAGATGGTTCAACAATGTGATAGACAAGCAAAGCATTTGATTCTTTATCAGCATCAGTTGCTCGAATCACTAGTGGGACATTCCTGTCTGTCAGGACCACACTATTGATTGAAGCTGATTCACTAACGAGACCTGAATATTCTGCCTGCATAAAAACTGGCAAGTTGTCATTCTCGTCCTGTAGATGCACTAGAACAGTTGTATTAGTGGACAGCCCAGCCATGTTGGTTCCTTGGACTGTCAGTGTATAAATGGGCAAAGTTTCGAAATCCAGGGCTTTCTGAGTAATGATACTTCCAGAATGTGGATTAATATCAAAAGCATCACCTATATTTCCATCTTTTATTTCATACACCACTGATGACTGACTATGGGCTGTAACCATTCCAACAAAACTCCCAATGTTGGTACTTTCACCAATTTCAACAGAGTATTCTTTTGATGTAAACTTAGGGGCAGCATTGTCAGCAATTGTGACAAAGACATGCACAGAAGTCATTTCACTCATTGGTGGATTGCCTTGATCAGTAGCTTTTACCATTAAATCATATTCCACTTGGTTACTCCGATCTAATTCTTTGGCAGTTTTTATGGAGCCCAAGATGGGATCAATTGTAAAAGAATTTCCAATATTTCCTACAAGGGAAAAAAAAACACATTAGAGGAAAATACTCAATAGTAGTAGTTGGACAAGGAGAAACAAAAAAATTTTTAAACTGACAGTCTGAAATTAAGCAGAAATGCAGAAGATATGACTATCTGAATGAAACCATTAATTATTTCCTGTCTCATTTTTATCCACCTAAAATAAAGCATGCTTTTCTAATTTTGGTTGTAAATTATGAAAACCAAGAAACAGAAGAAATATCACTTTGTACCTAAAGCCAAAATTCACTCTCTGCTGGTTGAATCAGAAATGCATTGTGGAAAGGCATGATTATCTTTCCATAGCATCTGAGTTAATGATTTTCCAACAGTCCCTCAAAATCTGTCTAGAATATATTTGCATTTGCAAATTCTCAAGGTTCTTATCAATTATGAAAAGGAACATTTCAATTCACTAAGAGAATTTACATCAAGGTTCAAGAGAGAGTTGTCCTGTATTTTAAATATCCAGGGAACTGAAGAATAGTTTTGTGTAACTCACTCTACTTTACAGGTTTATAGATTCCAAGAATACTTCCTTCTTAGAACTTTTTCAGGCTAATCTATCTTCTAATCAGTGGTTCTCAACTAGGGGCAATTTTGTTTCCAAGGAGACATCTGGCAACATCTGGAGACACTTCTGGTTCTCCCAACTTGGAAGGTAAAAGCCCCACTGGCATCTGGTGGTAGAGACCAGGGATGCTGCTAAACATCCTACCATCCACAGCACAGACTCCATGACAAAAAAGATTTCTGGTCCAAAATGTCAATAGTGCTGCAGCTGAGAAACAAACTAGCAGGATAGATTGTTTTTCTTGTTTTCCTTTGAACCCTTCCAAGGTATACTATATGGAGAGATTTAGCTATAACCTCAACCGCACAAAATCCCATAGTTCTGTATCTTTTCAAGAAACCAGAAATTCTCTATAGCCATTTTGGACAGATCAAGGCAGAATGAGGGTATTTAGTAAAGATCTATCCATGGTCCTCCATCCCTTTTCAGTTCCATAAACAAACGTGCAGAATTTACAGTACTGAATTTATTTTCCCCAAATGAACTATTAAACTTACCTAAAACAAAGTTCACTTGCCACTTAACTACCTTCTCAAATTCTTCTTCTCTAGGTTTACAATCAGTATGACACTTCACAGACCAGACCTGCTTAGGGTGATGTGCAAACCAGGGAACGAGTCAAGTACTTCTTTCTCCACATCATTAACAGTAAACACTTCCTCTACAGTCTTCATTTCCTTCCTTTAATACATTTTCCAAAAATGCATGACAATTTTTAAGGCCAGACCCAGCCTGGTTTTCATTAAGTCTGCCTGGCTCCGCATCCAGGCCTCAAGGCAGTGCCTCAGTCTGTAACAGGGAGGAGGCCCAGACTTCCCTGGGCCCTGAAGCTCTGGGCTGAGCCCTGGCCCAAGGATGGGCTCCTGAAGCCTCTGCCAGGCTTCTCAGACACTAATATCCGGCCTGACTCTATTTAGACAAGTCAGTGATCTAAGGTTCTCTCTCAACGACTTTAAGGCAGTCATCAGAACTCAGGGATGCTTTTCTCATTCTACCCAGCACATCACTCTTCCTTCCAAAATTGTGACAGACTGCTTGGCCTGATATGGGAGACCACGGTAACCTTTGGCAGCTTTCTGCACCCCTTAGACTTTCCTGTCTGACCTGACAAGCGTATATTCACCCATCTACGTGTATTTCTCCTATTTTCCATAGTGAAATTCTATTTGCTAGTAAAGCTTCAAATATGCAAGCCTTCAAATGAAGGCATCAGTCAATGATCTTGGTGGTAAAGCAGCTGCCAGCGTCACAATGCACTACTTTCTGCACAGCTTGTTCCTGGTCTCCAGCAACACAGGTGTCTTCTTTGTACCTCCATCAGGAAGGCACACTCTCATCTAAGGGCTCCCAAGCTGTCCTCAATCTTTCTGTTCATATATTAAGGTTTTTCCTGAATGGCCCTGCTCAGATAGTATGATGGTCAGGCCTTCCTTGACCTCCCTATTCAGCATGGCTCTTTCCTTTTTTTTTTTTTGAAGAGTGAGAGAGAATCAACTTTATTTCTCTGTCACTCAGTTGTGTGTGTGGTGCTGGGGTTAGAACCGGTCTTTGCACATACCAGGCAAGCGCTCCAATCGCTGAGCCACCACTCAACCCCAGCATGGCTATTTCCTTGCTCTTAATCAGTTATAAGAAATTTAGAAACATTTTTTATCATCTTGACTTTGAATACGATGGCTCTGAGCTTGTCACTGATATTAAGGTTAAACAGGAACCAGCCAGTGATTTAACGTATGGAGCTCGCTCTCTCTCTCTCTCTCTCTCTAAGCACACACAAGCACGCACAGGCAGAAAACATCAGTTATACAGAGGGAAAGCAACATATTTTTGTGGAAAAATTGTAAAGGCTGTCGACTGGCCTAAGAGTGCCCCTACTAGTAGTTATATTTGACAACACTGAAATATAAGAACCATATTTATGAGCCAATGATAAGGCAGTGAGTGGCAAAAGTTTACACTTGGTTGAAGGTTCATTCATTCACTTTAGCTGAAATAGTATAACTTGAAATTGCTTTCTGTATTTAAACAGGGAAATTATATGGTCAAACAAGTCCATTTTGCTGTTAAGCTATGACTGTACTATGTATCTCTCTCACAGCATGAAAGAGAGAGGCAGGAGAGTTTGCTTTTTTCTGTGGTTGACACACTGCATGTGGTCAGTCAGCGCCTGATCAAAGCACTGCTACCAAGTTTCACTGCAATCACATTTAACCTAACTTTGGAGAATAAAAGTAATTCTACTCAATAAATGTATTTACGGGTATTTCCAGATGTTATAGCAATAGTGAAGTAGCACTCTAATAATCTACCTTTTAAAATAACTTAAAGAGAAGCAAACACCACACAGCTCAGAATGTGGCAGGGATATGTCTCCAGTGCACAACCCAACTGATACTGCAAATATCTTTTAATTAAATTCCTTTTCCCCCAAAGACTCCTAATCAGACCAATAAATTGCTGCTAATTAAACATACAGTGTTATAGAGGGAATTTATAACTAGTCTTTTGAACTTTATTAAATGTAATCTGACACAAATTAGAAGCAGCTGATTATGAATAAACTGCTATGTGAAAGAATATTTTATAGTTCATACTATACCTACAGACGTACATACATACAATTCTACAGCATTTTAACGGTAGTGATTTCCTAAAAAGTGATTGTTTAGCATAACTTCATGTTACCAAAAACATATTAGAAGTCCTAATTCCACATTAGAATAGTCCACCGGTACTACCTATTCTTTGAGAGGAGATAGGAGTTCTATTCTTAGAATACCAAATTACTTATCCCATCAGTCATTACAAGCATTTGAGGAATGCACATGCCTTTACTTAGACACCAACAATCATATTTTAAACACCCAGTTGTTGAAAATTATGTGAAAGCTAAGGGAAAGTTTGACATTTTCTCCTACATAAACCCAGTCAGTTTGTCTATGACAAAATTACTTTATTGAAATGCTCAGGCATGCACAAATGGAATGCACTGTTTTTATAACTGCTAAATTTTCGAACCAGTGGAAAAACACTAATCTTTATTCAAGGCACTAACTATACAACAATGCATTTTAACACTGCAATCACAGGTGGTATATAAAATCTTATTTGTGAGTAATGAACTCAATTTGATCATTTTAAGGGAAACAAATTAAATTTCAAATATGGAAAGAAATAAAAATAGTGTAACCACGTAAGTATGCTAGTAAGCATTTTCTTAAAATTATTCTCCATCTACTCAGATTTTGATTTTATGATCCATAGATAATCTATGCACTATGGAATCTAATGGCTAGGAGAGACCATTTCTAAGTAGGTAAAGCTCTGGACTAACAACAACAGAAATCAAATAAAGTGGAGTATTTCAATTCTCTAAAACCATTACAAAGACAAGAATGAAAAAGACAATATTTCTTATACTTACAATGGCACTGAAGAAAGCAGAAAGCTGCCTTCTCAATATTTTACCACTTACTTGGATTATCTAGCATGAGTAGGAAAAGTCCCAAAGCAAATTTCTAACTGTAATCACATCCTCTAAAGCAGAAATCTTTTAGAACACCTATGCTTGTGGACTAGCAGTAACCTGTTACCTATCAAGCACACATACAAAGGCTCTGAACTTAGCACAAAAAATAAGCTAAATCACCCCATGGAACAAATAAATGCATGAGTGAATGGCAGCACAAAACAGAAGAGGGAATAAAAACATTTCATGTTGCCCTGAACACTTCTTGATGATCCTGCTTGTTATCATCAGCAAGTCCCTAGATCTCTTGCCTGACTATACCCAGAATCACCAAGGCCCACAGTTTCAGTTGGCCTTCCAGGTCCTAGATCCCTCAAGCCCAGTAAAAGCAGGCTTCTCAGCCATCTCAACATTTTTTTCTAGTCTCGGACCCCACTTTGGTCTACCGTAACAACCCAATCCCACTCATGAAGCAACTTTTAAAGAAACAGGGGGTTTAAGATGGTGGAGGGGAGCTAAACTCAGGAGAGAGATGAGAGGTAGAAGACACTTCTTCTGAGAACTAATCCCAAAAGAATGGAATAAGTCAGCACTCTAGCATGGAATTTCAGGTTCTGCACAAGAGAAAATACTGTCTGGACTATAAAGTAAAATGTTAAATTCCTAGGCAGTATTTCCTTAAGTGCTTCATAGTTAACCAATATTTCAAGAGGAAAATGATTGTGTAATTAAAATAATCTCAGAAATACTGAATTGGTCAAATAAAGTTTTCTTTTCTGTAGGACTTATCATTCTTGAATTATATTAATATTGTGAATCTCCAAACTTACAAACTTATTAGGACTAATCTCTGTTCTC
Organism: Aplodontia rufa; assembly: GCA_004027875.1. Lineage (NCBI taxonomy): Eukaryota > Metazoa > Chordata > Mammalia > Rodentia > Aplodontiidae > Aplodontia > Aplodontia rufa. The sequence continues at coordinate 44,687 of PVKS010000543.1, forward strand.
TGAAGGGTTAAAAAAAAAAAATCCCCTTTCCCCAATGTGTAAAACTTCAGCTAAAGATCAATTTAAGAAATTTTTGCAGTCATACACAGAAATGCTGTAACAGCTAGAACTAATTTTAGAAAAGAAATATGCTTTAACAAACAGTTAAAACTGAATTCTCCAAAAATACCTGATTCAATTGAGTACAGCACTTCGGCATTTTTCCCTTTGTCTTTGTCCAGAGCTGTAACCTGCAACACCACTGAGCCCACAGCTGCTGACTCATAAACCCGCCCTTCGTAGGAGGAACTGGTGAACCATGGGGCATGGTCATTTGTGTCGCTGACATTAACGACAATCCTTGCAAAGTTGCGTTTTACGGGGACATCTTGATCCCGTACCTAGAAGAAAAACACATTATCAATCCAAATGGGGTTTTCTTTCTCGTGGATTAAAAATCACTATCATTTTCAAACACATGAAATCTTTACGGAGCCACATGCAGGCAGAAGAGCAAGCACATGCTTACCATGACTGTAAGAACATGCTGGTGAACGGCTTCATGGTCGAGTTTTTCCAAAGTATAGAGGGAGCCAGTTGCAGGATCAAGACGAAATTTTTTGAGACTTAATGGGTCTATACTACTCTGCAGAGTGTAGATTAGTTTATTTTTCTCATCCTTATCCACAGCACTGATTTGCAAAATTTCTGTTTCGGGCACTGTATCTTCAGGAATAACAATTTCATATTTTGAGGTAGAAAACTGGGGACGATGGTCATTTGTATCTATTACTTTGATGAATACCTATAATGAATGACAAAGTGGCTCACACGATATTCCTATGAGTTTTAATATTTGAAGAGTCAAAACAATCATATCTACATTGAAAAAATGCAATATTTTAGCAAAATGTAACAAATATGAGAAACAAGTCGTAAAAAATCTACAAGTAAAATATCCTTAAAATTTCCCATTGCTATATCACTAATTTAAAATATGATTAAGATAATGAAAACCTTCCTAAATTCTTCAAAATGACTTTGAAGACACAATGATGTTCACACTTAACATTTCTTTATAAAATATGGACTTAGTGACCTCTTAGATGTCTACATAGAAAACCGCTGTAGGTTACTCATGGAAAGATAGCAGACAATTTACTTTGCCAGGACTTATAAAAGACTCACTTCCTATACTAGATTTGAATATGTAACTACTAATCTACTGAGAGGAGTGATAGATGGTCGTGCTATGTAAATTTCTCATTCTAATCTGAGACTCCAAATTCCTGTTGGAGATTTTGCATGTTTAGAAAGAAAAATTAGAAATGTTTTTTCAGGCTAGGGATGGCGTTCAGTGGTAGCATGCCCTGGGTTTGATTCCTAGCACCACCAAAGGGAAAAAAAAAAAAAGATAAAAGAAAGATAAGAAATGTTTTTAAGTCATTTTTTTTAACTTCAAGACCTATAAAGTAGTAAATATATTTATTTACTAAAATCAATTTAAACAGAATGGAAAAACTGTCTTAATTATGTCAATACACAAGAAAAGTTTTAGAGGAAAAAGAGTCAATGTTAAAAAACTCAGTCCTAAATTTAAAAACAAAACAAAACATTTTTTCTTTTTTTACTTTGACAGAGGACTAATTTTCAGAATGGAAAGATGTATACAGATAAGGCACAGTAGAAATCAGCACCAATCACAAAAGCTTATGAACAAGAAATCTAAGCTTCACTGATTGCTTCAGAACAAACGGGTTTGTTAGTCCAAGCAGCCAAGAGGTCAAAGTCCTAGCACAGGTAATACTGTTAACCACACTGGAAGAGGCACATGAATAGGGACCTTTTCATAACACCACATCAGTTTTTTCACAAAACTGTACAGTATCAATGACTGGCTTTTAACACTAAATTTTACATAAATACTAAGTTCATTTACCAAATAACAGAAAGATTTTATATGAAAGTTATATGTAAACATCTAAAAGTAAAAATATCTCAACTTATAAATGTCAAAGATGAACCAAAGGCATGGCTATAATTTCTATAAATTAAATCATGATATATTCATTTCCACAATAAACTTAAAAATTTTTTTACCATGGAGTAGGTGTTGGGCAAGATGTTTAATCCTGCACCAAGATCAATTAATCACTATTTAATAGAAAGAGCTGGAAGTTAAAACACTTAGTTTTAACAAGGCTGCTAAAACATACTTATTGGGCACTTATGTACTCGCACTTGCCTACACAGGACTGAAGGTGTAAAACAAGTGTGCAATAGTCCCTGTCCTCATGAGGCTTTCAACTTCACTGGGCAATGTTGTGCACTACAGAGCCTAACTACATCTCAAACATTATCACATAAATTTTTAAGAGTTCTGAGACTGACTAGGACATTCAGAAAGCTCTTAAGAAGGAGCTAAAATTTTGCTCGAATAGTTTTTAGGCTGGTAAGTGAATGTGTACTAGGAAGAGTTTGGTCAAAGATATGAAAGCAAGAGGTGAGACTGAAATTGAACATGCAGAGCCCTGACCCCACTGGAGAACTACAGATCCTGTATACTCCAAACCTGATCAGAGGAAATACTCCTTTACCTCCTCTGCTCACAGGCAGACCCGTCGAGTAGCAAGCAGCACAAGATGAACTGCTAGGAAAGAGAATGCAGGTAGGAACCTAAATGAAGTACTTGGGGGAGGGTGACAAAAGTCAGTTCTCATATGCAGCAGCTACTATGAGTGCTTACTAGATGACAGATTATAAGGGCTTTAAGAGCAAGGACTCTAGTATGTCATCTTCCTTAATCCTTACAAAAATGTTCAGGATTTTTAACACTATACCTGTTTTCCAGAAAATCGAACTAGAGAGGGTTAGAGCTTGCCCATGGATAAGAGCAAGAGGAAGGGATGAGAATTAAACCAAGATGTCTGCTCTAAAGTATGCAATGCCCATGCTCAAGAAAAAGTCCTCCCCCTCCCACCACCTCTCCCCCCAAAAGAAACATGAAAGCAAAGGTATTTCAAAGAAAGAAAAAAAGAATTTGGTAAGTTACTGGGAAAGACAAAAATGATAAAGCAAAGTGATGCAAATTAATATTGGTCAGCATCCAATCAGAAAATGGCAGGCCGGGAGAGCAAGGAGAGTTGTTTCAGCAGAACACTGGCATTTTCACTGCCCACTTCCAGTTCCTACTAAGCTGAGGCTATCCCATGCATAAAGGACAAGGCTCATCTGATATTCTCAGAAATCTCCTGAAATCTGGCATCTGCTGCTACCGGCCCGGATGCACAAAACCTGCTCTTTAGGTTCTTGAGTTTACCTACAAACTCAAATCTACCTTGCTGTGGTGCAGTGCCTTATCAGCACTGTTCAAACTTCTGTGATCCTCTCCTGTAGTGTCTGCTGCTGCCCACTCCCAGATTTGTATCTCTCTGTTCTCAGTCCCAGATTAGAAACCTAAACCTAATTACTGATTGCTCCCTTTGTCCCACACCATGGAGGGTCAATCTAGACTACGTAATCATTCTCTTCTATTCTGTTTCCCTGCTAGCAATTCATTAGGCTATCAAGACCCTCTGAAAATGACTCAAAATAAGTTGTAGAAGTATAAATGAAGCATCGAAATATAAGAGAAAAGAAAACTAGAATATATTTCTGATTTTGATAGGAATTTTAGTAAATGAAAACACGATATTCCATACTAAACTTCTAACTATATTAACTAAATATACAATTTTTGGGAAAGAATTATTTTTATATACAATAAATGATCCACTGCTTAAGCTCCTTTCTTAATCAACTTCTAGGTAATCATGTGAACATGACTATACATAGTTACATTAAAATTTCCCTCTCAGGTTTCTTACAATTTTTGATTCACACTTAGGCTCTGAAGTTTAACTTCAGAGATTTATTTTTAAAGTGAGAAAACTAACAAAATGGAAATTCTAATACTCTGAAACAACTTTTACATAGTAATGTCAAAATGACCCCAAAAGCATATACTATAGCAAACAATATTAATTTTACATAAATTAAAAAGCATGAATATCTGGAGAAAGTAATAAAATATTTTCATAACTGGCTTTAAATTATCTACTCATTTATTAATTGAAAATACATCACAGACTACAATTTTTATTCTTTAATGCAAGTCCATGATTTGGTAGATTATGTATCTCATTTTAAGAAGTAAAACAGTATAATCTAAAGATAGAAAACTGGAATTCAGAAGCATTCTGTTCTCTAACCTTTAATTTCTTCCTTTCTAAGGACACACCAATCATATACTAGCCTTTTATATGATTTCTACCATCCTAATGGAAGCTCTAAGGCAGCAGGATTTTGCCTTTTCTTACCCTTTATTCAAGCTTACAAAACAAGACCTGGCACCTAATATGTGCTCAATAAGTATCTGTTAAATAAATCAACGAATGATTTGATGCCTTCCTCCTGAAACCCCACAGTGATTATTCATCTTTTTGTATATCTCAGCCCATGCTGAGAATCAAAATCAGTAAGAAATTAAATTAACAGTTAAGTTTGAAAGCCCAGCAATCTAGTCATCTCTTAGGAACAAATAATGGTGCTAAAGGAACTCTTAGAATAATTAGTAAGTTTTGTGTAACTCCAGTTAAGTTAGTCAGGGAGGAGGGGGATGATTTAAAAAGACTAATTAATCACTTTAATCAGCTTTCATGAAAATGACTTGTACAATTCATGCACAACAGTGATATACTCTACGTTAATATAGTTCAGACATAAATGTAAAATTAAGAGGATTTGATGCCTTAACAATACTTTGGTTGAGTTTTAATTCTTCTGTAAATTTTTTTGAATAGCTTAATCACATGCAAACCCCAACTGGGATTTGCAGTTAATTTTCTCTTTCTTGGTGTGTATGTACAAAGACTACATCAACATATTAACTTCTGACTTTAGAACCTCAAAGAACAAAATTAGCTGCTCATACTGTCTGTGGGCCCTAAAATTAGAACATCATCTCAACCTTCCTCTGACAAACACTTCATTAGTACTTCACTTACCTGGGTAAGGACAGTGGTTGTTCCATCTGTAGCCTCAACTGTCAGGTTATAGTTTGATTTTTGTTCTGCATCAAGAGGTTTGGCAACAATGATGGTTCCAGTGCCCTTGTCCACATCAAAGTGACTATCATAGTTGCCACCTAGTTTAAATTAGGACAAAGAAAAGAGTTAAAACAAGTCACAGAATACAAATCTGTCTTTTATTTTATGGTGTTCTAATACTTAACAGCAGTGAAAAAAAAAAAGACACCTAATATAATCAAAATGATTCCAAGCAGCCAGCATTTTGAAAGGCAAGAAAAGACTGGCTAATTAGAAAGATAATGCTTTATGGTAAAACTGAACCTTAATTGTTGAGAAGCCATGAGTTGAGAAGAAACCAGAAAGCAACTCTGAAAACAGAAAAACACTGCTAATATTGCCAATAAACTACTTTCAATTTGTTTTTCGGAGGTTTTGAATATTTGTTTAATCTGTATCACTAGCTATGTGAACATATCACTAGCCATTTAAAAGCTTAATTACTGAAAAAAATTGATATTTTGAACCTGCCTTAACAAAATAACCATTAAAAACAAATATTAACCCTGAAAAAATAGTGATGGTTAACTTTCATCAGATTTGGCTATTACACACTATTTAAAAACAAATTTTCCCATTGTAATAAAAAAACAAAGCTTAATGAAACAAAGTTTCTGTACTACAAATAGTACCCAAATAAAGCCCAGTTGTATTCCAAGTAAAACTCTCTTTAAATCCATTGCCCTTGAGATACTTAAATCAATGAGATGGAAAAGAATGAAAACACAGGCTTTAGGTCATGATGAATTTCTACTACTACATCTAACCAAAAAGCAAAACAACATACACACATGTAAGGTTGTAAGTCAAACTTAAAACTATGAATCTAGGGATGATTAAAAGACGACATGCTTGCAAGTGGAATGGGTGACCATGAACACACTACAGAAAGAAACAAATGAAAAACAGTCACTGGAAATAAAAAAGTTTTCAGAAAAAATGATGTTTTTCTTTTAGATCTCATAATCTGAAGCAAATTATGTGATCTCAGCAGATACCTTCTGCTGTACAGTTCAGGTCACAAGTCATCTGAAAGATGTAAAACACTTCTCTAGCAAGAGTATCTCCTGGCACAGCCAAAAGAAGCAAGCAAGCATGGAAAGCAAGCAAAGGAGAAGAACAGTCATCAAACCAGTTCCATAGACAGAGAGTACTGAACAGTGAAGACAGATACTCCTCACCAGCATCCTGTTAATCTGGAAATGTGATACAAGTTAAGAGAAAGTAAACAAACTATTTTGATTATAGTTAACTATGAAAATTTCTTTTTTCTTTTAAACTGTAATGATCTTAGAGATGCAGTCAATTAACTATTTCACAAAATGAGGACAAATAATCCCACTGTGGAGTGTGAATTTGAAGAGGTAAAGCCTGTACCACATGTACCCAGTGATCCTTGCAGCCTACGTCCCACCAGCATCAGCCTTCTCAAAGAGCTTTTGGGAGTAACGCAGCTAAGGGGTGGAAGAGGAAGGACTATGAAGGACAACCAGAGATAAATCACATCACATACTTTGGATCTTTAAGTCGGCATGCAAATAAAACATTGTGAAAACAGAATGAAAAGATCTAAGATGTCAAAGTCCAATGTATATTTTTAAAAAATTTTTGAATATGGTACTGCATTATATGTGGAAGCAAAATCAAATGACAAAAAAATTTATTTAACCATGTAAATTGTATAAAAAGGTAAATTAATCTAATGAACCCTGTCTCCTACTAAAAATAAAGTAAATAAAACTCAACTGGCATAGCTGGCACCATAATTTTTAAGTTTTACAAAATCAAAATATGTAAGTTTACATATTTGGCACTGACATGCGACAGTCACCTAAGGACAACTACTTTAAATGTTCTAATCTTATTCACTAGAAATAATAATGTGTCGTTTTATATATGGGTGTGTGTGTGTGTGTATTCTTATGTGCATATATAACTAAAACATTTCGTTTTCTCCATAACTTCCTGATGTATTAATCAAGAGATTAGTTTAAAGCAAATTCTTCACCCATAAATCTTATTCCAACTTTAAATTTTGAGACATGCACAAAGATCAGAAAACCATATGCAGGTTCCTCCTCAATGTAACCCATACATGGAACATGACAAGCAATGCTTACCAATGATATCAAACCATAGAGGAGTGCCTGCAGGCTCAACAGATATTACTCCAATCATGTGAGCAACTGGATCACTCTCCATTACAGTAAAGGTAAAAAATGATTCTTCAAATGAAATTGGCTCCCGGGATGGTTTGGGTTTTGAGATCCATTCAATGTGGAGTCTGGTGGTTGATGACTTTTGAGGGCGACCATTATCAACTGCCCTAATCTGTAGAACATGAACAGAGGATAAAACAGCAAATCATAAGACATTTTCCAACTAAATCACAGACTGCTGTCTTAAGCTGAGGCAATTTTAAAATTCTTTAACATTTGTATCTGAATATACCATGTGCTTAAAGCTTGGAGAAAAGAGCAACGACTTCCTGACCATACTCAACATCAATAATACTCAACTGGAATGAAAGCTGAAAAGAAAAAAACACAATAAACCTACACTTCTCAGACATTATAAAGCACTATTTAATTATTAGGTCACAAACACTGAAGCCATTTACCAAATAGAGAAAAAGTTATAAGAGACACGAGACTAGGTTCACAGTCAAAGCATTGAAGAAATTTAGAGATTATGATCTGAACTCACTGAAAGAATATCGTATTCTCCAGCTGCAGAGAACTTTTTGGATGAAACCACTCCGGTTTTTGGTTCAATAAAAAATTTGCCATGCTCATTTCCATCCTCGATGCTGTAGGAGATTTCTGCATTGGGACCTTCGTCTTTATCTGTAGCCACTACACGATACAGAGGCTCTCGTTTGGAGGTTTTTTCAGCTTTTTCCCGCTCTGGGAGTCTGATTTTGTAGAACTTCTGCAGGAACTGAGGTTTGTTGTCATTTTCATCAAGGATTTTCACAATAACTCTTGCAATGGTTGATCTGGGGGGAGTTCCATTGTCGGTCACAGCAACCTGTTTTTTTTAAAGGTCAACAAGTGGTTTTTAGATATACAAAAAGTGAATTCCTTCTCACTAATGAGAATTATCACTTATATAAACTTCTTCAGGTTACACACCAACATGGCCCATACTGCCTCTTCTCATTCTGACAACACTGTAGGGAAGTAAGGGCAACTTCTCCAAATTTTATACAGACAGGGTCAGGGGAAGCTGGACAATGGCTAAGAAACAAATGTTACCTCTCACCCTATCCACAGTCTTGCACTACTGTAGTCGTAAAGTTAATTTTAACCAAACTGTTAAGCAACCAAAACTTACTACTTTTAGATTATGGAAGAGATACATAAAGATTCTGCTTTATAGAGCCTTCTTTTAAAAATACATCCTAGGGCTGAAGCAATGGCTCAGCGGTTACAGCGCTTGCCTGCATATATGACTTCGCAGGTTCAAACCCCAGCACCACGTACACAACAAAGTGTCTGAGCAACAAAAGCTACATGGAAAAACTAAATACAGTTGATTCTCTCTCTCACTGACCCTCTCTCTTAAAAAAAAAATACATTCTACACATTTAAATATAAATTCTCCATATACTGCATTAAAATACTTAAGCATCATTTTGAAGTGTATGCTAAGCATTACATATTTAAATACTAGTGATCATTTTTTTTTGTTTAGCTGTTTTCTTATACAGACATCTTTCCTACTTAGGAAGATAGACATAAACATTTAAACTTAAGACTAATTTTTTTTTTTTAAGACAGAGAATTGATTTTGTTTTAGTCTTATTTTTTTTCATGTGGCTTTCAATGCTCTGACACTTCGTTGTGTACATGGTACTGGGGTTTGAACCCACATACTCATGCATGCCAGGCAAACCTGTAACTGCTGAGCCACCGCTCCAGCCCCAAGACCAATTTAATATATTCAGTAAAAGCAATGTAAAGTAACTTCCATTTTAAGTAAATTACCTACGATTAAGTTTCGGGATAAGGATCAGAGATTCTTGAGGACTGCACTGGTAACTGCTTTTAAATTCATGAGTCAATTTCACCATTAAAAGCTTATGTTTATGGCAGGATGCTCATTTAAAGTAATGACCTCAGTAACAATTATTCTACCCTCACCTACACCAACATCTCCTTCCAAATTAATTACTAAAATATTAAAAACATTAACACAGATAATGTTTTCCATGAAACTATTTCCTCTTTTAAGTGCCAGTAGTTTTAAATCCTATTTATAAAAGTGTGAATACATCCTAATGCTTCTTGTCAGAGTTTTTTTTTTTTTTCTTTTCCTTTTCTTTGGTACTGGGCTTGAACCCAGAAGCATTCTACCAACTGAGTGCTATTCCCAGTCCTTTTTATTTTTTATTTTAAGACAGGGACTCAACTAAGTTGCTTAGGGCCTTGGTAAAATGGTGAAGTTGGCCTCAAACTTGTGATCCTTCTTCAGCCTCCTGAGCTGCTGGGATTACAGGTGTGCACTACTGCGCTTGGCAAGAGTGCGTAAGCAAAGCCGTTGCTAAGTTTTTCAGAATAAAACAAAATATTATTTTAACTTCTCAAAATATTTCCTTTTGATCAGTTTTGATATGGCCTTTACAAAAAAGAAGAAACATGAAAGAGAATAATAATCCAGTACTATGCTTTCTGGCATTCATCATTAACTTGTTCCTACGTTTGAGTCCAATAACCAGTAGGTTTCCCAACGCTGTGCTGGTACAGGAAGTCACCTCTTTAAGACAGTCAAATCAGGGTCCAGAGTGGTGGCTCAGCAGTTACTGCACTTGCCTGGCATATGCAAGGATGCGGGTTTGAACCCCAGCACCATGTACACGATGAAGTGTCAGAGCAAGGAAAGCCACGTGAAAAACTAAATAAAAATTGATTCTCTCTTTCTCTTACTGTTCCCTCCTCTCTCTCTTAAAAAAAAAAAAAAAAAAGCCAAATCAATGCCAACAGTGGCTCTCAAATACACCACCACCAAAGGGCTAGGCACACATAAACGTACGTAAACAACCACAAAACCTTATTTCCTACCAATGTCGTTAAGTTCTACATATGTTACACCTGCTCCCACCTGCCTTTAACATTCACTGAGGAAGAATGGTTCTGGAATGAGCCTGCAATTAATGTGAAACTTGCAGCTACAACCAGGGTGAGTGGAAGCAAGCAAGCCAAAGCGTGTAACCTGCTGCTCTCAATATTGTGTCATTTGTTCCTTTTCTCCACCACTCAGTCTCTCTTGTCAATGCTTGTAGTGACTGAACGAAAATTCAAAATTCTGCTCTATTGTAAAGTACATTCAAGGAAACTACACAACCTACAACACAAACTCAGATTTACGTAATTACATGGCAAACATAACCAACGGATGGCTGTGAAACCACCTCTCCTACAGACGGTATTTAAACTCGTACACATAAACATACACAACACAGCTGTTAAAAACTAAATATTTTACTGACAAAATTAGGAAATTTTAACCAAGGATAAAAAGAAATTCAGTAGAGAGCATTACGAACAGCACTAATATGAGGATTAAAATAGACCATTAAAATTTTCTGTATGCTGCACACCATTAGAATAGGAGTTGCATAGGTGGCTTACAATGAAAGGAAAGCACATGGCTTCTCCAAGTCTGGCTCTAATAAGCAACAGCAGCCTCAAACATGCAAAAGAGAAATGTCAACAGAGGAAACAGGTTTACTCTGCCGGGCTTCCCTCTCCACCGGCCGCCCTCTCCTTGGCTTTTTCGGCTGTGCAGGCCATGGCAGCCAGCGCTGCCTGCGCTACAGTACCTTCCCCTCCAAACTACTCCTAACCTCATTCTGCAACCTGTTTACCGTCAGCCACAAAAAGGTGACCATGAAACGAAGCCACGGTTTGTTTTATTTTCAAAGATTAGAGAACATTTTAAATAAACCATGAGAATGAGAATCTTTATTAGAAGAAGATATTTACAATAAGTAAACTTTTTAGAAACACAACATTCATAGTTTTGAATTTACCCTTATGAGTAACAAATTTTCAAAGAAAAAACCCACAAAATTCCAGTTTTGAAATGCATAACACAATTACTTAAGAGTAAAAAAAATAATTGTTAGACACAGGCTAATAGTTAATGACAGTTCAAAAGGTCAATCTACATCTATAAATATTAATACATCTCAAAAACATAATACCAAGAAAAAAAAGCTACAGGAAAATATCAGTTATAATAAATGAAAAAGGATTCCAGATGGCATTCTTTTCAGCTGTGTTTGCTCTGCGTGTCTCTATGCATGCACATATAAAGTACAAAAATTAGAATGGAACTGAGCGTGGTGGTCATATATTCTGGAAAGAAGGGAGGGTGGTTAAAAGGGATGAGCTATATTCATAATATTTCCTTTATTTTCCTCTTTATTAATGACCAGAAACTAATACAACAAAATATTAACAGCTATGAATACTGGTTCCTGGGAGCAAGATCTTCTTCTTCTTATTTATAGTTAAAAATAAAGAAGTACTGGGCTGCAGTGGTAGCTTAATGGTTATGGTGCTTGCCTAGCATGTGCAAGGACACAAATTCAAACCCCAGCACCACACAGACAGTGAAGTCTCCGAGCAACAAAAGCTATAGGAAGAACTAAATAAAACTGATTATCCCATTCTCTCTTTCTCTCTCACTGTTTCTCTCTCTCTCTCTCTCACACAGTTTCTCTCTCTCTTTAAAAATATAAAAATAAAAATAAAGAAAAAGGTGCTTACTTCTAGAATGTGTTCATCTTGCTGTTCTCGGTCTAGTTTCCTCGACGTTGTTGTGATAAGACCTGAAAAATGATGAACTTGATTATCTTCACAAAATAATATCAATCACAAGTTACAAGTGAGACCATACTCGTATAAAACATCTGACCAACTCTTTAACGCCTTCTCCAGAAAAACATACAGGAGATTTCTAAAGAAATTTAAGTTGCAGGTATGATTATTTTACTTATAAATTACGCTTTCTCACTTTAATAATTCTCAGACTCATTGGTCAGAAGTATTAAGAAAAAAGAATGAGTCAAATCAGTTATATTTTCCATTTGTTGGCAGCTGCAACAAACATTTTGTCAGAAAACATTTTTAAAAAGTGAGATGAAATTATTCAGTATGCTTTCTTCGCCTGCCTAACTGCTCCTACAGTAAAAGAATTAGTGAAAATAACCTCTAACTATATTAAAAAGAACAGTTAGAAATCAACATTAATATGATTCACTACCCTTGAGTCATGTACTCACAAAATGAAGAACTGTTACATCATGGAATTTTCCAGGTAATGTGGTTCAACCAATAGTCATTTAATAGCCAATAAAAGCAGAAAACATGATTCTCAAATTCTATATGATATTTTATTTCCTTGATTATTCGACCAAATTAGAAGTGTGAACCTCTCTACAGAACTTTAATGACCATCTGATAAGCTGTCAAAATATACTGGAACTGGGGCTGGAACAGTGGCTCTGAGGTTGGAGTGCTTGCCTAGCACGCACAAGGACCTGGGTTCAAACCTTAGAACCACGAACACAACCTAGTGTCAAAGATACAAAGACCAGATGAAAAAATAAATAAAACTGATTCTCTCTCCCTCTCTCATTATTAAAAACAAAAAACAAACAAACAAAAAACCCCACTGGAACCCTAAAGACTAATAAAATTCAGTGTATTTGTATGCTACCAAAAATGCAAGTTAGATTTCCCTAACCCTAACACATCGGCTACAACTGGTGTGGCAGATGTGCTTGCAGAACTGAAGAGCAGGTAAGTCCTGCGTGGCAAGACAGCTGCCAGTGTGAGCTACTCTCCTGCCAAACATTCCACAGGGAAACATCTGGAATATTTTGTATTTAAGAATTGACTTTATTCTTCTAATTTATTGTTCCCTATAATCATAGCTAGTTTCACAGAACTACCAATTAAAGGCTATTCCAAACGTTTCTCTAAATTTGCAAATGAAAAGATTTGTTTTCATTCAAATTAATGTTTTTTCCCTTAAATAATTACCAAAATTTCAATCAACATTCTATTCCCCACAATTCAATGAAGTAGTGTTCTCTTTTCAATAACAAGAACAAAATACTATATTGTATCTAGATATTGGGACATTCTCCAAACCATACTTACAGATTAAATCAGGGTTGATGAATGTATTTCACACTACATGAAAATGTTGTTCAATGTAGTAATAACTTGATTTTCATTAGTCAAAAACTTTTAGAGTTAATTTCTCTTTTATTTTCCTATCAAAAGTCTACCCATACTTCCCCCCCACCACCACCAGGAACTGAACCCATCTCAAGCTGTATTCCCAACCCCGCCTTTGCCCCCCATGGGCTTTTTAAAAATTTCGAGACAGAGTCTCATTAAATTACCCAGATTGGCCTGGACCTTGAGATCCTCCATCCTGAGCCTCCGTAGTAGCTGGGATTATAGGCATGTGCCACCAAATCCAGCTATTTATCACTGCTTTCTGAGTGCAGATTTAAGCAGTTCAAAAATGACAAGAAATTAATCCCACCTAATTGTCCTAATGTGCCCATTCAAAAACTGCTAGCTAAGGATTTATGTATGACTGTATTGCCAAGTCAATATTAAACTAAAAAGTTACCTGACCTCCTTTGTAGGTTGGGAATTATTTACATGTCCTTTATGCTTCACATAAATTCCCCTCTGTAACCCAGATGGAAAACTTGAACTGATTCCATTCAAATGCAATGAACTGTAAAGTTCCTTTCTTACTCATTTTAGCCTGACTATCCCCATTCACTCCTTTCCCTGCTCAGCTTAAATTCCTCTTCTGGAACTCTACTACCAAGCACTCCAAGCTCTTATATTTCCCTCTATCATAAATATCACCAATTCATGGTATTAGAGTAACTCGTCTTAAAATCTTCTTTTTCTATACTACAAAGTCCATGAGGACAGAGTCTTTGTCTTTCTTGGCTAGCATGCTTCGGCCATTATAACTATTATCCCCGCTCCAAAAAACGTGTTGACATTTTTCTTAAAATACCAAGAAACATAAAAAGATGCAAAAAAAAAAAAAAAACACATTTGACAAAGTACAGACCATTTTTTTTTCTTTTCAAGAGACAGACAAGAGAGAACGGAGAGAGAAGAGAGAATCAATTTTATTTATTTTTTTTTCATCTGGCCTTTGTTTCTCTGACAGTTGAGTATGTGGTGCTGGGATTTGAACTGGGGTCCTTGTGCAAGCCAGATAAGCACTGTAACTACTGAGCCACAGCTCCAATCCATGTTTAAAACACTAGAAAAACTCAGGATAGAAGGAACTTACCTCAACATTGTAAAGGCTATATATGACAAACCCAAGGCCAACTTTATACCAAATGGAGAAAAACTGAAAGCATTTCCTCTAAAAACAGGAACAAGACGAGGATGCTCACTTTCACCATTCCTAGTCAACATAGTCCTTGAAACTCTAGCCAGAGCAATCAGGCAAAAGAAGGAAATTAAGGGGATACAAACAGGAAAAGAAGAGCTCAAATTATCTTTGCTGACAACATGATCCTATATTTAAAAGACCCAAAAAACTCTACCAGAAGACTTCCAGAGCTCATAAAGGAATTCAGCCATGTAGCAGGGTATAAGATCAACACCCACAAATCAATTGTGTTCCTATAATCTAATGATAAATCTGCTGAAAAAATTAGAACTATCCAATTAATTTTAGCCAAAAAAAAAAAAAAAAAAACCTTGGGAATCAATCTAAGAAACAAGGTAAAGGGCCTCAAGAATGAAAATTATAAAACATTAAAGAAACTGAAGACCTTAGAAGATGGAAAAACCTCCCATGTTCTTGGACTGGAATTAATATTGTCAAAATGGACAAAACTCACAAAAATGCTACACAGATTCAATGCAATTCCCTTAAAAATTCCAATAACGTTCTTCACAAGACTAGTAAAAGCAGTGATGAAATTCATTTGGAAAATAAGAGACCCAGAATAGCCATCCTTAGTGAGAAAAGCAAAACAGTTACACTACGAAACTATAGTTAACACCAGCGGCATGGCACCACGCTGAAACAGGCATGGAAGAACAACGGAGCAGAAGACAGAGATGAACTCACATAAACAAGTGAAGAGATTAAGAAGCTATTGCATGTATACATAATGGAGCTTTACTTGACCATAAAGAGTAATAGCAGCATTTGGTGATAAATGGACAGGGGTGGAGAACATTGTGCAAAGTAAAATAAGCCATTCTCAGAAAAATCAAAGGTTGAATGCTTTCTCACATATGTGGAAACCAGAGCCAACTAAAGAAAAGGAGGAGGGATGGATTGGATATCATAAAGATACAGAGAAGATCAGTAGAATAGGAGGAGGAAATAGGGAGAAAGAAGGGATGCAAAAGGGAAGGAAATGCAAAATAAACTTTTAAAAAATCATGCTATTTGCATAAATAAGTATACCACAGGAAATCTCACCTTTATTTGTATGTAGAAAGAACCAAACATAAATAAATAGATGAGCAAAAGGAAGATCAGTAGAGGGTAAAGGAAAGAGAATGGGGGGATGGAAGAGAGAAAAGATAAAAGGAGGTAAATGACCTGAAATTCAATTTTAAGCTTGTACAAATTTGTCAAGATGAACCCAACTGCTATGTATAACTATAATAGTCTAATTTAAAAGTGCGACCAATTGGTTTTTCTTATGAAAATTTTCATACAAAATTAACTCTGAAAAAATTCTTAATGAAGCACGAAAACACTAGGAAAATTGGGGGTATTTTTTTCTTTTGATATATGTTTTATAATCAATCATACTGAGAGCTTAACACCCTGGAAAAGCTGTCCAAATATCCCAAAAATGTTCTTCCCATTCTGACCCCATAATTTTTTCTGTATTTACACTCATTCTCATCTCTGTGCTTTAATGCACCTCATTCCTGCTAATCTCACATCTTTTACCCATTTGACAAATACTACTTCAAAAAGGAATCCAAAATATATCTTTTCCATATACACACTATATGTTGTTAACCTTGTAAGTATTAAATATCCTAATAGTATCATCATTTCTTTTCATTTGAAATGTTCGTGCTCATTTGCAATATTTTTTGCTAAGTCCCAGAAAGATGCATACTGAACACAAATAGTACGAATTCCAGTAGTCTAGTTCAGGTGGCTGAGATAAAGCAAAGTTAAATTTTTCCAAGGTCACCAGTAAGTCATTAACAAAGCCAGGATTAGAATTTTCTTCTCCAGAGGCACAGATGAGTCTTTTTATTTCCCTCCCCTCTCCACCACAAACTGCATAATTTATTGTATTTCAACTCTCCATAAACTCTGAACTGTGACTTCCATAAAGCTTACGGGGAAAAAATTGCAATAATTAATCACTGCCGATTTTTTAAAAAGAAAATAAAATTGGACCAATGTAAAAAAAAAAAAAAAAGAATACGTGTGTAAGTGTTTCTTTCTAACTTTGGGTTTCATTTTCATTTTCTGCAAGCACCTTTAAATTAAAAATAGAAATGAAAAGACAAAAACTAGAAAATATCTTTCTATGGTCCAGAAAAACATTGCATTCTTTACATCAAACCTATCATAAATGTGGGAAGGCTGAGATTGCAGGTATAGTATCTTCTCACCAATTAGCAGTTATAAAGTTACCTAATAAATGTATGCAACAAAGAGCCAAACTTTGATGCAACTGATAAATAGCCTTAAAAATCTATTTGTAGCTTCTCAATGCTACTAGATTAGCTATATTGATTCAATAAAAAATTTTACTCTTTGATATTTCTTATAAATATTTCCAAACTTCTCAAAATTCACAAAATAAAATGGACTTCACAAAATAGAGTACATCCAGATGAACACTGAAGGACTAGCAGATGAATATTGAATTGTCCACACAGGTGGAGCACTATTTATGCATTTATTCAACTATTTTGTGCTCCGCACTCACAATGTAAAGGTGATTAAGGTGAAGTCTTACGTTTGGGAAACACTAATACAGACTAGTGTGAGGAGTAGGTATAGAAAACAGGAAGTGGGGGAAGGCTCTTGCTGAGGGTTCTCTATTTCAAGAACATTTTAATTTGGTTGGTTGGTTGAGACACATGTAATATAGTCCTCCCTGCTACTCCAGCAGACAAGCAACCAGCCATCCCATGTCCAAGGGAGGCCATCCAGGATCAGATAGTCATAAGCCACCCAATCGAATAACCACCAGTGTTTGAGAGATCAGCCAAGCCTGGATGAAGGCTGGACTGCTCAACAGAATCCTAAACAATGACTGCTGTTTTAAGACACGAACGTTTTAGGATGTTGTGTTGTAAACTCAAAACTAAATTAATATATCAAATGACCTCATCTTTAACAGCTATTAATGCCCAAACACTGTGCCTTGATATTTGGATATGTTATCTTATTTAATCTATCTACAGGTAGTATCTCCATTTTTACAGGCTCAGAGAGATGTAGCTGCTTACAAGATCGCTTAGCAAGTTAGGAGTTCAACAAACCCAGACTATCAAAAGTCCACATGAAATGAGAGAAGCCAGGGAAGTGAAGGGTCTGATTTTATATATACAAACACACATATATATATGATTTATATATATGCTTTTTATATATAAATTGAAACAAAGGGTCTATTCTATATATATTTATATGTATTCAAATCATATATATAAAATATATATAAATGGTTTGAATGACAGCATAGCAATTACAAAATGGCAGCTAGAGAAAGAAAAAATCAGGATTTCTGAGTAGGATTAATGTCCAACTGCAATGACAGAGCAGGTGCTTGTGATGTGATCTCTAGGAGTACTATGAAAAGTAAGGTCCTGATTCTGGAAGGAAAAAAACAACAACTATGCAACAACGTGTTTACCTTGCTTGGCAGGAAATTACTTTGAAACATTTTCCTATTACTGTACTTGAGAATAAGCAGAGGAAAGGGAAAGATCAAGGGAAAAAATGTGTACTTATACTTGCCATTATTCTGATCATTTTCCTCCAACTATTTCAGATTTTCTAACCTTTTGCTTATTTTTCAATAATGCATAAACCACAGTTATCTGTTTTAGGAGCGCACTGTCCAACACACGTTTCTGTGATAACTGAAATGTTCTTCTTTAATTTCCACTGTCTAATATGGTGGCATCCAACCACGCGTGGCCACTCAGCAGTTGAAATGTGGCTACTATAACTGAAAAATTAAAAGTTTTGATCAAACTTAGTATTGAAAAAGCAACTAATCACGTCTCCTTTAAAAAGTTTCCTATTTCAAATAACACCTATCAAAACTAAGAACTTTAACATCTACAACATTCAAAATCCTTTTCTTTGGCTAAAATCTGAAGGAATAACTCAACAAATAATATTTTATCAAAATCCAAATTCTGCAAACAGTCTTAAGCCTAAATGGTAAAAAAATGCAACAGTTTCAAGATTTTGGTGTGCTGATACAGCCTGTCCCCTTCTTCACGTCCCCTCCTTAGCAGTCCCTATCTCACCATGCTCAGCTGAAGCTGAAGAAACTTGGTTTGCCATTGTTAGCTTACAGCTTCAGCTAATATCTAACAATCAAGATTCTGTTCAACAACAACACCTGAAATAAACCATTATTCTACCAATTTATACACATACACACACACACACACACACACACACACACACACACACACACACTGCTTTGGATGATCTCTTGTACAGACTAAACATTAATAAATTACTGTTCATAGAGTAATGATGCTTTCCTAATATTTACTAGCTCAAAATAACCCACTTGCTCAGTCTGCATTATTATTCAACTTAGTTTTCTGAACGTTTTCCCAAAAAATGTCACCCCTAGAGATACAGAAAAGCGTAAGACAGAGCTCTTGTCCTCATAGGTTCACAATTTATTTAAAGAAACACCCTCGCACCTATAAGGTGGGGAAGAGTAATAAACTAATCCCTTGTATTTCACTTTTTTAGCCAATACTATTTGCATATTTTCCAGGAACCAGCCATGGACTAAGCATTTTAAGAATTAGTGACATTCTGAAAAATTACAATGAAACACCTGTAGCACACTAGTGAGCAGACTATAAAATTTAAATTGCTTGAACAATTCTTACACTAGAATACTACAAAAGCCCAAAAGGTATGATGTTGACCTAAGATGTATATATGTATGTGTACATAGAATGCGTGTATACAGAATGTGTATACAATTTTTAAAAGTTAAACCAAAAATTATCACCTCTGGTTATGGCTGAGAAAGGGAAAATGTGGCCCCAAGAGGTGGTGGAAAAGGCAAAGTGGAGAGGACACTTCAACATTTTACTTTATACACTTCTTTATTTTGGTAATCACTAATTTTTAATGAGTATATTATTCTAAGAAATTTAAGTATTTTAAAGCTGAGCACAGGGCTTGGGGATGGAGCTCTGGGAGTGAAATGCTTGCCTAGCATGCATGAGGCCCTGGGTTCCATCCTCAGCACAGCATGAGGAAGAATTAAGAACAGAAACACACAGAAATCCCATCCTACTTCACTAAAAAGTCTCAAACAAATGATTTTTAAGAGCCTAAAATATATAGCTATAGATATAAAAAGCAAAATCTTAGAATTCAGTGGCATATCTTTTACAGCTCTTTTTAATAGGTTTTTAAGTTGAAGTACACTTTTAATGAAACGCATCATATATTCTAAAGTATCCTCTTCCTATAAAAACAAAGTTTACTGGAACCAGAGTGTCTTTTAAAATCTTCTAGCCCAAATCTTACATTTTAAATGAGGAAATGAGGTCCAGGAAAGTTAAAATTAATTCCTGAAGGCCACAGTTAACAGCAGAGTAGGAACCAGAATTCAGTTCTCACCAAAGAGGAAGAGGAAAAGGGAAGAGAAGAAGAGAAAGAGAGGGGAGTAGGGGGAAGAAGGAAGAGAAAGGAAAAAAAAAGTATTAAGAAATCTCTTTATTGCTGTAGCCTTTTGATCCAGAAGTTAATATCAAAATTATGAGGTATGAATGGTTGAATCCACTGCTTCCTTCCCACCTCTGTGCCAGAGCCACCGAATCACAATCTGCATTCGTGAGGACTAAGTTTGTACAACTTCACAAAAGTTTCCAGGTGATCTGGCGTTCCATCCCATCGTAATCTTCTCTAAGTACTTCACAGAAGTTGAAAAATATCCACTCCCTCTTATTTTAGTAGTTTTGTTTTCAGTCATTGTAATAATGACTATTGGCCATATATGATACAAACTATATTATCTCCTTTAAACACCACTTGAAATAGAGAAATATAACAAGACTAGGATGTATGAGAGATAAACAGTAGTTAAGAACCATAATTAACATCACACAAAATACTTCAAAGAAGTGGCCAGAACAGGCTACCTTAAGATTCCATCTGCTCTTAAAACACTTATTACAGCCTGAAAATATTTGCCCACTAAGGAATTCTCTTTAGTGAGAAAAAAAAAATTTAGGTGTGCTCACCTGGCATTTGCCAAAATTATCTTTTTTTATTTTAGTCCTATCTCCTGCTCCCCTTATACATAAACTAAGGAACAACAGTAAAATGCCTACTATAGGAAAAACCAGTACTAATTACCAAAATAAAAAAAGGAGAATTTAAATTGTTTTAGAACTTTAAGATGTGTATTTCCGACCTTTATCACAAATGACAACAGAGTTAGTGATTAATTTTTAAAATGAAGGACTAAAGTAAAATGAGCTGCTATGAGACACAGACACAGGATTCCACGTAGCCCATGGCTATAAACACATTTCCCATGGAACATTCTTGTCTGCAGCTCTGTACTTGATCAGCGTTAATAAACTGAAAAAGGCCACAGAACAAGGCCAGATACTGCACTTCACAGAGATCACGGCTGACAGCCTGAGAACCGCACAGTGGGTAGACGGAGGACATCACGCAGGCAGATGGTGGAGGAACAAAACCAGAGTGAAGCACAGTGGATTTTTCTGTTCAGACTCATGACTCAGGACAGATGAAAAAGAAAGGTCATTCAGATTTGCTAATTTTTCTAATCTTTCATCAGTCAACTGAAAAATAAGGGTTAAACAACAACCACATACTCAGCATTACTTAGTTCTACAGTGGATACAGTAAATGAATGAGGAGAGGTCCTGGCCCTTAAGGACATGAGTCAACATCAGAGCCTCACAAAACACAGGCAAGACCAGAACCAACACTGACGTCACAGCTGACCTGTGAGAGTGGAACACAGGCAGGGCACCCCTTCTCCCCTCTCACCATCCCAGTACAGACTGCTTCAAGACCATAAGCAAGTATTCCACTTTACTCTTACAGCTACCACTCAGCATCCACGCTCTTATGAGCTTGGAGACACTCTCCGGTGCTGCACCGTCTTTATTTGGGTGGTGTTCTAAGACCACATTTAACCACAGATTATCAAGAGCTCTTTTGGCAGCTGCAGCCATCTGAGCAGCTATTGTTTTTCACTGCAGTACTGGTGCCGGCAGGATTAGGCTTGGGGCCAAAAATGGAATTCTATTCATAGATTGTCAAGGCTGGAAAGCAGCTCAGAATTCATTTAGTTCAAATTTTTAGAGCTCCTTGGAAAACACTAATAAAACAAATTAAATGACCAGTCTAAAGTCACATAAGAAATAGCTAAATAAGAAGCTGCACCCTAAAATCGCTGACTTCTCTTCTGATTTTAAATCTCTTACGAGCTGTTTCTTGGTGAAAATTGGGTATTCAAATACAAGATCAAAAATCAAACTCAATTTATAGGGAATTGCCTTCAGCATTCCTATAAATGTCAGCTACAGCAGGGATACAAAAAGGAGGGGACGGCATCCAACCCAATATAAGGTGAGTCATATGGTGCTAAAAACTAACTTCACTCATAAAAGACTAATTTCACTCAAGCACTTAAATGCAAAATTTAAAAATATTTAGCTAATGATACTCAGCAATATATAAAAAGCTCCAGAATTCCTTAATGAAATTTATCCTAAGGATTCAATGGAAACAGGGTTTCAGAAGAGTAAACACATCATCAACGTGCACTGAAAAAAAAAATCTGATTTCTTTTAGACTTTAGGGTTAACATGCTCCACTATAAAACGAAAATTAGCATGAGGAACAGGTTAAAAAATCTATAAATCCTTTGTTAAAAATGTACTCATCTTAGTAAAAACTACAAATAAGTAAACTTTTATTATTTTTTCTTAATGAATTCCTGCCATTGTTACATGACTGGCCCTTCACTTCCTTCCTTTGAGGCAATCAAATGTTACCGGAAACTCTTGGAAGTTGTTTGCGGCTGTAGCTATTTCCTATTGCACTTTGTTCAGTCTCTGTTCCAGCCACAATAAAATGCCACTTACGCTGGTTCAGAAAAAACAGCTGTAAAGTGATGCAGAACGAGAGCACGGATGAGAACCCAATACCACTTGCTAATGTAGCACTTTCAATGCTGTAACTCCTACACAGATTCTTTACAGAAACTATGTATTTCTACCAAATCTATCTGCAAATCACATTTCTTATATCCAATATAAAATAATTCTACAGTAAATACACTATCTTACAGGTAAACAAACAAAAAAACAGTACACTGTATATTGTCCTCCACATAGCAAAGGAAATTGTAATTTAATCATCTGAGCATGAAGAACTCAACCCAGAAAAAATGAATGGAAAATAAGGAAGAAAAAGTAGAGAATTGATAAGTATACAGAGCCAACTACATGAGCTGACATTTGTTACTATGAATTACTTTTAACAAGATATGCCAGTGCGCACCCGTGTGCACGCACGCACACACACTCAAAATTTAGGAAGAGGTCATCTTCTAAAGAGAAAGAGTTATTTCTCAAAGTAGACCAGCAGTTTATCATCAACTTCCAATAGTCTACGATCAACTTGCTAAATCCTGAGATTTAAATCTTGGCCAAGAATATTCTTTAAGGCAGCAGCAAATCAGATAATTCTTTAAATGCATTCATGCTTATAGCAATGGAAAAAGTTTCAATTACGCTTCAGAAATATTAAATAGTTACCCCTCAGGAAGAAAAATCAATAATTTAAAAAGTTACATTAATAAACAGATCAAGATTATCAGGGACCAGGAAAGTATTGCTATCTTGTAGGGACTACAAACTATGAATGGCTTTTACATTTTCAAATATTTGAAAAGTCTTTTTTGATACATGAAAAGTACACAAAATCCTCCAGCAATCAGAGAAATGCAAACATGCAAACCAAAGCTACATTAAAATTTCACCTCACTCCAGCTGGAATAGCAAAGATGAAGAATACAGACAACAACAGATCGGGCTGGAGCGGTGGCTCAGCGGTTACGGTGGTGTCTAGCATGCGCGAGGACCCAAGTTCAAACCCCAGCCCCATGTACACAACTGAGTTTTGTAGCAACAAAGGCCACTTGAAAAACTAAATAAAGTTGTTTCTCTCTCTCCCTCTCTCACTGTTCCTCTTTCTAAAAAAAATAAAATAAACAAATAAATAAATAAATAAAACAACAGATGCTGGAGAGGTTGTGGGGAGAAAGGAACACTTTTACACTGTTGGTGGGACTGCAGAATAGTACAGCCACTCTGGAAAGCATTGTGGAGATCCCTCAAAACACTAGGGATGGAACTACCATATGACCCATGCTATCCCACTCCTGGGTATTTTCCCAAAAAAATCTAAAATTGGCATATATAGTGACACAATAATGTTTATAGCAGCTAAATTATGGAATGAACCCAGAGGCCCATCATTAGATGAATGGATTAAGAAATTGTGGGATGGATGGATGTATATATATATAAATATATATAAAAATATATATATTTTATATATATATATATACTCTAGAAAGCTTCTGTTTAAAATAAATCTAGAAATTCAACTTTTACTAAAAAACAGAAAAAAATGTATATAAGCAATGGAATTCTACTCAGGTATTAAAAAGAATGAATTTACAGCATTTATGGCCTTTGCTGGTAAACGGATGGAAATGGGGAACATCATGCTAAGTGAAATTAGCCAAACTCAAAGGTCGGATGCTTTCTCTCACATGTGTAAAATAAAGGAAAGGGGAGGGAAGGATACGGTTACATAAAGAACCAGTGAAACACAAATTAATAGAGGAGCTGAAGGAAGTCTAGTGGAGCAGGCGAAAGAGAATGGAAGAGGGGAGCAAAGACAGGAGGGAAAAGGGAAAGAACAGGAACCAAAACTGATTTCCTCGCACACATGAGTGAGGATGAACCCAACTACTACATATAACCATAAAATTAACGAGAAACTAAAATAAAAATTTTAAAAAGCACTAATCACTTTTAGTCAGAGGGTCAGATTTATACTTTAATATAAAATTACCAAAAAGTGGACAAAATAAATGAAATAATATTTTATATATAAACCAGACATCTAGCAAAGAAAGACACAAATGAGCTTTCTGACTGTACTGGTTTTCTTACAGAAATGGGACTATATACGAATATAAAAACTTTAATCAACGTTCACTGTAGCTCTATTTTTGATTGCCCAAAAGGGGCAATAATGCAAATGTCCATCAACTGGTAGCTGGAAAAATAATATATATGGCATATACAGTAACAAAAAGGTCTATAATACTGATACACACTATAACATGCATGCATCTCTAAATAAATAGGTTCAGTGTAGGAAACCTTAACCCCCCAAAGAGATACCATATGAGTCCATTTATTTAAAATTGCAGGAAATGCAAACTAACATATAACTAACATACTAGACAGAGAGCAGATCAGCCTAAGTTTGGGACGGGGACAAGTACAAGAAGGGAACACAAAGAGGCTTGAGCAAACTTGTGGGAATGATGGGTATGTTTGCTGCTTGACTGTGGTGATGGCGTCCCATGTGTATAGAAATGTCAAAGCTTATTAAACTGTAGACTTTAAATACAGGCAACTTACTATCAAATATGCCTCAACTAATCTTTCACAAAATAAAGACCATTATTTACTTTGTGTCAAAAACTTGGAAAAATACCAAACATACAATTAAAGAGAATAAGACTGTGATCTTTTCTAAAGCATGCATGTGCCTAAAAAGTAACCTTCACAATTATCTGCCAATTACAAGTTGCAAATTGATAACTCAAAGTTCAAACTGATAACTTTAACTAACAAGGCACTGGCAAGGGTGGTGTCCCGTTTCCTGAGGTTACTTGTGCATAATGAAGCCTGTGAAGTTACATTAGCCCTTTTTGTTCAAGGCTCCCTTTATTCTGTGTGTCCTTGACATACCACAAGGCTGTGACGCTTTTGCTTGCAGGAGCTGGGACTTTCAAGGCTCCAAACAATATAACATTCTATGCTCTTGTCTCTCTCGTGCCTTGAGCAAAAAGCACAATTTATGTCAAAAGAAGCAAATTTTCCCAAACTGATGTTGAGCATAATCAAAAAATAAAAAAGTTAGAAAATTTTATGTTGTCAACAAAAAGGAATATGTAAAAGGAAAATGGATCAAGTCTTTTTCCTGCATACCCTGAAAAAGAAAACCCAGCGCCACAGTACCTGTAAACAGTTTGAAGTACATGAGACATAGAGAAGAGCTCCTGGCACCATAATGAAGCACAAAAACCATTAAGATAAAAAAGCATCCAAAAAGTCCAAACTTGTCACATGAAGCGTAAAATTCCGAAAATCATCGAAGCAAAATTTAAGGTTATTTGGTTTGTTTTAAAAAAAACATTTAGCCATATATAATTAAAGGGAAAAAGGAATTGAGAGTTTTTCCTTCTTTCCAAAGTGACTTTCAGTGAGGTCACTGAAGTTTACAGAACAGCCCAAGGACTGCACTCATACTCTCAAAAATAAGTTACTATTTATAAAAGTAGCATAAAGTTATGGCACCGTGTTCTGGCATTCAAGTTGAGCCATACTCCCATACACACATTTAAGTTTCTCTCTGTCTCTTCTCACTCTCCTTTGCATTGTCCACAACAGGACAAACGCCCCCTACCTCTTTCTCCACCAATCTACTTTCGCCACTTTGAAAATCGGCCCAAGAGCTTCTCCAAATGTGCCTCGTTTTCCCAATTATTCTCAACTGTCAGTCAGTTCCCTGTGCACACTATCCTGCAGCCACCCATTTCCTGTACACACTTTCACAACACCTTTTAAGGTGCTGTGTTCAAAGATGAAGCTCAGTAAACACCCGATGCACAAACACTTTATGAGGAGGACAGGTTTTCTCTAGGCTGCTGGACACGTGATAATAACCAGGGCTCCAAATTTATCTTTACCTATTCTATCAAGCTTGTATTCACAAGGGAAATGTACGAATCTATAAACCTAACTAAGATCTCTACAAAACAACTAGACAAATACGAGGAAGAAACTGTGGCACCTTTCTCCTTTTTTTAATACCAGGGTATTTTCCTACTGAACTACACCCCTGGTTGGGTCCATTTTTCTCATTTGTTTGATTGGTTTATTTTTTGCTTTGATTTTGAAACAGGAACTGTGATCAAACTTGAAATGGAACTTACAATCCTCCTGCCTCAACCACCAGTCATTGGAATTACAGGTATGTGTCACTGCACCTAGGTGCTATGGCAGTTTTTCTAAAAAACGACTCTGGGTACTCAGCATGCACAAGTCTTAACAGGAGTACAAAATGCTCATTACTAATCACTGTCATCTAAGGACCTGAGGTCCACTTTCCCCAAGACACCAGGGGATATGCTTCTCTGTGACCCAGATCTCTTGATTTCCAGGCCAGTGATTCTCTCACTCCATCATTAATTATCAAGCAACATGACTGAAGGTCTCCAGGTGGTGTTATGGGTCAGCAAATCACAAATCACTTCCATCAGCCAGACTTTCGTTACTTTCCACAATCCAGCTTCCATTTTACTCACCTATCTACTGAAAATAAGTCAGCTTTAAAGGTTTTGAGGAAGTTTTAGAAGTTTTAATCAGATCCTGAAGATCTGATTAAATCTTCTGCTGAGTTAGGGAAAACAGAATCATCTAAAGACAGATCTCATGAAGCTATACACATATTCTCGAAAAGTGCTAAAACATGGCTATTTTTTTTTTATCTTTAGAGACTAAGTGATTTATGGGATGATCAAACGTTCTTACCAACCATATGCTTTACAATATACTTCACAACAAATATCCTTGTGTACAAACTACAGGTATTCTCCTCTTATATCTGCCTTTAAGTAAAAATATGAAACCTCTTTGCAAATGCTGATTAATTATGTCCTGCTATTCTGCTAGCAGGATGCATGTGCTTCCCACCTAGTGGGTGAGAGGTGATTTTCTCACTCAGTCATTAATTTTCAAGTAACATGACTGAAGGTCCCAGAGGGGGATTTATTCTTGCTGAAGATATGCAAGAGTGCAGAATTATCTGTAAGAGTTGTCAGAAAGAAGAGACTTAAAAGAAAGTAGCAATGCCATATCAATCAGGGTCCTACAACAAGACATAACACCACAGTAGTGATATTATTTTCGAGGCCAGGGGGATAAATAACCAAGGCTTCAAGACTATTCACATGAACTCTGATCTACACAATTTCCGTAAGTTTCTTTCTTCTCCTCCTGATATAAACTATGCCCAGATCTAGGGTATTTACTCAGATAATCGAAAGGACATTTACTGCTTCCTTGCCTATCTCTGAAACAGACAATCTAATCTAAATAGAGATTTTCTTTTCTAACTTTTGTCTTCTGACAATGCCTTCTAAAAGTTTAGCTCTTAGATCTCTTTCACCAAAAATGAGGGTGAACTTAGTTACTTTTTCGGCAGTAAAAACAACATACAATCACACTCTAAAAGAAACCTTTTATTAATCATTTACAGGGGCAGTTTCAAGCTTCGCAAGTTCTGGTCTTAATTCCAGCCTTTTTTCTTGGGCTCATGGTTCCGCACTCTACCCCCAATATTCCTTAAAGAAACAACTCTCAGTTTCTGAAAATTTCCTGTTTACATAATTAAATTTTTATAAGGTTCAATTAGAGAAACTTTTTTTTTTTAAATTTAGTTTCTCACACGGCTTTCGTTGCGCTGAGAGATGTCACTGTGTATGTGGTGCTGGGGTTTGAACTCACGTACTCACTCATGCTGAGCAAGCGCTGTAACTGCTGAGCCAGCACTCTAGCCCCGTAAGGTTCAATTAGAATTATCAGTTCTAAGAACTCAAACTCTGTTAAAGCAATGTATTAGAATCTGCCCAAAGGGCTAGCTAGAGCATAACTGCTACAAAGCAAAAAGTACATAATAAAATAAATCTTAAACTTACCTTTATTTTTAATAATAAAAATACAGTGTTTACAAATGTCAGACTGAAATATGCTGATAAAAGGTTTATAAACTAACCTTTTAATATACTTTTCAGGAGACAAAATACCACATACTTAGATGATCTCCATCAGTTATCTTTTACCTGTCATTTGCTGCGGAGATTTTAAACTAGGCCTTCTTTCCACATTAAGCATTGCTTCCTTTTAGAGGCTGGGTTTGGAGCCTTGCCTGGCATGCGCAAGGACCCAGGTTCAAATCCAAGCACGACACACACAACTAAGTGCCGGAGAAACAAAGGCCAGATAAAAAATAAAATTGATTCTCTTTTCTCTCTCTCCTGCTCTTTTAGAAAAGAATTACTTCCTTTTAAGTTGAACAAAAGAAAATAAGAATCACTTTCACTCACACACACACATACATACACTATGGAAATAATGAAGACTACTAGTAAGGAACTTGAGGATGTTTTCTTAATTTTAAGTTTTGTGTATTATTTCTCCAACATTTCAAATGAATACCTCAGTAACTGGACAGGCCAATTACCCTAGATGAGGAAAGACAAGATAAGCAAAGGCAAGACACAGGTATAAGACCTTGCTCTTCAAAGTCTTTTGTTAAATTTTTACCAGTAAGTACTGAATAACTACACAATACTTAATGTTAAGACCAATAATCTACTTAATAAACAGTTTTATTTTCTTCTCAATAAACTGTCCTCAATACCATACAGTAGTTATTTTAAATAACTACTATCAAATCAAAATGTTCTACACTCCATGTTTTCATCAAAAAAAGCTAAGTTTTTGGGAGCTGGAGCAGAGGCTTAGTGGTTACAGAGCTTGCCCAGCATGCGCAGGTACACGGGTTCAAACCCCAGCAACCCAAGTACACAACTAAATGTCAGAGCAATGAAAGCCACGTGAAAAACTCAATAAAAGATAAAAGTTGATTCTCTCTCTCTCTCTCAGTCCTTCTCTCTTTAAAAAAAAAAAAAAAAAAAAAAGCTAAGTTTTTATTACATAAGTGAATAACCACACTGAATCTTATGAAATAATACAAAAGAGACCTAAGAACTAATAAAAAAAATATACACTGTCAAATGTAAAAGAGCAAAGACTATAAGTTTACAAGGATTTTGGATAGGAGAGTTAGAAAGAAAGGCGTAAGAGATGAGTTCTAGGAAGCAACCACTCCCAATCTGAAAACTGCTTAATCCTGATCCCCTTCTGCCTACAGAGATACAGCATTGCTCCATAGGAAACACTTATACAGTATTTAAAAACTAGTGAATTTCAAAATAAATTCTTCCAATAGTCTTTACAAAAAGTGGCATTACAAAAATTCAAAGAGTTACAGAATTTGCTATAAATTCATGATCATTCAGCAACTACTACTGAAATAACAATATTTGTTTTTAACCTGAAAGTGAAACTCTACTGAGAAATATCAGTAGCTTTATAAAACTCAAAGGTTAAAAATAAAAAGATATTTGGACTAAATTGTATCTGATAATAAAGATTCATCTTGAATAACTCAAAAGGAAAATGATTTATCAAAACCAAAGAAAAGTATGCAACCGATAAATGCTAATTCTTTATTTCCCCCATTCCAAAAGTACAAGCATAAACATCTCATGTAAGAGTATAAACTCATACCTGTCTTAGGATGTATTGAAAAGAATCCTTGTGGATTTCCACTTGTGATTTTGTACATTAGTTTGTCATCAGAGCTAGAATCTGGATCAAACGCCTCAATTTGGACCACAGGCACATCCTTGGGAGAATTTTCCATGATTTCTGGATAATAAACAGGCTCCGATGTCTGCGGTGCATTGTCATTGACATCCTCGACCTCTATGTAGACCTCTACGAAGGATGAAAGAGGCACGACACCCTGATCCGCAGCGTAGACTGTTAGCCAGTAACCGGAGGTCGATTCACGGTCCAGCCGATCAGAAGTCTCTATGACACCTAGAGAGAAAGAAGAAAAACATGGGGTGTCATGCCAAAAAACAAAAAGAAGCGCCACTCTGGGACTTACTGAGGGCTTATGTGTCACTTCCTAGTTGCACAACCTTGAACAAGGTATTTAACCTCTCTGCTTCAGTTTTATTTTCTATAGAATAGAGATAATAGCACACTCCTTAGGGACTGATTAAGTCAACTGTACAAACATAATGATTAAACAACATATGGTCCATAATGTGGACTATAAAAGCATTCACTGTTATTATTAGAATTAGGTGCCACTTACCATATGGAGCACTTTAAAAAGTATTACCTAAGTCTCAAAACAACCCCATAAAATGGGCACCAAGATTTCATCTAAAGGTCCAGTATTTTGTTTTTCTAAAGATGAAATTTAAGGTTGGTTGAGATGTGTTGACTTTCTTGGAGGTTCATGGAGAAGCCAGGATAAAGCCAGAGCCATGGCTCGGATGTAAGTCCCACAGTGTAGCCTGACCTGCTCCCCACTCTGCAATCTTCTAATCACTGGGAAAAGGCTGGGAGCACACGGCACACCCCTCCAGACATTTTCATCATCCAGCAGGCATACATACTCCTTTTTAAGTGGCTAAGAGAGGAAACCTCCCTCAGGAGGAGGGATTCCTCAGGTCTTTTGTGCACTAAAGTTCTTCATTTTGTTTAATCACCTTAAGCAAAAAGGCAAGATCCAGAGTGATGTTAAAAAAAAAAATTCTCCAGCTTCGCTAGAAATTGCCGAAGGGTACATCTTTCTGAAATACGTGTATTTCTACTACCCCATACAAAGCACAACAGGTACTTGTTAAAAGCTGAGGCTGGTTTTGAACTTGTGATCCCCCTGCTTCAACCTCCTGAGCAGATGGGAACAGGAGTGTGCCACCGTACCTGGCAACAACTTCTTGATAAATGAACACCGTGCATTAATATCCTAATAGGAGTTGATTTTTAAAAAAGGACTTTTTAAAAGACAACTAGTAAAAGATGGAGTCATATCATTTTGGCCCAATCACTGAAACCTTTGAAAACCTTACTTAACCTCAGGACTGCCTCCCACAAAATGGTTTTAAGTGGGTGTATCAATTTATTCTAGGCAAACTTCACCTTTTTATTTAATAATATAATCTTTCCCTTTAGCTCCCAAAATACATCACATTATTTTCTCATGTGTTGATCGTTCTCAACTAATGATACTTTTCAGTGTTGTATTAGACCATAATGGACTTTAGAAACCTAACTCTGGGATCACGAATATTCTCCATTCAATGCAAAATAATACAAGAAAAACAACAAGTATCAATTTCATTTGTGTTCAGCAATGAGACATTTACCTTAATCAAAACCTATTATTATTTTTATTTGACAAATAAAAATTATGTATATTTACTGTGTACAACATAATGATTTGAAAGAGGTATACATGTGCACTGGCTCAATGAAGAACATGCATTACCCATATAGTTACCGTTTTTCATGGTGAGAATATCATTACCTACTCTTGTACCAATATTTAAGAAAATAATAGGGGTGAAACAATTCAATCACTTGCCTGGCATGGGTGAGGACCCGGGTTTGAACCCCAGCACCACATACTCAACCAGGTGTCAGAGAAACAAAAACCAGATTAAAAAGTAAGTAAAATTGATTCTCTCTCCCCCAATCTTAATAAAAAAAAAAGAAAGAAAGAAAAGAATCTGAGGAAGCAGGAACTAGACCCTGGCCTGTATGAAAGGTGGTCAACTCTCAAGTATTAGACCCAGAAAGGTGTAGTGACACATAACGTAGGGCATTCATAGAGATGTATCGGGAACGAGGGGGGAGCGGGCAAGGGGAGGGATAAGTGTGGGGGTGGGAGAATAGGGTGGGCTCTAGGGGGTAAATCTAATTTTAAGAATATATACATATATTATTTCATTGGATGCATTTTTGATTGTACAATAACTAAATTTCTTAATAAAAAGAAAATAATTGTTATTAACTATAGTCAATATATTTTGTGTATTAACATTATTTAAATTTAATTATTTGCTTATTTAAGGTTGTTGATGAAAATATGAGGTAAACTATCATAAAATAAGTATCTATAGCCGCTCAAAAGCACTACAATTATTTACTACTACTTCACTAAACCCTTTAAATACAGTATTTCTAGCTGGGCCTCGTGATGCATGCCTGTAATCCCAGCAACTCAGGAGGACTCCAAATTCAAAGCCAACCTCAGCAATTTAGTGAGACCCTGTCTCAAATAAAAAAATAAAATGGACTGGTGATGTATGTCAGTGGTAAAGCACCCCTGGTGTCAATCGTTGTTACAAAAGAAAAAAACTACTACTAGAAATATGGAAAGAAGCCTCAGAACTAAAGAAAACAGAGCTAATCTCTCTAGATGGCAAACAAGAAGACTCAAATATTTCCTCTTTTCTGAACCAAACAATCCATGCATACTCAATTCATTCACTAAATTGCTAAAATTATATGTCTGCAGTCTGAAATAATAATCTTCCAGTTTCTCTTATTCATTGTGCTCATTACAAAGGAAGTCAGGGGCTCTAGGATGTTCTCTCTCCAAGGATTAGGATTACTTAGAAACAAAATTAATGTGCATATGCTCCCCTTGTGTTCTGCTACTTTGCTGAAAACTCAATTAAATTCATTTTACTAGTGATTATTACCAAATTTCAAGCAGACTACTAATGCTAATTTTCTTCACCACTTTTTAGTTGTAATCCTCAAATACTTCATGCTGCTATGCATTTTTTAAGTCTGTCCCTGTAAGTGCAACTATAGGCATTTAAAAAAACAATAACCACAGAAACCAATTACTCAGTGTCTACTATGTGCCAAGTACTCCAGTGTTTCACATGCATTATCTTATTTAGTCCTTATTTCCAACCTGCTTACGCTGTGATACTATTAGTCCCATTTCATTTATGAAGAACTCAGAGAACAGGCACTTTCCTAGGGTCACAGTAAATAGCAAAGTTCAAGTTTAGATACCACAGATCTCTGACTTTGGTGCCAGCAAAATTCCCCATCAATTGTATTGTCAGTAAGACAAAAGTGGAGTAAACAAAGTGTAACCCCAAAAAGACAAGTCAAACTCCACATTTTTTTTAAAGAGAGAAGGACAGTGAGAGAATCAATTTTTATTGAGTTTTTCACACGGCTTTCGTTGCTCTGACACTTCGTTGTGTACGTGGGTGCTAGGGTTTGAACCTGTGTACCTGCGCATGCTAGGCAAATGCTGTCACTGTCAAGCCACCACTCCAGCCCCCAAACTCCTTATTTTTTTTTAATTAAGAAAAAGGGTATTAAATGTTCAAACATACACAAAAGCTTTCTCTAGTCTCAGGGTAAAGGGAAAAACAAAATCTTGAATCCAAATTTATCATGAGGTTCATAGATAAAAATGGCTATTTCTCCCCAGGTTCTGCTTTTAGTAAGGTCTGTAAGTCTCAGATTGTGAATGAAAAGGGACCTGCCTCTCCCCTCATCAGATGGGCAACTGGGGGAGCAGCCATATATATATATATTTTTTTTACATGAACACCTAGCCATGGTCAGGAGAAGTCGCAGAGCCCCAAGTAATCTCTGGATGTTACTAAAATTTAAAGAGAGACAACAAAGTGGTTTTATTCAAATATGGGAGAAAACTCAGATTGTACTAACTAGCAATAAAAATATAAATATTAATCAGTGAGATGCCCAATGTTCCTATTTCATCAATTCATGGACTGTGTAGAGCTCTGAATCCAGATCTATGTACCTCTTTAGTCAGGGGTTCATGAGAACCTAAATCATTCTTTACAGGAGTCCTGAGTCTCGCATCCAGAAGTCTGGCTAGAAGCAAAGTTTATTCTTTAAGTCACTTTAAGTTGCTATTCCTACAGTTTATTGTTCTTTTAGCAGCCAATCCTAAAGCTGCGGCTAGCATTATAGGTTAGAGATGGATTTCTTCTATAACTTTAACGGTTTACTTAATTCAATAAAAGACAAACAAAATTTCAAGCTTCCATTATGAAAAATTCTAATGAGGAACTTTAATAAAAGAGAAAAGCAAAAAATAAAACTAAAGCCTCTTAGCCATCACTGGAGGTATATCAAACTGCTGCCTTCATTCTCAAAACTCTACACCCACTCTTCCTTCTCTTAATTCATAAATGTCTACTAATCCAATCTACTTTCAATAATTACATTTCTGTATACCAGGTTATAAATTCACTTTTCCTGGAAGAAAGGAACCAGTAACAACAAAGCCTATAGTTTTTATAGATATTTTTTCCTTAACAATATTCAACAGTGTTTCATCTTTTTGGATACATATAAACATCCACATATAAACTCTTTTCCTCCCTACCTTCAAACTTCTCTCCTTCCTTCAGCTCCCATTTTCCTTGGTGACCTCTGCTCCTCTTCTCTAACTCCTCTCTCTCTTTCTGAGACAGCATCAGTATGCAACTAGAGGACAGGTAAGGCCCAGCTATCAAAAGACAGTAGGGGCAGCTCAGGCCTTTTCACAGGACCCCCTCCAGCCAAACGCAAAGAGGATCAAAGCCAGTGTGGATAACCAGAAAAACACCTTTCCTAATTAAGAGATTATAGGGCAAAAGCAGTGAAATCAGGTAAAGATGCTATGGTGTATATCTGGAGCACAGGAAACAAGTTCAGACACGCTTGCTATGTGTACCACATGGTAATGTTACAGTTTACTTCAATGAAGCATTATAGAACAAATAAATGCCTAACTTTCTAACCCCAAGAATACAGTGAAGGCATTTTTAAAAAGCTGTTAATAAGCTGAAAAATGTGAAAGAAGTCAGAATTTGTAGCCGTTAAGTAAAAATATTTATCATTCCAATCATACTCTCTAGGATTTCAAAACCACCACCAGATGTCACTATGGAAACTGATTTTAAATATGCACACAGTGAAACAACTAGACTGAGGGTGGGGAAAAAAAAAACCCATAGGTAATTTCTAAAATAATTTGACAAATGCAGTTGAAAATAAATTACACGTCAAAATGCCTTCCTGAAGAGATTCATTATATTTATATAATTAATGTTTAAGGGATTGATGTTGTTTTCCCATAGGCTGATCATTCAAAATTTATAGGGTACAGTATCAGAGGCTCAAGTTAATTGGTCAAAACATTAACAAATGTTTTCAAGAATTACTAATTTTTCCATTGACAACTGATGTGGCTGTTAACTCAAATACTGTCTTTGAATAGGTGGAACAAGACACTTTCAACAAAGTAATTTTTAAAATAAAATAAAGTCCCCATAGTTACAATATTTGCCAAAATAACAAATTTATTTCTTCCTAGAATGTTCCTACTTTCTTTACAGCTCCTATCAAGGCCTAATGCCAAAATCTTGTTATTTTTGATTCCTCAGCTACTCAGACTCAAAAATATTAGTAACTAGCAATGTCTTAGAAACATAAATTTGGAACTTCAGCCCTCCTTTCTGATATACCATGTCACATACATTTCTTAAAAGACTTTTTTTGCATGTTAGTTTTACATTACTGTAACAAAATACCTAAAATAATCAACTTAAAACGAAAGGTTTATTTTGGCTCACTGGCACCATTGTGATGGGCTTAACACACTACATCATGGTGGGAGGTCATAGAGAGAAGGCTGCTCACCTCTAGCAAGAACTGAATAGGAGTGCTGGAGTGGTGGCTCGGCAGTTATGGCACTTGCACGGTATGAAAGAGTACACGGATTCAAATCCCAGCACCCACGTACACAAAGTGTCAGAGCAATGAAAGCCATATGAAAAACTCAATAAAAATTGATTCTCTCTCTGTCCTTCTCTTTTAAAATAAATATTAAAAAAAAAAAGAACTGAACAGGAGGGAGGTCCCAATATTCCTTTCAAGGAGACATCCCCTATGACCTAACTTCCTATCCCTAGGCATGCCTCTAAATTTCTATCACCTTTCAATAACAAGCTCCAGGGACCAAGCCTTTAATCTATGGGCCTTTGGAGTATATCTATCTAAACCACAACATTCTAAAACCAAGCTAAAGACAGGAATTATATGAAAAGCTACATTAGTCAATCACAAGAAAAAATTAAATGTGAAATGTACTTTTTATGATATTTTCCCTATAGGCAACAGTGGACTGATGATTATTGTCTTCTCTCATAAACAGAAGAACTGTTTTGGAAATAAGTGACTTCCCAATATACAAAGCAACACAGTCAAAAAGAACAGATATATTAACCTATGCACCAGATACATCATCTGCACTTCTGTAATTCATCAATAAATGGTTCTTCAGTTATTTTCCTGTTAATTATGGGAAAATCAGAAGTCCCAAAACTGTCATATTAAATATCAGGCTGCTGAAAGACACTCATTGTTTCCGGAAATTAAAATGTAAAAGACTATAAGCTCCCTATTTGAATGAGAACTCTTTGAAGGCAAAGACATTATTTTTTTTGTTCAGGGCCTTGTAAATGATGGGTAATTAATAAGCATGTGTTGTGAAAAGGATGTTTATTAAACACAAGGAAAGTATAAGAAACTACATCAGAGTCAAGTGGAATCTGTGACATGATTATGTACGATGGGATCCTGAACCTCGGGAGGTACATTAGGTAAAAACTAAGGAAATCTGAATAAAACATATTACTAAGACTGTATCCAATATTTATTCCTAAATCATAACAAATGTGTGATACATGAAAGTTGTTTTAACAACTGAAGAAACTGTGTATAGCATAGAGGAAATCTATGGGAACTCTATTTTCTGCTAAATTCTGAGAAGCTACTGAATTTTTTATCAGAGCTCATAATATAAATATTTCCTTCCTTAAGTGAAAATAATACTCTCTGAGCTTTATGTGTGTTTATATATATGTGTGTGAGTGTACATGTACATCTTCATTTAACCTGCAAATTAACTGTAAATGAAGAAAAAATTTATTGTCTTGATAAAAATGAGCAAGGTTGTAAACTAAGTTTCTTGATATTAAAAGGAAAAACTCTGAAACATAACTCCTTTTTGAAATAACTATGCTCCTGCTGGAATCTACTATTAGTTGGCAAAGTGGCACTGTTGGTGACCAAAAGCAGAAAGAAAAGAAAAAGAACCTGTCAGGTTGAAGGCGTATGTTATGGCTTGGATCTGGATTGTCTCTAAAAGCTCATATGTCGAAAGCACCATCTCCAAAAGCGAGTTTCAGAGGTATGACTAAGACTCTGCCCTCTTCAGCAGATTAATCCACTGATAGCAGATTGGACTAATGGAAGGAAGTAGCTCACTAGGGGGACGGGGGGTTGGACTCTACCTGTCCCTGGCCCCTTCCTTTCTCTGCTGCCTGGCTGCCATGAGCTGACCACTTCGCTCCACCGTGTCCTTCTACACCATGATGTTCCGCTTTGCCTTGGGCCCAGAGCAATGGAGTTGGCTGGCTGTGGTCTGAACCTCTGAAACTGTGAGCCCAAAATACACGTTTTCTCCTCTACACTGTTTCGTCAAGTATTCTGGGCACAGCCATGAAGAGCTGACTAACACAGTATTTAAGAGTCTGACTGGCTAATCAGTCCATTTGTCAGGGAATAACACAAAAGAAAGATTTTTAGTACTAAGATAAAAATTTTATACTTTCCTTTTACCTGAAGTATATAAGATATTACTATTTAATTCAGTGGTACTAGTCATAAAACAATGAATAAAAAGTAAAGACTGATTTTTAATGGTCTATTTTGCAAAGAGAATAAAAGCAAATTCTAATACTCTTAAAAACAAAATGACCTATTTACTTATGTAAATATATGAATGATTAACTTCTTAAGACCATGTGAATAAGGTATATATTTTGACAATTAAACTATAAACAATATTGTATCCTTTCTACCTTTCCAGACTAACTGAAGACATTACTAAATACCACAACCCAATCTTTGAAAACCATTAACACGTCGTGAGTTTCATGTTTGAGAAGATATTTGTACCTGGGAAACACAGCAAACTCAGTGAACTGATAACAGTGATGATAATGATGGCATATACCCACACAACACTCATCAAGTGCTGCACAACATTCTGAGTACTTCCAATGCATTGACTCATGCATTCCTACAGCAATCCCTGTGAAGAAAGTAAAATGATTATCTGTGTTTCACAGATGAGAACACCGAGTGTGAATAACATCCAAAGTCACATCGTTCTTTAGTGGTGGAACTGTGATTCAATCTCAAAGACGTAAATTACCATGCTAAATGTCTACAAATCTCTGGGTCTTCTTTAACTACAGGGAAGCTTAAGGAGAAACTGAACACAGCTTGCAAATTTCAACAGAGAGGTTCAGACATCAGTAGTGGCCAGATCAGGCAGGGGGTGGGTGAAGGCTTGTTTTCCTAACACCTGGGAACCTGTGTAGAATAACACATTCTGTAATGTTAGAAAGAGGACAGGTTTAATAAATGATGGTACATATCACACAGTTTTTTAGATCAGAAATGTGTGCAACAACTACACAGAAGAATGTCAGTGATGTTTAAACTAAGTGGAAAACATAAATCTCTATTAAATATTTCAGACTTGTTTTAGTTATGTTTGGAGAAAAACTAAATCATACACAATGATATGTACAGAGAATAAAACAAGTCTAGAATAAACATGATCATCAGAGGATAATAAAGAAAATCAGCCCAGTGAACTAAAATATATTTTAGAATCTATAAATTTGTATAATGATGAATTTAAAATCTACATTTAAAAATACATAAAACAAAAAGTTAAAACAGAAGTAACCAGCAGTCCTTTAAAAGTTTTGTTAGCAGAACCTATTTTTCTCTATATTTCAGATACATTTTTTTTGAAAAAAATGAATTTTATTGTTCATATTTAAGGTATATAAATCATGTAAATGGGAAACATATAAATGGTAAAAAGGCTACTATAGTGAAGTAAATCAACCTGTCATCTCACATAATCATTCATTTTGTTTGCTTTCATGGCAAGTTTAAGTTAAAAACCTATTCATTAACATGAATCCTAAAACTATACAATATGACTTCCTAAACCTCATACTATATGTTAGATCTCTAGACTTATTCATCCCTCATATCTGCTACTTAATTTCCAAGTATTTGTCTGTTTCAGTTAATTTGAGTACATGTTTAAAAACGTATATTCCAACAGCTTCAATAATTAACATATGAAAGTACTTATGTCTGAAATTACTTACAAAATTTCAGGTCTAGGAAATTCTATAATTATATTGCCCAGACTTAGGTCATGAATTAATGACTAAAGAGAGTTTTTTTTATGTAGCAACTATTTATCTGTTTTTTTCATTATTTAGATTGCCTTTTAATTCATTTTAATTAAGAAATAGATATCTACCAACTCTTGCAATTAGAAATGTTGCAGTAACTTTAAAATTAGCTGAGGAAGCCTTTTTGACTTGCAATCTTACTAAAGCTTATATTAATTAAGTTCATAATCAGATTTTAAGCATCAAGTTTCAAAGCCCAGGGATTTCTTTAGCTTTCTAGAATCACTCCTAGGGCAAGCTCTACTAAACCATATTTTCATGCTTTGTTCAAAAATGATTCCAAGTTCCTGATTTCCATGTCAAAATCATTAATATTGTAAATGAGGGCTTTCACAGATAAGTTCTCTTTTTAAAGAAGGTCATCCTTGGGTATTAAAAGTTATCATTTGAACATTTATTAGTTGGGTAAAACTGCATAAATAAGATAGCATTTGGAGTCATTAAAATATAAAGAATATACATACCAAAGGCAATGCTACTGTAAATTTATTTTAAATGTTGATTATTTTTCTTGCCTTATTATTTACTGGATGCATACTTAACAAATGGTTTATATGTGCCATATTGTTTATTCACAATTACTCTGTGAGCTCAATTGTTTGTCCCCACATTCCACATTTGGAAGCAAACTTCGGGCTGAAAAATCACTGGTCTGAAGTTACTTATGCATCATTATAACAGCAATAAATTAATTAGCTCATCAGTTAATCATCTAAGAACTTTTTATCTAAGAGCGCCATAAGTCTCCAATGTTAGGTGTGTTATTTTAAGTTACCTAACTCTAGAGAAGTCAAGACCCAAACCTAGTTAACTAGCTCCATAGCCCACACACAACCACCAAGGTACTATTCCCACGTGGGTGCTGAGCAGTTTGACTCTAAAATCCTGGCTCCTTCTCTACAAATCTGGGAAGATGCTCTTCAAAATCCATCACTGTTAAACGCAAAGAATAAACACCATTAACCAAAGTCTGCCAGTACTTGCCCATGGTGGAAGGAATGGCATAATGAAAATTATAAAACCAACTAGTCAGACCAAACAGATCAACCAAGTTATTTGTACAAAGCTCAAGAATCCCATGTAAGTAAGTCTATTCAGGACTTCAAAAAGGAAAAAAGTGTAAAAAAAATTATCACTTCTAAATTTAGAAAGTTACTATTATATCATTTCCTTATATAAAAATGCAGATTAAATTTATACTAAGCAAAACATAAGGCATTATACTAATAACACTGTATATGATCGTGAGACTATCACAACTGAATTATGAATAGTGTTAAATACTGAGTGGGAGGTTGTAGATCCAAAATTTCAAACCATAAACCAGTGCAAAAGTTTAGTAGCAGATCAACCGTGATGGTTTAAAGAAAATCACTCAGTGGAAAACAAATTTTAGTGACTTTTAAAAAATCTGATCAACACTTAAAAACACAGTTTTTGAAACTGTCCCCTATAAAATCTTCATCAACAAGGATTTAACGTTATTTATAGTAGGCTGATTTTGCTAAGAATTAATCTGAAACCTGGTATTATTGATTATACCTGCTTTTACTCACTCAACAAACACATGGTTCCTACTACCTATCAGGTATGGTTCAGAGGTGTCAGGAAGTCCAGAAGGGAACAAACAGGTATTATAGAAAAGCCAGTTAAAGAAGAGTCAATTTATGCTCCAGAGATGGAGGGAACAAAGCACAAGAGGAGGCATTTGTCTGAGATAAAATGGTATTTTAACAACTAATTACTTTATTTTCTATTTATTTTTAAATATCTCTTTACAAAAGTAAAGTAAGTCCTTTCCTAAGTTGTTTCTGCCTGAATTTCCAATGTGATTTTTAAAAAATGTTACAATACAATCGCATTTGTAAGAAAGAGAAAGGGAGAAGAGGACATACACAAAAACTGGTGGGTTACCGAAGAAGCGAATTTTATTTTCTTCCTTGTTAATATTTCCTAATCATTCCAGATTCTTTCTATCTGAACTGTATAAAAATATTTTTTAAAACAAACTTGTATAAAAGGTTAATCTAAAATGTTATCAATAAGAACTTCAGAAATTTCGGAAATGTAAAAGGAACCTTTAAAAGTTAAAGAGTGACTTACAGGTTTTCGTAAGATGAATAACAACAGCTCACATTATTTGTATTGCAAAGTACGTTCTAGCATGAAGACAAGGCACTATTCTGTGGTTAAAATGTCAGCTGAAATGACTAAGCCTCATGCCAACCTCCCGAAGCTCTCCCTTGCTAACTAAGGAATGGAATGAGCTTCCTCTGCCACAGTCAAGTATTAGCACAGGTCACTGTACACGCAGAGCTCTTTCCAAGACAGACAGTTGTCTGCAGAGTCCTAGAACGCCAAAGCTGGAAGAGGAGCTAAGGTTTGTTTAGGCTCCTTCCTAGAAAACAATTCAAATGCATAAAACAGCAAGTAGTTTTCTTAAATAAAGTGAAAGATTCACATGCAATTGAGCTACGTAAAGACAAAGCAGAGTGTTCTACTTGACTAAATACCAACTGAAGCGAAGAAAAACTCCACCACCCCTTCCTATAAACTCCCCAAACAGGCATTTTCTGTTACTTGGTCTGCATCTTCATCCAAAAAAAAAAAAAATTTTAAATTTAAATTTGCTTCTCTTAAATTCTATTTTTCCAAGTATTTTTGCAAATTGGAGAAAGATAATTTAGAGGCAATATTTTCTTACTTTTAATGTCCAATTTGCTGCCAAACCCCAGATCTGTGAAGAACTCAGAAACTTAATTTCGGTCAAGCAAGTCATAAATTGATTCACTGACATTGATAACTTTGGAAACCGTTCTGCTGTCACTTTTTATGCCAAGAAACAATTCAAATTAAATCAAACACCCCTAAATAATGATCCATGCCGTGCCATGATTCGACTATTAAACCATAGTATAGTATCAATCTGTAATGATCTCCTCACTTATCTTCAGATAGTCTTATGAAAAAAGTGACATATTTACATAAGTAAGGCTTTCCAGTGTAACTTTTTGAAATGACAAGAGATAGGGCAAAACTGTATGCTATCAGTGGATTTTAAACTTAAGAAATACACATTCAAGATTTAACAATCTCCTTGAATATCCAGTACATACTCAAAGTGAATAACCAAAACCCAGACTTCTCAGTGGTAACTGTACTGCCATAGATATAAATTTTCTAATTTGAACTACTGTAAGCAAAAGAAAACAAATCCAAGAACTTTGTAACACTCAGTTAAAGGAGGTAGAGAAAGGCTATTACTAATTCAACATTTTAGAAATTATAAAAACATAATTCTTCCTTAAGATACGAAGAATCTATGTAAGAACAAATTGGTGAGTCTCAAATAACTGTCATGTACCTACATTAAAAAAATTAAAGCAAAGAACTGAAATTAGGAAAACCTAAAAACTAAAGAATAACAGCATTACTTCTTACATTATTCCTGCTCTTAATTCCCTGTATTGAGGCAAATTTGTTTTTTAATAAAGTTCTTTAACAAATATTTCATTAAGATATGATGTATTTTTTCCTGTAATGCCCCTAATCATTAGTAAAATAAAGGAATAACAACATTAGGAATATGAAAACAGACATCCAGGGAGACTCCATGCAGCCATCTGCATTTGAAAGTATACAAATTAATCACTAGAACAAACATATTCCAAAGTAAACAACAATTAACTGCAACATACTGCTTGTAATAAACTAGTGAAAGGGTTACTGAAATGTATGTAACAAAGATAAACAGCTTCTTGATTAAAGGTTGTTAGGGTTTAGGTATGAGGTGTCCCCCAAAAGCAACTATGCTAATACAGAAGGCGGAGAGAAGATTATGAAAGGCCTAACCTAATCAGTGGACTGATCCATTTGGTGAACTGATACTTTACATGGACTTCTGAGGGTAACTACAAGCTGGTGGGACACAGCTGGAAGAAGGGGGTCATTTGGGGCATGCATTTGGGGATTCCATTTCCCTGGTGCCTCATTTCCCTTTCTTCCATGACCAAAGTTGATGAAGTCAGCAGACCATGGACTAACACTCTGGAACTATGAGTCAAAATAAACTTTACCTCCTCTAAGTAGTTCTGGTGGGGTATTTTTGGTCACTGCAACAAAAAGCTAACACAAAAAGCTAAGACTGGCTGAATATGCAAAACATTAAAAACATCACATTTTTCTTAACAGTCAAGCAAATGGCAAGAGTTCACATTCTGTCTTGAAAATTATGCACATTTTCTAAAATACTTTTCCAAAAACTAAATATAAATTTAAAATAGGGGAGGAATAGCATAATACTTAAAATGCCTTTGGCAAATATTTAAACACAAACAGTTCTAGCCCATTAAAAGATATCAGATTTATAGATGGAAAAGAAAGAGCACTATGATTTGTTATCAAGTTCATAGTTTTAGAAATAACTTTTTTAAAAAAATGCTTTAATTCTAAACTACTAAGGAGGACTTGCTTCTTCATTTATTCAGCGAATAGGAAAACAAACATTTTTTTCTCAATTTTAGTACAGTGGTTCACTTACTATACACCAAGCTATTTATTAAAATCTAAAACTCAAAAACAAGTTACCATTTAAATGATCACAAATTTGGTAAATTCTCAATCAACCATAATTCAGACTCGGTAAACTAGCCCACTCACTGCAAACTAGTAAACTAAAGCCATTCACAGATAATACATAAACATTTATACATACAAACAGACACAAATGATCTCACTATACAATTAGAAAAGAAAAAGCAGGCTTGTAAATTTGTAGTCTCAAAGAATTTAACCAAATTTTCAAGGAATTTCAAGATGTTCCCTTTACAAACCTATTTTGGAATAATGCGGGTGTAATTGTAGTTTTAATTACTATCTTTACAAAACACAACTCAGGCTAATCTGTTCGAGAGAGGAAACACACAAAGAGGTAAATAAGAGGGCAAGGCTACAGCATCTTTAAGAGACCTGATGTGCACTAATAAGAGAGTAAGAATGCAGTATATGCAGCAACAGTCGTAAAACATAAGCTTTACTGAATTTACATTTCTCCTTGTTGACACCACCCCCATAAAAACACTAAACGTCCTTCCGTGATGCAACACCACTT
Organism: Aplodontia rufa; assembly: GCA_004027875.1. Classification (NCBI taxonomy): domain Eukaryota; kingdom Metazoa; phylum Chordata; class Mammalia; order Rodentia; family Aplodontiidae; genus Aplodontia; species Aplodontia rufa. The sequence continues at coordinate 89,520 of PVKS010000543.1, forward strand.
CCTCAACAGTCCTCTCCTTTTCCACTTCCCCTCCGGAAGAAAATAACTGCACACACTCTCTCCAAATACCTCTCCAGGGAACCTGTAAGGCAGGTGACCTCCTACATGAACAAATCTAAGGTGACATATAAAGCACGGTGTTATCTTAAAGGACCAAACCAAAGCAGGTTAAAAAAGAGAGAGAGAGAGAGAGCAATAAAAATCCTCTAGTCCAACCTTCTAATTTTTACAGATAAGGAAGCCAAAGTCTAGGATATAAACGACCTGTTATCAGGTTGCAGAGCAGCAATCAAAGCCATAACTAGAACCCAAGTATCTTGAAATCCCAACCGAGGCTGTTCAAGCACAGTACCCAGTACACAAGCACATGCTGCACTAACCCAAATTCCAATGCATGAAATATGGCCCGATTATGGCGGAAATGACTAATGTCGGGAAAAGCAAGGGTCAGTGATACAATCAGAATTAATGATTTGCCAACCTTAAAAGTACTCCTAGCCTAACTTAACCACGCTATCAAGGAGTCTGACTTGATCAAATATCCCAATCACTATCCAAAAATATTATCTGATTATTTCAGAACTGGAGAGGGAAATAACTTCGAAGAATGTCAGTTTTATTCTCTAAGTTGGCTACTTAAAAGTATTAGTCTTCATGCAAAGTAATCAATCAGTCTTATATCGTGCCTGTTAACTGCCCCAAAGGCATTTTTATAAATTTGTAACCGTGGCAGTTTATTACTCTCTGTGCCTCAGTTTCCTCGTGTGTAAAAGTGGGAAATACATATAGATTAAATATCTAATTTAAAAATACAGGTAATTACTACTCTCTTGATGTTTGAGAAACTAAAGGAAAACCAAGATTTTTAGAAAGATTCTTAAAAAGATATGACACCTCAATCCCTAACCTACGCACTCAGAAGGACGCTATTATCACTGCAGAGAGAAAACTAATAAAATCCAATCATTACGAATTAGTGGTTTGAACATAACTCTCAGAATCACTTAAAGACTAGGTGACTCTCACTTGAAGACTAATGACTTACACTGACTCACAACAAAGAAGTGGAAGGCACTCTTGGTGCTGTGAATGGAAATGGGCACATACATGCAGAACGAAAGACATTCAGAAATAAGTTTTTTTCAATTAGTATTCAAAAAGTGCACAGGATGCAAGAATGTGGCTAAAACGGGAGTGGAGGTATATCATAAAGTCTCAACCCAGCACCCAAGGAAGTACAGATCAAGTTTTCTTAGACATTAAAAGTCTCATTTCAAATATGAAATAATGGGCTAGAATGGCAGTTCAGCGGTTACGGTGCTTGCCTGGCATGCGCAAGGACATGGGTTCGAACCCGAGCACAACATACACAACAAAGTGTCGGAGCAATGAAAGTCACATGAAAAACTAAATAAAAATTGATTCTCTCTTTCTCTCTCACTGTCCCTCTCTCTTAAGAAAAAAAAAAAAAACTCAAATATGAAATGATAATCAAAACTAGGAAAAAGAATATTAAAAAATCTAATCTTTGGGACAAAGAAAGAACAGTCCGACTTTGTTCTTAATACTCTCTCCATTTATTTTCATCAAATTTAATCACAAATAATTTTTAAAATATTTAATTTCAAACATTTTTACAGCTTTACAAGTTAAAACTAAGCAAGTTCAATGGAAGTCATTCCTAGAATACCATGATTACTAAGAAAATCTTAAGTTGTATATCTGTATAGCAGTTAATCCTTAATCACCACATGTACAAAATTACTAATATCACACGGAAGAGACAAGGGACATCTGAGGATTTCCTTATTCAAGGGCTACAAAGAAAACCCAGGTTCCTACCCAGATGAGAGAATATGAAGCATCTACTTTAAGAATTTATTCTGAATTACTAACAACTTTAAATGTTTCTACATGATATTTTAATGAACTACATGCCCAAAGACAGAACTCTCAGAAACTGCACGCTTCTGAGAGAAAACTTGTTTTTCATGATTTTCTTTAAGTAGTTAAAAGCAATCTCACCCAAGGGCAAAAGAAAGTCCATTGCCAAAGAGGAAAACTGGTTTGGCATATTATCGCAATAGTAAAAGGAGTATTTTCTTTCTTTTTTTAATCAATCAGATACTATCACAGGCCCCCAAGGAGTCAGGCATAAAGTTCAGACTAGAATACAAATTAGCAACAGACTTTTGGGGCAGTAGGACCTTGGTCAGTGGAGACACGAAGGAGTACCTTCCACAAAGGAGGGAGGGTAGACATGTTGGTTCTCTCTGGAAATGTACCCCCTGCCCCAGTAAGGGATCAGGGAGAAGATATGGCTCCTCAGTGCTGATCTACACAGCCAGCCCAATAATTCCTACCAAGAAGAGGTGGTGGAGAAAGGCGGCCCGAGTGAGCTCGAGTGCAGATGGCCAGCCACACTGAGACCATCACGCTGGCACTGCAGGCAGCGCTGAGGTGAGCCAGGGTGCACAGACTTATCACCCAGGACTGGTGTAGATGCCCACTGTAAAAGCCCACACAGCGCTGCCGCTCTGAGCATCAACCTTCTGCTTCCTGACCAGCAGGGAAGTTCAGGTTCAAGATTCATCCAGCCTTAGTACTTTCCCAAACTTTGATTAGCATAATTGTGAACAAACCACACTGACCTAAGTGCTACATAAACCCCTAGACTAAAACACTCCAGCACACCCTTCTCACCCTGCAGAGATCTGTTTCTACACACACTTGAAAACTTCACTTTCAAAAGGATAGCTGAGCATTCCCTACGCTGGCACAGACCATGTGTGTGTTTCCACCACTCACCTTTAGTCAGAGACCACACCCTCATGATCTGACTTCAGGCCTACCTCACCTACCTACCTCAGGCCAGGCTTCCAGCCACACAAGCTTGTTTGTATATTTGGGGCTACCATTTCCTGTTGTCAAAAACTGTCCTCAAATGGCTAGTTTTTCATCAAGCTCATCTAATTCCTGGCTCATATTTTTAGTCCTTCCTTGCCCATTCAATTTAAAGGAGGCCACACACACACTGCATAAAAACACTATCACATTAATCTCTATAGTCTTCACAGCACTGTTAAGCTGAAACTGCGTCTTGTATTTGCTTATCTACTTGTTATTAGCCAACTCCTCCCTTCAGAAAGCAAGCTTCATGCACTGTGCGGTGGCTCACGCCTGTAATCTCAGTGACTCATGAGGCTGAGACAGGAGGAGCACAAGTTCAAGACCAGCCTCAGCAACTTAGTGAGGCTCTGAGTAACTTAGCAAGACCTTATCTCAAATTAAATACAAAAATGGGGGGCTGGAGCGGTGGCTCAGCGGTTTCAGCGCTTGCCTGGCTAGCACAAGGACCAGGGTTCAAACCCCAGCACCACATACATAACTAAGTGTTGGAGCAACTAAAGCCATGTGAAAAAATTAATAAAGTTGTTTCTCTCTTAGAAAAAGAAAGAAAGAAAGAGTGAGAGACAGAGAGAGAGAGAGAGGGAGGGAGGGAGGCTGGGGATGTGGCTCAGTGGTTAAGCGCTTCTGGGTTCAATCCCTGTACGAAAGAAAGGAAAGAAAAGAAAGGAAAAAGTAAGCAAGCAGGAGGTCATGGAGACCTCTGCCTTGTGTACCGTCTACACTATGGAATCTGCAGGACCCAGAATTGGTTCCCGCATGGAGGAAGCAGACAATAAATATTACTTACCTAATGAGGAAAGCGTGAATGAACTCTTCACTCAAGCTGTCTTTCACCTTCTAAAATTGTGTCTCTATGAAATTCAACCAACACTTCACTTTCAAGGGCTGCTGATAATTTCCCAAAGTCCTCATCCTTCAGGAACCCACACGGGGACTTGAGACAGCTGGGAGCCCTCATCCATTCTCCCTCCCCACATACTCATTTCCCTCAGCCTCCTCCCAGGGTTCCAGGCCAATAAACTGGTTCTTCACCCTAAGGTCACAGATTCATCAAGGATCATCAGTCTTTATAGTCTGGTTCCTGTTTCTGCTTACTCTCTGGAGTTATTAAACCTATGAAAAATGTGAAAACGCTTAAATTCCCTCAGAGACACTCCCAAAACTCCCAGAGAATTTTTTAAAATCAGAACATTGCTGAGTTTTCCCATTGTTTTCAACAGCTACCATGTAATAAGATTGTTACTTCATGAATTCCACTGAGCCAATATATAGGCATTACATAATTCACTTATGCAAATAACTGAACAAATTGATAGTTTAGATAAGGTTATAAAAATATGCTCATCTACTTTAGAAAATAAACCAAAATTTGTTGTGTTCACTGCATTAAATAACGCATAATGAGAACTACAAAGGAGCCTTACGGACCAACTAAATTAGGCCATGACAAGAATACGAGTATTTGGTAACAATAAACTACGTATATTTTTTTAAAAACTGGGTAATGCAGACTGAACCTCCTCTCCAATTACAAGTACATCCAATCCCAGACTGGTCCGTCCTGCTTGATGTTATGGGTGAGAAGCTCCTGGGGCTGCAGTTATGAGCGGGAGAACTGCTGCTGTAAGTTTCCTCTTAGCCCTCATACAAGACTCACTAGCTACTGTTAACTAACTGGGCTTCCTCTCTAGAAAAATCACCCTGCCTTTCACACCTGACATTCCAAGGCACAAAAGTGGACCTGACACTTGGCCCATTTTCAACAGAATGAAACAGCTACCAACTTTTTTAGGAAACTTTAAATAATTACCATATATTTTCCAAAGCAATCAACATTCCTCCTCCAAGTGAATGACCACATGTTAATCATTAAGTTTTAGGTAAGGGGGAGAACACCACCACTAGCATTAATGATCGCTCTGCGAGACACTTTCAGGCAAATACTGTGAATAGGGGAACAAAATTAAACAAAATTTATCAAGTTTAAACAAAAAGGGTAACCTCTGGACAGGGTAACATTAAATAAAAGAGGTTTTCATTTAGTATTCTATGTTCAGTTTTGACTGAAATGTCAATCTCTTATCATTTTGGCAACTCCTTTTATGTCCAAAATCAAGTCATGATCTTAGGAATTAAGCAGGGAAGTCCCATTTGTGCATGAAACACTGTATCTAAAAGGAAGAAGGTCAAGGAGTGCCCTCCATAATCCCTTGGGCAAGAAAGGTGAAGTTTATAGCCATAGACTCAAAGCCAAAATGATAGGGGTAACCGAGGAGCACATTCCTTTCTTATCTGGCATTACTTTGATTCACTTCACCTTTCTTTCATTACAGGAAGGGCACTCCAAGGGCATTATACTATGATCAAACAAAGCATTCCAAAGAGCAGGACATTCATAAGCTCTTCTCACAGGCAAGCCTAAAGTTTCATGAATGAATAAGCTGTAATGGAGCAGTTTCGCCTGTTGTTAAAAAAAATTTCAAATACCTTATAGTATATGGCACTGCACTAAGAAAACTTTAAAAGATCATTAAAATGAGAGCAATTTAAGCCAAACTCTCCCACATTTTCAGGTAAGAAGATAAAATAAAGAGTAAAAATTCCCACTACAAATGAAAAGTCTTCACTAAGATTTTCTTAAAATCAACAGCAAATTTTATAATCAGTAAAAGCAGTGTGGTTTTGCTTCGGTGTTTCTAACTATCCCTTAAGTTAGATTTCTGCAGTCAGCAGTTTCTTTTACTACAGTTAACTCTTTCTTTGAATGTATCTCATAGGTTCCTTTAACTTTTCAAAGGCTTTAAATAGTAAATTATTTTCAACCTGTGTAATATTTTCTATATAGGGGATTCTGTAATTAACATATAATTCTGACTTCTACAAAGCCAACAGGTATTTGGTAACCATAAAAGACAATAAGGAGTTTTTGTTAACTTCCCCTAAGGGACTGTTCCCTTCAACTGAGGTAAGAAGTGCTGTTCTGGGCTGGACCAGTAGCTCAGCGGTTTACAGCGCTTGCCTGGCACACGGAGGCCAGCACCACATACACAACGAAGTGTTGGAGCAATGAAAGCCACGTGAAAAACTAATAAAATTGATTCTCTCTCTCACTGCCCCCCCTCTCTTACACACACACACACACACACACACACACACACACACACGAGGCAGATCCTGAACTCTTCATTCTGTTTGGTATGCACCACAACATACTGTGGTCAGCTTCTAAACATGCAAACTCTAAGCACCCAGGTTGTGGAAATCTGCTATAAGAAAATCTATTGCTTTAGTTAAACTGATTAAAATGCCACAAAAAATATCAAAATGAATTCATCAACTTCAGATTCCTAGTCTAAATCCTTTGATCTGACTCCTGACAATCCCTAAAGCTAGACTCAAATATCTATGGGAAGTAAGCATTTGGAAATAAAGCCTCAGAGCTGTAATCAACCAACTGTTCCATTAGAACAGACAACTACTGTCTGGTTTAGAAAAATAATGGATTTCTTACTTCCAGATGATTAAAGATGCATCCATTCAGTACTGTGGCCTTTAGAATGAGTGCCCCATGGCACAGGAAGGCAGAATATCTGTGTACCATAATTACATGTGAATTTCTTCTGCACCCAAATTCTGAAGAAAACATGTAGGGATTTATTTTGCCTACATACTTCCTTCCACCTTTCATCACTTTATTGGTAAATTAAGACTCTAAAATGCAGGTTTTATGAGTTACCAGAAGTATATAAAAATGCAATGCAGACGCTGAGAAAGAATAAAATATTTGTGAATTTGTGCACGAATTTTCTTTTTTCCAAGGGCTCAATGAAACCACCTCAGCTTATTTAAAATCTAGGTAGTAACCTCATAACATCTGGGCCTGATTTGCTCAAACACAGCACTTTGTCTCAATTCCAAACATCATTTTCATATTTAATTTTTGAACCTATTGCCTAAAATATCAACTTAAAACTTTATTGCTTTGTTCTTTGGGTTTCTTCTTGGAGTTCCAACTATATTGTGAACAGAATCCTTTTTATCTGTTTCACAGTATTTTCTAAATTCTTAACTTCAGTAAGTAGCTACCAAAGAATTGCTTACTGCCTGAAAACAAATCTGATAATCTGTTCTCAAACAATCCCATGATTAAGATAATTTGTTTTGATTCAATCACTGTACCGCTGAGTACAGTCAAAGCAGTGTGATCAATCTACAAGGATCATTTTTGCTAAGGAAGAAGGACTTGCATTCTTGGTTTCAAAAGTCACTTTTTTTTTTTTTAATAGAGGGACAGTGAGAGAGAGAGAAAGAGAATCAATTTATTTAGTTTTTCATTTGACTTTCATTGCTCTGATTCTCAGTTGTGTACGGTGGTGCTGAAGTTCCAACCCTTGTTCTCACACGTCAGGCAAGCGCCGTCACTGCTGAGTCCCCCAAAAGTCACATTTTTAATCTGAAAAGTCTCATAGGAACTAAAACTATAAATTCACTTAAACCCATGATTTTATAGAATAAGCGGTGTGTTATGCATGAGAAATGAAAAATAAACCCCATTTTAGCACCCACCCCCAACCTTCATCTGGCATGTGAAGACAGTATATATTTCTTTATATTAGTATAAGAAATAAACCTTAGCATCCCACTGAGGACCAAAATCTCAAAATGGTAAGTTAAATCAAAGAATACAGTCCCAAAGGTTGATTTATAAAAACGAGATTTTTCAACACAATCAAAGCTACAGCCACAAAATTAACAATCATCGTTTCAAGTTATGATAGCTCCTTAATTAAGCCAACTCTTTTCACTTACAAAATTCATACCATTTCTGTCTTCATCTTTAAATCCAAATATTCTGCGGCAGCAAGAATGCAGTGAAATGAGCAAACTGCTGACAGGACTTTGATTTCTGGTCAAAAAATGTAGCTATTTGTGTTAAACACTTTTAAAATGTTTATACCCACAAACCCAGTAATTTCACTTTTCAAAGTTTATGCTAGGAGAACAGAAATACACCCAAGGAAGGAAAGTACAACTTAAACGTACAAAACCACGTTACTCATGTTACAGACTGCCTCTGTGATGGCATGCCCTATTACCCAAAATCACATTTTTTGAGGAAATGTATGTATCAGAAAAGGCTCTGTACTGACAAAACATGTAGAGCTTACGTTCACTTTTTTAAAACTTCAGCACACAGGGCTGGAGCAGTGGCTCAGTGGTTACAGTGCTTGCCTGGCATGCACAAGTACGTGAGTTCAAACCCCAGCACCACAAACACAAGGAAGTGTTGGAGCAATGAAAGACACATGAAAAACTAAATAAACCTGATTCTCTTTCTCTCTCTTAAAAACAAAAACACAAAACAAAACACTCCAGCACACAGCGCCACAGAAGTTATTGCATGTATGCCCATTCACACAAATTAGGAAATAACAGTCCTGTAGGCAGCAGAATTTTTTCCCCTTCTTACAATAGACTACATTTTCCCATAGTTCTACTTTTACCATGACAATACTGCTTTTAAAAAAAATCAAGGACATTTTAACAATAAAGGTAGTTTTTTTGCTAATTTTGTCCGGAGGCTATGGAAAACCAACTCTTCCAAGAAAAGAATCAACATCATGTAATCATTTCCAATTTCCCCTTTCCTGACCTTTAAAGGGGACTTCTAAAACTAGGCAGATGCCCCAGCAGGAAATAAATTTGCAATTCAACAGATGCACCCACAGAGATGGGGCAAGATGCACCTTCAGTGGCTCAGGCAATAATTTCCTTTCATTCCTCTTTTTGCTCCCAAGTGCTTTTCAACTCAAAAAGTAGCCCGTAGAAGTTAATAGGTCCTTAATATGTACTTTGCTGCCTGAACTGATTCCTGTTCATAAGGTAATCGCAAGACCCCACGTGGCCCTTTCACAAGGGCTTTAGCAAATCCCCTGCAGTGAGATGGCCCCTGGGCAGCTCTGTTTTCACCAGAGCAGGCAGTGACCTAATCAATAGGGTTCCAAGCAAGACAATCCCCACATTCACCAGCCCCAAGAAATGAAGTGGGAGGGAGTTCAAGCTTTATTGAGGAATGCTATTTACCTGTCACAGTGATGGTTCACCCAGCAGGAGTTAAAAAAAAAAAAAAAAAACTTTCAGCTGGAACAGCACATTTCCTGGCCAGCAGCCAGCACACAATAAACATATTTACTTAAGCTTCATTCACAACTCTCGAGGTGAAACTGCTGAAGCCCAATGGAAGATGTGAGAGACATGAAGTGAGTGCCAACACAGCGTAGGAAGTTTTAATTCTGTGTTCTCTTAAACCCCATGACATAAAAGTATCATAAGAATAAATACAACTAAAAACTCATCCTATTGGGTACATCCCCAAATTCACATCAAGAATTTATAAACCTAAAAATGTGACCCTTTCTGACTAAAAAGAACAGAACATGAAAACAAAAAGATCAGTTTACACAACAACTGTTTTTTCCATCGGTGCCTCTTAATTTCGAAGAAAAGTATAAAAGTACACATATATGAGTTTTTAATTAATTACACAATTTAACAATTAAGTCCACAGGACCTTGTTTGTAATTACTGAACATTTTGGTTTCTTCAAAATGGTGAACCTAGTCTAAACAAGTCTTTTGAAAAATTACAGTGTAAAATACTATTTTAATCCACAACATACTTTCACATACATAAAGACTTACATCTCATAGGTCAAATTAGAATTACGCTACAAACCCAAAATATGCCCCAAAGAGCTATCTGAATGGAGTTAACTTCAATTACACATGATTATCCTGAGAAAAGACATTTGATTTACTCAGAATTTTACAAAAACTGTCACTAGAGAATTTTTAATTGAAAACAAAGTTCTGATTTGAAATTAACTGCTGGGTTGTTTTCCCACATCCACTAACACAAAGCAACAAAAGAGGCCATGTCAAATAACTGCAAAATGAGTTTCCATCTAGCTTTGACACTAGTTTAACATCACAAGAATTGCTTCACTGTAATATTTTAAAAGCCATGCCAGGATCTAGGCCATCAGCATCTTTAACAAAGAAATTTGCTGCAACACCAGCACAATAGGCTTTTAATGTCCCCACTGAATGCCACTAGAACAGGGTATCTGGCACCCACACAGCACTATACTCAACATGCAGGACCACTTGAGTCCTTCAGACCTCCTTCCTCCACCACTCATGGAGGACTGGACCATGGACACCGCCTCACCTAAGTGACTGGGCCTTGCTTTGTCGGTGATCATTTTTTAATGTCCGTAAGGAAGTACAGGAAAATTAAGGCACTTTCTTTGAAAGAAGTACTGAAGTTACTACTCCATTAGAAGTTCTCCAATCTTTTCCCCATCATCAAAAGGAAGGGAAAGGCTGGTTTTCCTCAGCATTTTCTATTTTCAGATAATGTGAGTCGTAAAAACCAGTTTGCCTTTTTCACAGGGGTACTTCTGTGTAACTAAAATGTTAAACAACGGAAACTTCCTAATGCTTGGTTTTATGGTCCACTCTGAAACAGGAATTGTTTGTTGAGTTTTGCTGTAGCTTAGATTGTACTGATCAGGTGCTTATAATGCTTGATCATCTGCAATTCTAAAGGAGAGAATTTAAGACTGCTATTCTCTTAGATAAAATTATCTTCTATAAATGACTTTATTCAAGACTCACTATATAGGAAAATATAAGCTTTCAGGTTAAGTACCTCTAAACTCGATTTCTGGGATAGTGCTTTTTTTTGTTTTTGTTTTCTGATGTGGTCTTGCTAAATTGTTCCGGCTAGTTCCCACCTCAGCCTCCTGAGGAGCTGGGATTTCAAGCATACATCACTGTACCCAGTCTTCCTTAGAAGTCTTTCAACTCAGCTTTTGCTAGTGAATCTTAATTTCATTCCATATATTCATTTTTTATATTTAATGACCACTGACCTTGTCTCTAAGCAATAAACAATGACTAAACATATATGTTTTATTGTAGTCATTTATTTTTTATTTCTAATGAGGATTGTTTTTTACTTACTGCTGTCTTCATATCTTTGAACAAAATAACAGCAAGAGGGGTTCAATTATTTTCTAAAAATTTTTGTTAAAGATGGTCACAAGAATATTATCCCAAGCCAGTCTATGAAAAGACATCCACTCCAAGAATTTCCAGACAGAAATATCAGAATGCTTAGAGAACCAGTCAGTAGTTACAAATTTCTGTTTCAAATCCTGAGATTTCTGTTTCATCGCAGAGAACTTTCTTATTTATTATGGTACATTTATGTCCCAATAACAGCTTTATAGAAAGTTAAATTCTGCATAATACTAAAATACATCTTTAAATTACTTTTAGTACATTTCCATTTAGGCTGAAATTTCAGCAGAGACAGCAGAAGTGTGCATTTAGTCTAAAAATACCAAAGCAATACTTATTTATTCTCTATTTCAATTTCTATTTCCATGTGCCCAAAGTCTTCCACGTACTTCCAATTCTATTTTTCAAGTTTTCCGACCTCTAAGGGAGAGCAATGAGAGGATGAAATAAACTGTGATGAATTAATTAGTGAGAAGCGGCACTAATGGGCAAAAATAACATTTTCAGAACAAAGACTACTGTGAAGAGCTCCTTGCCTCCTATCAGACACAGTATCTCTTTCCTCTTCCCTTAGCTTTAGAATAATGATGTACAACAACAGTCAGAATACCTTTTTTTTTTAAGAGAGGGACAGTGAGAGAGAGAAAAAGAGAGAATCAATTTTATTCAGCTTTATCATGTGGCTTTCGTTGCTCCGAGAGAGAAAAAGAGAGAATCAATTTTATTCAGCTTTATCATGTGGCTTTCGTTGCTCCGACATTTCGTTGTGTACCGTGGTACTGGGGTTTGAACTCCTTGCACTCATGCATGCCAGGCAAGCACTGTAACTACTGAGCCACCGCTCCAGCCCAACAGTCAGTATTCTTACATTTCCATGGATTTAAGAAGCTTCAAAAATCTTTGCGATAGAAACAGAAAAAAAGGAGGGGATGCTTTGTTATCTTGAGACTTGGTAACTCTGCTAAGGCTCTACCTTAAATGGAAATGTATTAAAAATAACTTGAAGATGTAACTTTAATGCTGTCCCATGTTTCAATGGAATTAAAAACTTGGACTATGTAAAATACAAGTTTTTAAGACATCATAGTTATTTTCACAGAAAAATTTCAAAAGCCTTTAACTTCTTATATCCATTTAACATCCAAAAAGAATTTCCTCAAAGAAGGAAAAAATCATAAGTGCCTGTGATAGACTAAAAAATGAACACAAGCCTTGCAAATAACTCTTCCTCCCCAGCAAAAGGAAGAGTCTTATTTTTTTCTTCTCTGCTTTTGAATCAACTTACTAAGCCAAGAATGAGGGAGACATGAAAATGTATGAATTCTGAGCCCAGCCCCAAGACAACAGGCTGTGCTTTTTTCCCCTGAGCTGAGAGTCATCAGGTGAACAAATTCAGGACAGGCTGCTGGATGAAGATAGACAGGACCCAGTAACCCCTGCCCAGCCAACTCCACAAGCAGAGCCACCAAGCTGCACAGCACAAACTCAGGGAGCCCAGCTGAAATTAGCAAAAGAAACACACGGCAGGGTCCAGCCCAAATTGCCACCCACAGGACTACAGCCTATATAAAAGGTGGCTTTTTCTCATATGGTTTGTTTCTTAGCGAAAGACTAAATGATACAGCTCTATGTGAGGATATTTCAATTCAGCTTTAGATTTCCCTATGCTTAGACTACCTGAGTCCTCTTAAGCTCCCTCCTAACTTAACCAGACATCCCCTCTCCACTGACCATAATGCTAAACCTTTCTCAAACCCTAACTCTGTCCCTTCAAAAAGACAGAAACTATTCCACAAAGGTATTCTGTTCTTCCTTTAAATTTTAATTATTATTCCACAAAATTTATATTCTGGGAATTAAAGGCCTAAACATTTTTTAAAAATGGATATTCATGTTCATGATTTCTTAATCAAGTTCCATCTTCCATGAGACCATCATCCTATTAAAAAAAAAAAACTTCTTTTAAAAATGTTTTTAAGATAACTGATTTTGGGGGCTGGAGCAGTGGTTCAGCAGCTACAATACTTGCCTGGCATGCGTGAGGACATGGGTTCTTATCCCAGCACCACATACGCAACAAAATGTCAGAGCGACAAAGGCCACATGAAAACTAAATAAAAGTTGATTCTCTCGTTCTCACTGTCCCTCTCTCTTAAAAAAAGAAAAGATAACTTGATTTCCATTCTGCTGCCCAAACTGACACTCTTTTTTTCATTTAAATATGCAAACCCCTTCAGATGATCAGCAAATCCAGAAAAGCAAAGCATCATGTGACAATTTACTGGATTTACCAATAACTAATCAATGAATTTGAGTATTTACTGAATACTGATATGTATTTCTATAAGAGAAATACAGAAAATACAGATGTTGGGGACAGCCTAATATTAAGCAACTTTAAGACTAAAAAGGCAAATAAAAATACTAATAGCCAAAAGCAAACCTTTACTCACAGATTTTGAAAAACCATCTAAGAATTTGTGGGGAGTTGTGTTTTCACAGAGGTCAAAAAACATTTCCTGGAAGTTATGAGTGTCAATGTCCGTAACCACGGGCGAGCACATTTGCCACGCATATGTTGGCAACCTTTCTTGTAAGGTTGTTGCTTCTCTTATATTGAACAATAATCGTTCAAAATAACCACTATTAATTTAAATTTTTCTTTTGTACTGAATAAGGGAACTATTCACAAACTTAATGTGATTTATGAAATCCTAAATATATTGACTTAAAGTCCACTTAAATAAAACTTAAATCTGTCAAGAAAGTTAACTTGACTATTAGAAGTCTGAGTTTTAGGACAGATTATTTACCCTAATAAAGAAGGGAGCAACAAAGTTTCTAAGGTAAGTAGTAAAACTAAAGACCAAATCCTAGCCCAGAGAGTTGCTTAACTTAAACAAAAATATATCCTTTGCAATATTATATAGTTGCAATTGTGTATCTACACAATTGTGTAACTACAGATCATTTCATCTAAAATTCACCTGCATGAATTTCTGCTCATCATTTTAAACACTTGTACTGATATACAGAACAGTGATTATTCCACTGTAAAGTTTAATCTAGTTCACTTATAAATGAAATTAAAACTACTGCATTAAAAGCATAGTAATATTAGATTAAGTACCACATAATGTATAGAAAAGTTCCTGGAGGCTATAGAGCATTACATAAATGTTATTTATCATCATCACTCTAACCACCATCTGGTCCCTCTGTATGAGACAGGAGACAACCCTGGAACCTCTAGAACAGAGGGACCTAAAACCAGGGAACCAAGAACAGTAAGTGTCCATGAATATAGGTTCAACACTTTGTGACTCCCACAGTACTGTAACCAAATCGCTCTACCTCTGAGGTGAAAAAAATGTAGCTTTCAACAGATTCTCTAAAAAATTTCTGTGACATTAAAAACTACTATTTTATCTGAGCATGGTGGTACATGTCTGTAATCCCAGTGACTCAGGAGGCTGAGGAAGAAGGATCCCAAGTTCAAGAGCAGTCTCTCAGCAACTTAGTGAGACCCTGTCTCAAAATAAAAAATAAGAACAAAATGGACTGTAAGGACTGGGGATGTGGTTCAGTGGTAATGCACCCCAATTTCCAGTACCAAAAAAGAAAGGGGGGACAACTGTTTTACAGGTCTTGAAGTCCAGAAGTAGATGGCATTGGAGAAGTTCAACCTTCACAACTACAATTATTATATGTTATATATATATATATATATATATATATTACTTTGCTTGTTGAACAAATGACTTTGTACTGCTATGTAAGGCACTGTGCTTAGAAAAGTACAGGAAGATGATTAAGGCTAGACTGTCCTTGAGTTCAGGGAGACAGACATGAGAGGGACAGATAACTGTACCTTGTACCATATGCCATCTCCTGGAACGAAGTGAAGCGAATACTCCTTGGTTCTTAAGAAAGACAGCAATGGCTTAGTAGGCCAACTATCAAAGCATTTATCGAACGCCTGTTACATGAAGTCTGTAATACAAGATTTAGATTCTACTCACAATGAGTCGACAATCTACAGGAAAAAGATATGGTGACAAAAAGATGCACAAAAAGACAGTATAATTAGCCCCATTTGAAAAAAAAGATTTATCGAGAACCTTTATTTAGCCAGGCATGTTGGCACACGCCCCTAATCCTAGCTACTCTGGGGACTAAGGCATGAGGATTGCAAGTTTGAGATCAGGCTCAGAAACTCAGCAAGACCCTAAGCAACTTAGTGAGACCCTATCTCAAAAATAAAGTAGGACTGAGGATATAGCTCAGTGGAAGTACCCCTGTGCTCAATCCCCAGTACTGCGCCCCCCCCAAAAAAAAATGAGAAAGAGAGAGAGAGAGAGAGTGTTTTATTTTGCAGAATTAGGAATTGTAAAGTAAAGAAAGAGCGGATCGTGTATGTGGTCAAGTATATTCAAAGGCAGGAAGATACAGAGCACAGTGAGGCAGAAGGTGCACAGGGCAGGGGCTGGCTCCATTTAGCTAAAGCAAAGTGGGTAAACGGGAGCTGATGAGAGCAGTACACTAGTGGGAGAGGCGGGCAAGTTTATGAGCGCAGCACAGGCTCCGCCAAGAAGCTGGATGTCATTCAATGAGAAACTGAAAAGCCTGAAGAAGATGCCGTAAAAGACGGACACCTCTATTCAAGAACCACCTCAAAAGCACCTCACTTCAAACCACAGCAGTTTCTACTTTCACTGCTTAATTTTAAAAAGAAAAACAATATTCCAAAATTCAACGGCACCCATCAGTGGGCATCCTAATCCTGATCACCTGTCATGGTTTCTATAATTCAGGGCTAAACTATAGGGACAAAGCATAAGGACATTTAATTTTACTCATGAATTACCTGGATGATTCAAGGAGCCAATCTATGTAAAAAAGCTTATCATAAGTACTCAATAAATGTTCACTATAATTACAAATTGATGATTACAGAAAAAACAAAGGCTTACCGGTGACAAAAAATATGGCTAAAGTATCAAACTAAGTAGCAATCTTAAGAAACTACTGACTGAAACAGCTGAGTAACTGATGTTTAAAAAAAAAAAATCAATGAGTCTAAACCTAAAGACTCTATGAAGTAGACCCCACACACACACTATGAAGAAGACAATCCAAAACAATCTCATTCAACAGGTTAGTTTATTCAGTCACTCAAGACCTTGATATAAAACAGGTTCAAACAGTATCAGATATCCCGAGGAGATTCAGTGTAGTTTAACTGGCAAAGCAAGCTAATTGATAAGACTGGCCCTTGAAACATACATGTGAAATTTCCTAGACTTTCTATATCACTGCAGTTAAACTGGGCAACTGCCAATTCAACAAGTAGAGGCATGTGCCCTTGAATACACAATCTTTCCAAGACCATTTATTCCTAGTAAAGAAGACAAGAAAGGTGCTTTGGGGCATTGCAGTATTTACAACCAACATGGTTTTTAAAAAAGCCATAAAGAGAACTGCAAAGTAATATAATACACAAAATATCACCTACTAAAATAATAAAAGCTTGACAATTCCAGCCATGAACTAAAATAATCCATAGTCAAAACAATAGAAACTAAATGGTTAAGAAAAATATACAACATGGACAAACACCAAAGATTAAAAATCCATTCCATTTTCATAACTATGGAGAAAACAGATCAGATAATACTTAGATGTTAAATTTCTATATACACAGGCTACTCATCAAATTATGAACATCTAATCCTTAAACATTCTTAGAACATAAAAGAGTTTCCTACCAAGAGGGATGAGAAGGAGAACTGATGTTCGCTCTGACTTTCTAGCCATGTACCAGATGACTGGTGGGAACAGCTGCAGAAGTCAAGGCATCAGAAGGACAAAGCAGGAGAACAAAGACTACAAGAACTCAATTCAAAGGGGAAGAATAAATTACCCTAGCTTCAGCTTCCCTGTGGACTAAACTGGTGTGAAGATTAGCTGGGACCCTAACAACCACCTAAAACATCATTTCCACAGGAAGCAGCACCAAACAATTAACATCCTATCCATTGGACCGCAATTTTTTTTTTTTTTTTTAAGAGACAGGGACAGTGAGAGAGAGGGCAGGGGAGAGAGAATCAATTTCCTTCAGTTTCTCATGTGGCTTTCATTGCTCCGACACTTTGTTGTGTACATGGTGCTAGGGTTTGAACCCATGTACATGCACATGCCAGGCAAGTGCGGTAACTGCTGAACCACTGCTCCAGCCCCACAGAAAACTTTTTTTATTGATGACTAACACACTTTCAGTTGCAAACACAGGTAAGGCACCTGTCTATCTCTTTGCTAAACAGAAAGGGAAGTTCACTATCTATGCTATTTTTCATAACTGCTAATCATTTCCATGAAATAATCTTGAATTGTTAGTCACCACTACAAGCTCTAAAATCCTATCCTCCTTCAATGAACTAATAGCAATATGTTGTTTTGAGAAACAATGTCAGAAGAGTCTTAGATTCAAGAATTCTTCAAGATCAAGTCTTAAATATAGGTTTCAAGTCTCCAACACAGCCTAACACAACTTAGCCCACAGTCCTTTCAATTACACGTTTTCAAATGGGCTTCCTTACAGTATCTCTAGATCACTCCTGAAAAGAGTGAGAGAAAATAAAATGTAGTTCTTAGTACCAAAGTGTTCTTGGGCAAGTTATTTAACCTCTGTGCAAATGTTTCCTTACTGAAACACAGGTATAACAGTATCTGGTAGCTGTGAGAAATTAATACATATGTAGTGCTTAGAACCCCCTCAAAATATTCAGTGAAGTGACTATAGTTTATTATTGACACCCACCATCATTATCATTACCACTGGAAGCAAGGCCCAAAGACCATGTTTAAGTAAGCTGTTTCTACCCTATACCCTGCAGGTCCTAGCTCCTATAGTCATTTAGAATTATATAAGGATACTGTACAGAATTATATAAGGATACTGTACAGCGTCGCCATCTTCTACTTCACAACATAATAACAATCTTAAATCCCTTTTCAGCTTATGTCCAACTCCCCTCCCAACCAGATTTATTCCTTCAGTACTCTAAGCAAGAACATTTTAAATAACTGAAGAAAAGTTGTTCTTGTTTTCTTTCAAAACAAAATAAAATTTCCTTTGGATTTCTAATTAGATCCAACTTTCACCTTAATAATTCTCCTACTTCAGGGGAGGATCCTTTCCCCAGCAGAGATTATTACTATGCTCTGCCTCAACTCACAATCACACACACACACATAGTAGCACATTTTTACTCCCAAATACGGCAAGAGCACACTGTCGAAGCAAGATATCTGCCAAAGCCTGACTTTCAGTCTCACTGTGGCTGGTAACTAAGTTTCCTTTCTCTTAAAACTTTCCTAGGAGAAGAACAAAAAGAGAAGAGGACAGCAGCTGCTGCCACTTAAGGGAGGAGACAGCAATACAAAAGCCCTTTCACCAGCAAATTTCTTAACTCCCTAACTGGGCCTCCCACCAGTATCTATTTAAGTTCAGGCTGCCAGGAATTCTAGACCCAGTGGAGAAACGCTCACACCGCAACTGGCCAGACTTCCAACGGTCGCCCAGCTCTTGGCCATTCTTACAGACTTTTCAGTCATGATCCATGGCCCATTAATATCTGCTGCACTCCGTTTCCTGTCATGAGAGAACAGACTGTAGGAAAAACAGGTCCTGGGATGCATGCAGAATATCCCAGTGTATGTTATAAAACATACTTTTCAAAATGGTGCAAAATACCAAAATATTCAATTCTGCCAAATCCGAGAGAGACTCCAGGAACATTTTCCCTCTCAATGAGGTCAGCTATCAGGTTAGTCTGGATTGGAATTCCCTTCTGTTTCCACTACACAACTGCATGCATTCTGTGTCTGCCATAAGGCAGGCCAGAAGTCAATCTCAGGTGACACAGGAATGGTAAACTAAAACTTCCCCATAATGAGAATACAGCAATTTTCTCTTATGAAAAATGTGGCCCTCCTATTCCCTCCCATATTTCACGAATGGTGATTTATCTAGTCACAACAGCTGTCCTTCCATATTAGCTCATTCCAATTTTTTCCATGAAAACATATGTAAATTTCAACATTGAAACCGTGACTGGAATTCTAAGCATAACCCAGCATTAACAAGTTTAAAAATCTGCTCTTATCTTAGTGAAAAACAAGGTCTCCCCAGATAAGTAGAGTCAAAGGGGAAAACACTGTTGCTGGGTTGTATTACACTTTCAGCCACACAGAACCAACCTACTTCAGACTGAAGGGGAAACACCAAGGGGCATCCAATTATCATGCACGCATCAGGGAAAGACACTCAATACTGCTTTAACACAAGTTTCCATTCCCAAAAACCTTTTGGATAAGCACTTTTCGAGACACTACCTTAGTTTTAAAAATTAACAGAAAGATGCAACTTCTTGGTCCTCAAGTAATAATTAACTTGATGGGTGTCCATCAACTAAGAGTAAACATAATTTATTTCACAAATCTGAAGGATGCTCCAAATTCTATTCTGCTTAACTCTGAAGCATACAGAGCAACCAAGAACCTAATCTGAAGTAAAAATGAGGTGAAGCATTGTTATTACACTGAGAACTACAATGTTAGGCAAACCAAAACCTAAATGTGAAATTACACATGCTTCCAAGATACCTACTCCACTAAGTATTTTTGTTAAATTTACTTTAGAATTCTCACTGTAAATTTTATGCAGAGATATTTAAAGATTCTTAATCAGAGTTGGGGGATTGGCTCTCTAACAAAGATTGACTTTCCAAATAATTTATTAAGTGACACTCTGCCATCCAAACCTCAAAAGGAAGGGCAATCATGTGGGCACAGATCTGTCAGAATGGTTCGATAATAATCCCCAGAGGCCTCTCCAGAAAAAGCATACGATACAGTGAAAGATAATCAGATGAGCAAGAGATTGTTAAGCCGACACTGCAATTCATGTTAACTCCCTGTAAAGCTAATTAGCAACATATGTAAAAAAAGTCCAGAGCTAATCCATCTCTACACTTGGTGACATATTTTCAGTTATCCATAAAATTTTCATTTTACTTTTTTAGACTACTTTTCAGGAAAAGTCTCAAATTTAAGCAGATTTAACTGGAAAAAGAAAGATCTTAAACACAGTAAAGATTAAATTCAGTTTACTAAATATATGTTGTCTATTCTGTGAAAAGGATAGAAATGCTATACATTTGACAATGCTGAAATAGTTAAATCATCGCTGAAAAATGGTCATATTTAACCAATGCTAGGAGTTTAAATAAAGTCAAAGGCAAGAAGCAGTTAAGTAGACAGGTTTTTGGTCCCCAGAGCCACAATAGTGCTACAGAGGCCTGAATCAATAAGCCCCAAAATAAATGCAGCACTGTTAGAGAAAGTAAGAGTCCAATGATAGTGGGCAATGAACGGAGTGAAGCACTAGAAAAGGGCTAACCAGACCTGAGCCAAGCCAACACCAATTCACAACTGCGTTTGCCACCTTTCGGGATGTTCCCATTGGTACTTCTAAACTACCCCCTTGCTTTTCCTGTTTAGACATTCCTCCACACTGTCTCACTTCCCTAGAAACTAGTTAAACTCAAAAAAATTAAATAAAAATAAAAAGCTTACCTAACTTTAGTTCTCATGTCTGCTGCATAAAACATACTGATATCTTCTCCTAAAGGAATTCTATGCTATGTTACTAATTGTCCTGGCCAGGAATCTCTAAAATAACTTGGGTTGATAATTCTACTGGCAAAAACCAATCCAATGCATAAATATTATTTTATCACTTATTCAACTTCAAAAAGCATATATGCATAAATCTACCATACACTTGAGTATTTTCCTCTGTAAAGCTAGGATTGCAGAATGACCTACAAGTTTCCAGTTTCTCTCTCACCTTTAAATATTACTTATATAATGCATAACAGTCTTTCCTACAGTTACCAACCACAGGGCCCATAATCCTAACACCTCCTCCTCCTCCCTCCCACTAAATTACCACTGGAAGAGTCTGGCACTGCCTTTCAGCTCTGAAAACCACCACAGATCTATTTCAGGACATCACCCTGTTTGGTTGGCTTCCCACTCCACCCCCTGCCCTCGGTAGTAGACTAACCCAATTCCTTCAATTTATAGGTGAAAAATTTTAGTTTCTAAATGATTCTTTAAAAAAGCAACAAAAATACACTTTTCACTTGAAAGAAAAACCCAAAAGGCAATGATCATATAATTTAAGCCATGAAGAGAATGTAAATTAAGGCTCAGGTTCTATTTTCTGACTCAATCTTAACTTGTAACAGTTTTTTTAATTCCTACTTTTGAAACCTACTTTGAGGGGAAAAGAGAAAGAATAACTGTTCTTAGAAAATTCAAAAGAACACATCACAGTTTCAGCTTCACTTCTTAACCTTGGGTACTTCGCTACGTTGACACTGTTCCTAAAAATTTTAATTTATGTTGGACAGTAATGATCAAACACAAAACAACAAACAAACAAAAACAGGTATTTTACTCTATGGATAAATGATTCCCAAACACTACTGACTATACATGGTATTTTCTCTTGAATTAACTCAAACTTTTAGATAAGGAACATATAATCTTTAGATCTACTATATGTAACACATGCTAGTGGTATACAATCATTCAGCAAAAGAATCTCTTGAATTAATACAAGCACAACTTAAAAACCTGTGGCCTCCAAAATAACTATTTCTGAGAGAAGTTGTTCTTTTTCATGTACCGTGTACCTTTCGAGGCCCATACATATAGACACTGGGTTGAGCGCTGACAGAATACTTTTGTTATTTTTTCATAGTATTAACTGAATATGTAAAAATTTAATGTAACAAAAAAAGGTCCCTTTTAGAATGAACAGATTTATAAAGGAAAGATAAAAGAAATTAGTAAACCAGCTGAGACCTACCTACCACTGTTTAGGAACAGTGAACCAGTTTCCTTCTGTTTCTACTACCATGCTCAAAAGCAGGCCATTCAAAGTCAAAAGATTAGTTTATTCACTCATTTATTCTTTTAACATTTATTAAGCAGCTTCTATGTGCCAGGCACTTCCTGCTAAGTGATGAATATGGAAAATGCATGTGCTAATGAGCCCTCCCTGGAAGGCTCACAGTCTATCAAGGAGACCGACTTACAGCTACAGCATTTGTGCAGCCAGAGTAAGGTATGGACAAAATACAAAGCAGTACACACTCACATGCACTGGTCATCTTGGAGGTCCTGGTTTCTAGGTGAAAGGGTATCATAATAAAGAATTGTTACCATTTCCAAAAGAAGTTAATAAACTAGGAGCTTTCCCATATATTTTCACTGTATCTTCACATAAATCTTGAGTAATTTTGAGTGTCTTCATCTTACAGATGAAAAGAAAAGTTAAGTTTTAAGCGGAATTTCTCTTGTCCAAGATCATACGTTAACAATTAAAAGGGCCAGGCTTACAAGTCAGGTCTTTTCAGTTCAACATTCCACTACCCTACATCTGCATCTCAGACAAAACCTGGGGGAGGTACTAAGTAAAGCAGATCATATTATAGAAGTTTTAACCCATAATCTAGGTGCACTGCATAATGTTGCAGGTATGCAATAACTTCTGGATGGCATGCCAGATGGTGTTAGTGGTTAGTAATGGCCTGCAAACACATGAGCGTGAAAAGCCTCAGAAGAGCTTCTCAAAGTTACAACAAAACCAAAGTGATATTTTCGTAAGAGGGAATAAACTTAGAGATTTAAGTATTAGTAGGAACAATGTTTATTTTCTTTGACTCATTTAATTATCTGGGCTCCTTTGCTCTCATCTTTGTGACTTAATATACACAAATGTACCTACACACAGCAACACCATACACAAGCACTTCTATCCTGAGCCCCAAACAGATCAACTGGGAATTGTGAAGGAACTATCGAAAGGCATATGTGAAAAAATAGGAGGGATGTGAAACCAGAACTATAAAAACATATTTACCTGTTTCTTCGTCTATCTTGAAAACACCAACACCAGAACCATCTCTAATGGAATATCGGATCTCCCCATCTCTTCCTGTGTCCTCATCATGAGCTGACACAGTCATTACTGATGAGCCAATAGGGACATCTTCTTTCACCACACCCTTTTCCACAAAGCTGGAAAACACTGGAGGATGTAAGTTCTCATTCACATCAATTACCTCAATTTCCACATAGCAAGTGGAAGACAGAGAGACTGGCTTTCCTTTGTCCTTGGCCCTCACCGTGAGATTGTACACTTGCTTCTTCTCAAAGTCCAACTGCTGAACAATTCTAACTGCTCCACTGAGTTTATCCACATCAAAGTTTCCTTCTCCATGGTCCATAAGACTATATCTCACTTGACTAGACTGACCTAAATCAGGATCGTGGGCTTCTAACCACATGACTATTGTTCCTTCTGGCAGATCCTCTCGAACTTTCACACGGTAATTAGGTGGAATAAACTTAGGTGGGTTGTCATTAACATCTTCTAGTGAGACTTTCAAAAGCACAGTGGAAAACAACTGGGGTTCTTCCTTGGCTTGATCTCTGGCTTCGATCTTTAAGTAATGCACATGCTGTACTTCCCGATCCAAAGGTTGCATAATCTTAACTACACCAGTGGTACCATCAATTGAAAACTTATCTGTGTCTGTAAGAATAGAGTATGTCACATGTCCATTGGGGCCTAGATCTTTATCAGTGGCTTCAACCTGGATGATTTCACTATTTATCTCCCTGTCTTCGCTCACTTCAACGAAATAGCTCTCCTGTAAAAATTCAGGTGGATTATCATTGGCATCCAGAACAACAATATCTAGAAGACGCCAAGCTGCCTTCTGTGGGATTCCAAGGTCATACACGGTAATATTCAGCGTGTATCTGTCTGTTGTTTCACGGTCAAGTGGAGATAAAATTTTCAGCATTCCTGTTTCCATGTCAATAATGAAGCAACTATCCTCATTTCCTCCAGAAATAGCATATACCAGTTTTCCATTGAAGCCAGAATCAAGGTCAGTGGCATTCATGAAAATTATATTGGAACCCACAGGATGGTTTTCCTTTACCTCAATACCAGTTGGAAGAGTACTCCTAAACTGTGGGACGTGAGCATTGACAGAGTGAGAGTCAAAGAAAATATCCTCGACCTCACCCTGACTGTGTAATTTATTTGCCTGTAGAAGCTTCTCTGCTAGCATTTTGGCAACACCAGTCTCTTCACACTGCAAGTTTACTGACTTGCGACTGGCAACCACAGTCATGTTGATGTACAATGGGGTGGCAAAATTTTCTCCATCTGTAGCTGTAATTCTCAAACTGTGAAAAGACACCTTTGCACCTAAGCCATCCATTAGCGACTGCTTTAATGACAATACCCCAGAGTTGGGGCTCAAGCCAAACAAATCCAGTTCATTCCCAGCTTCAATCTGATATCGTACCAACTGAAGTTCATCCGCATCTATAGCAGAGACAGTAGTTATTTGCTCCCCTACTTCTAGATCTCTGGGAATTGTTCCTTCACAATTTATTTTCTCAAACAAAGGTGTGTTGTCATTCAAGTTGTTCAGAGTAATTGTAGCAAGGACTTCAACTTCCCGGCGGTATGGCAAGCCCCAGTCTGATGCTCGAATTCTTAAGGTATAAACCCGAGGCATCAGTTCATAGTCCAGATTTTCTGAAGTACTCACAGCACCAGTGAAATGATCTATCACAAATGGCACATGATTTAAATTTGCAATACTGTAAGTCACGTACCCGTTCTCACCCTCATCAGGGTCTACAGCACTCACGCTCATGACGGTAGTACCAATGGGTGCATTCTCATCAAACGATGCCTTGTACGCTGTCTGGGTAAATTCAGGGGGACTGCTATTTGCACCTAAGACTTTAACTAAGACTTTGGTGGAGGCTTTTCTGTCACTTGTTGTTACTTCAAGTTCAAAATGGGATGTCTGCTGTCTTTTAATTGGTTCTAAAATGGAAATGAGACCAGTGTTAGGATTTAAACTGAATTTAGCTTTTCCAGGTGTACTTTTAAAAGCATACTTCACATGGGAATAACTAGGAATGGCTTTTACCATGACCACGGGTGTATCAGAAGGAGCAAATTCACTTATTTCTGCTCTGTAAATATCCTTTTCAAATTTGACTAGCCCAGCTTTGTACTGTGGAGAAGTCACATGAATTACTTTCATTGAAGAGAACTGGGGAGGAGTTCCTTTATCTTTGGCCTGTAGTGTCAGATTGTAGCCAAAAGGATGACTGTCCCAATCAATGCCGTTGACAGCTTTGATTTTATACTCTTTACTTCCTGGAAAGGTTCTCACTGTTCTAAACTGTTGAAGAAGGTCACCTGCCACAATGCTTAAAGAAGCGATTTCCCCATTGGCACCCTGATCACAGTCATCCACAGTTACAATTGCATATGTTGGGTCCTTGTCCAGTTCTGATGGTGATAATGTGACTGCTGTTATCACAGGTGCACATTCGTTGGCCTGTTCCACATGAACTGTTAGTTTGGCCATGCTGCTGATACCACTGCTACCGTACAATTTCATTCCACGGTCCACGGCAAGGATTTCCAGCTCATAGAGCTGAGTCTCTATATAATCAAGTCTACCAGTTAAAACTACTGTGCCGCTGGTTGGGTGAATAGCAAACATGTCCGTTCGGTCTTTAAAACTGTAGTAAAATTCTCCATTGGTTCCTATATCTGCATCTGTGGCACTGACTCTTGCAATACTGGTCCTTATAGCTGTATTTTCAGGTAAGGAAACACTGTATGAAGTGGGTGAGAATAATGGTCTCAAGTCATTTGTATCCAACACTTGTACCCTGACCTTTGCTCGTGCTTCAGCATTAGTATTTTTTTCAACTGCTTTGACTATCAATGTGTAATGGTCTTTCACTTCTCTATTAAGAATAGCTGTATTTCCTCCTTTGGTCCTTATTCTTAGAAAGCAAAAGTCTCCAAGAATGTACTCTTCAGCTTTGAACAGGTTTTCGTTGTCTCCTGAGACAATTTTGTACCTTAGTTCCCACAGTGGATTTGTAATGTAAATACCCATCTTTACAGGATGCCCAACGTAGGTTTTAGCTGCAGAGTTCTCATGCACAGTGACATTGTACTGGAAATGTGTAAACTGTATAGAAGGAGGCTGTTCAAGCCTTTGGCTTCCATCACTGTCTCCAAAATGGTGGAGAAGGAGAATCAGGAGAAGCAGAAGCAAGGCCAAATGTCTCCCCATTGTTTAACTCTCAGGAATCTAAAACAGAAGAAAGAAATAAGAATTATTACTTATGGGAAATAAAAGCAAAAAAAAAAAGTATAAATTGTTTTAACCTTAAAGTGAATAAACGCAATGGACTGGGGTATTCTTGTCCTGCTTTCCAATGGGTATCAATGGTCTTCAACTATTAGTAATTAGTAATTATAAAATTGCTAATTTTTATCATCTTTTTTTATGACTCAGAATCCTATTTTTCATACTTGAAAGCTCAAAAATCATAATAAACATTAAAGTCTGACAACTGTAACAAGTAAATTTTATACTTAAAATCTTCAAGGCAAACATAAGCAATTATTAAAGAGATAGGTAATGAATAATGTTTATATTTAGTTTTTATAATTAATCAAAAGTTCAAAATGCTTGTAAACTTAATGCTACTACAGTGCTACGAGCATGCAAAGCTTCTAATAATTTAGGAAAAAAAATCCGCAGAAGTGGCTTTCTATGACCTTGCATAATGACAGCTTGTAATCTCATTTCAAAATTTATTATTTTTGTATAAGAATGATTACCTTCACTCCCTACATAATACAAGGGCTTACCATTTCATTCAATGCTATGTAACTACGTAAATGTACTTTTAAAATAACATCAAGATAATTTCTGAAACACCAACATGAGCACACACAAGAAAAGTCAGTTTACAATATGAAAACCAGAATTCAGTAGTTAGATGTCAGAAATTTTCCTAAGTGAACAAAGCACACCAACAACAGCATCAATATTTTATCATCACTGATGTCAACAACCAGCTGTTCATAATGTCTTTGATCTTCAAGACCCTGAGGGACCTGTCATCTAGGGGGTGCCCCATTAGAAGACAAGATATACACACACAAAAGTGAAAGCATCAAAGTTAACACAAGTAAAGGTTCAAATAAACATAGCAGGGTGGTAGATACCGCAAGAGGGTCAGAAAGTGACTTGGGAAGAAAGAAACTGAAGAAAAGGTTGACTTCTAACAAAAGTGGGAAAGCAGGCTAACTCCACTGTGCTGAGATCTGACCAGAAAAAGAGGACAATATTTTCAGACCAATTGTTCAATCAAGTCAAGAAATTCATAAGTCTATGAAGTTTCACAACCCCCTCCCCCCAGCAATGAATTCTCAAATTAACATTCACAAAATGTCAAAGCTACCAAAAGTGAAAGAAACAGGCTAGAGTGCTAGTTTACCAGCTAGACTAAAATTAGTATGGCAACTTTAATTTACAGTATCTAAACTCAGCTACTGCCAACTTTGTCCCCATTAGTCATTTCATTAGGAGAAGAAAAAGACCTGATATATTTAAAGCAATTAGAAGCTTAATTGGTATTGAATCAGATTCAAGTTGGGCACCCTAACTTGTTCTTTAGCTATCAACCCTTCTACTCCAAGATACAATCAGGAAGTTAGACAGACCTTTGGACTCTAGAACAACTATCATTTAAAAAAAAATAAGAATATTTTTTAAAAATCTAAAATTATCTTAATATGGCCAATGATTTTAATATACATAGACATCTGAATATTATAAAATTATACAATAATTTTAACAAACCAACTAGATAACTCAATTCAACTATAGTTTTAAGGTCCTGCTATCAGATAGCACCATACTATATAAATTAAAAAATTAGAAAAGTCAATCCCAAATATTTGCAAAGTAAGAGGAAAAATACAAATAAAGAAAACGTTTTAAAGAACATTTACAAAGATGATGTTAAACACTGGCTTGGTTTGAAGAAACACATTATGTTTTAGGAGACATTATTATTATCCACTTTACAAAAAAGTATTATACCAAGGTTCTATTGTAAGCACTTAAAATACCTTTGCTTAATTCTACATATAAAATATCAAGGAGTCATCAAAAAGAAGAGGAATTCCATATGTTGATATGTAAAGTTGCTCAGATATATAAGTAGAAATACTTAGCTGATCCCATTTTAAAAAGGTAGGAAGCAGATAAATTATGTTCACATTCTCCTGGTATATTGATATGTTTTAAAAGGGAGAAAAACTTGGGGAGATTAAAAAGAAACTCAGTGGGAATTTCCAGAGAACAGCAAGAGGGAATAGGCAGGGGATTGTCAACATATTAGCTTAGGTATATTTATCATCTACTCACTTCTGTAATTATTTAACTCCTTCAACAAATATCGATGACCACCTACTCTGAGTCACGTACAATTCCAGATGCTGGGGATTCAAAAGTGAATCAAGGGCTGGAGCGGTGGCTCAGAGGTTATAGCACTTGCCTGGCATGCACAAGTACGCAGGTTTAAACCCCAGCACATCACAACTAAGTGTTAGAGCAATGAAAGCCACATGAAAATTTAAATAAAATTAATTCATCGCCCCCTCCTTTAAAAAAAAAAGTGAACCAAATTATCAAGTCCTATGGACAATACACTTGCTGTTGAGAGATGGACAAGCAATGAAACCAAGAGAACATTGGGTGCTGAGGAGTAAGGGCTAAAGAGAAAAGTAAACCATGCCAAGAAATACTGGCCAGGAATCTGACAGAAAACAGAGTGCCCCAAATGCTAAAGGGCCTCAACTCTGCGACCTTAGGACTTTTGACATGGTAACATGTAATTCTTAGATTCTTAAGACACTGTGGGATACTCAGCATAACTTCTGGTCTTCAACTAAGACTCCATACCATCTGCCCTACGTTTGGACAACACAGTGTCTACACACATTACCCAAATGTCCTCTAGGGCTCAAAATCACCTCTAGTACAGAAGTAATAGTTTAGAGAAACAACCAAGAGTCATTACAGCTGCAGCACAACTGGGGAGGGAAGAACCATAAAGGTTCTTTTTTTCAAATGAACTTATTATTTTAAAATGGTTTTAGATGTACAGAGAAGGAGAAAGATAATTTACCCTTAATATATTTGTCACAACTAATGAACCAATATTGATACATTACTTATTCAAGTCCACACACTTTACGCAGATTTTCTTAAATTTTACCTAATATCCTTTTTCCATTACAGAATCCCATCCAAAAATCACATTATGTTCAGTAGTCATGTCTCCTTATACTCCTGTTATTTTCCTTGTTTGTAACAATCTTCACAATTTTGAGAAAAGTATTAATCAGGCATTTTGTAGAATATTCCTCAGGCAAAAATGAACCTCAACTGGAATGCGAATGATGGTTTTCTTATGTTTAGACTGGGCTTGGGTTTTGGGGAGGAGGAGCACAAAAATAAGTAACATTTTCATCACATAAGGGACATGATCGACATGACTCAATGATGTCACTGATCTTGTTCACTTGATTGAGGTGGTATCTGCCAGGTTTCTCCAGGGTAAAGTCATTCCTTCCTCATCCCCTTTCTGTACTGTACTCTTTGGAAGGAAATCACTGTACGAATTCCATTCTTAAGCAGTGGAGATTTATGCTACCCAAATTACTCAGAATATTTCTACAAGGTTAATTTATTGTCCCCTAATTACACATTTATTCAATCACTTTTAGATCTTGGGATTTGCTACAAATAAAATGAGAAACCACCAGATGACTTTGAAGAGTAGAGTGATATCATCTAATGGGAACAGGGCCACTCTGGTATCTATAATGAGAAGAGAAAATGTACAACAGCAAAAGCAATAATACAGGTGACAGACCAAGGAAGCATGGCCCAAAAAGGTAATGGTGGAGATGGGGAGAAGTGGACAAAATGTGGACCTATTTCAGAATTTGCTGATGAACTGGAGGAAAGGGGGAGAAGAAAAAGAAGTACCAACGAAGATTCCAAGGACCGTGTGACGAGCAAAGTGAACAAAGCTGCCACGAGCCTGAGGATGGGAAGACTAATAGAGGAATAGGTTTTAGGGAATAAGATCAGGAGTTCAGTTTTGACCAAGACAACTTAAAAATTGCTATGCTTTGAAGGTACTCCCCAAAAGCCCATGTGTTAAAAAGAATTGGTGGCCAGCCTGTGGTACTACTGGAGGATGGCAGAATCTTCATCAGGTGAGGCTTTGTGGACGGGAATTAGGTAACTTGAGGTATGTCCTTGAGGGAATGCTGGGATCCCAGCCACTTCCTCCCCACCACCTCTTTGCTTCCCAGCTGCCAGGAGATGAACCAGACCTCCTCTGCTACAAGCTCCCACCATGATGTGCTGTGCTGCCATAGGCTCAAAGAAGCAGGAACAAACCATCATGAAATGAAACCCCTACTATGAGTCAAAACAAACTTTTTCTCCTAAGTTATCTCAGACACTTAGTCACAGCAACAGAGCTAACACAGAAAAACCTACAGGTTAGCCAATTAAAGATTTTCTGCATGCAGACAGATATGCAGAAGTCTAGCCTAGAGGAGTTGGGTGTGAATATATGAATGATAGTATTTAAAATCATGAAATTGAATGAGATGACAAGAACAGAGAAAACAAAGGAAGACCAAGAATGGACTCTGCTGCACCTCAAGATCTGAGCGAAGGGGAGAAACAACCAGCAAAGGAGAAAGCAGAAGTAGGTACATGAACCAAGAAAGAGTGCTGTGATAAGAAGCAGTAAGTAAACAAATCTTTTGGAATATTTGTATCTATCATCAAAACTTGGAAACGAGCCATAAATACTGGCTAGTGCCATGCTGCCGTCACCACCACTGCTTAAAGGCCCTGGGACCTCTCCCTTCCCATGGTCAGAAAGAAAATGCCCAGCATATAAAACTGCTGCAACCGTGTTCTCCCAATGGAGTCCCAGTTGCTCAGCCTAGTCCCTGCCCCTGCCCCCCAATGGAAACCCCAAACACAAATAATTCACCTTCTACAACCTACCTGCCACAGTTCTCACAGGGCGAATCACGCTGGAATAAACTTTCTGAAGTTCTCTCACAACTCAGACTTTTTATTTATTTTTCAAACTTGGCTAACAGAATGTCACTGTAATTAGAATAAATTACTAAATACAATCTTTTGATCAGGAAAAAAATCCACTTTTTAGAAGGTATTATTAACCCTACCAGTCCATCTGAAAAGCATATTATTACCTAGAGTTTTATGTTTATGAAAATTAAACTCTGAAAAACATTTTAGCCCAGGGCTACACTTTGTTATTTAGAAGGCAATCATAATTTAGAATTCCTAAAATACGTTTTTCCAAAATAAAATCAAAGAATGTTTACTTAGATCAGTCTTCACCTAAGGTCCAATGCTTAAATATCTTTAGTACAGGATTCTGAAAATCCTTACATACAGGAAGAAAAATAATTTTTCTGGTAAAAATAAGACTAATATCCTCGTAGTTCATCAGAGAAACTTTCATGTTAAGTGCTCAGTCAACTACTGTGGATACACATTATTCACCAAACAACAGACTCCGTACTAACAATGTAACTTCATATATTCACATATTTAACTGTAAAATTCAAGACTTAGACATGTCTCATACACTTCAAAGACAGAGCAGCATACATATGTATGTGTGACACACACCTAAGTTCTATTAAAAACCAGTACATTTTTTACTGAGAGGGCGCCATTCTTACATGCACAGGTAGTAATTTTAGTCCTCTACACTTCAGGTAAACATTAAACTTTTCATTCACATAATAAAAATACATAAAAATACTAAAGAATTTTGTGTTCTCCCTCATACTACTGTCCCCCATACACTCATTTTATATCAACATCAACGACAACGTCATTAGAATTTAACTGGTTACTGGAATTGACAGATTACCATGTTCAGTTTAGAAGTCACTTTTTCCTTTGGTGCTAGGAAATGCGCCAAGGCCTCACAATGCTAAGCACACACTCTACAACTGAGTTACATCCCAGCCCTGTGTGCCACTTTTGAAGATCTCTAAATTGAAAAGAAAACACATTTTCAAAGCGATGTCACAGAATTGCCAAAAGAAAACAAAAAGTAAATCACTTGCTTTTTTAAAAATAATGTGTAATAAAGAAATGTTCAGTGATTTCCAAAATCTTTCAACTGGAGTAAAAAAAAACTACAAAAAAGCCTACTTGTAACTCAGTTATTCTATTTATAGTTTCCAGAAACATTTACGGGGTGGGAGGGGGATAAAACTTAATAAGCTGTAGTAGCCACACATTATTTTTTAAGAGCTTTCTGAAAAACTAATGAGTAGGAGGAACCCCATTTGCTTTCTAACTGTATACTAACTCTTTTTGGCCCATCTTAATAAAACTTTCAGTAAAAATGAGAGGAAGCTATGAATCTAAAAACTGAATAGTACTTTGAGACTTGGCACATATCACTTAATTATTCTACTTCCGGCCACTCCGTTTATATGCTGTTTTGCTTAGAGCTGTAGTAAGTCTGTTACTCTAACAAGACTTAAGTATTTCCTTCAAATGATCAACTATCTCTAGGGCTTGTCTTTGAACTCCTGATACTGATAGTGCAGAACTATGGACTGGACATTCTCAGAACTTAGAATCTCTGCATCTACATGACTTAATTAATCTCAAAGTTTTAAAGGTGTTTGTATTCTTAAGAAAGTTAAGCACTGGGTTGGAGTGGTGGCTCAGCAGTTACAGCACTTGCCTGGCATGCATGAGGACCCAGGTTTAAACCCCAGCACCACGTACACAGCAGCGTCAGAGCAAGGAAAGCCACATGAAAAACTAAATAAAATTGATTCTTTCTCTCCCCCTCTCTCTAAAAAAAAGAAAAAAAAGTTAAACATTTTTGCAATAACCTCTCTATAAAAGCTAACTGACCTACCACTACATGAACCTATAGAACATTTACATTAGTACTACGAAGACCACAGATTCTAGTTGTTCTGTGCAACTGTGACTTAAGTCAAGATGAGACTGCACTTATATTTGTGGTTGGCTGAAGCATCCCTGTGCTGTAACTCTCTTCTTCCCCTCTTCACAACTGAAGTTATTATGTTCTGTGTATGTTACCTATCCACTGATCACTGTATGCACATTCCAGGATAAACTTTGCCCCCAAGTAGTTCAATAAAACAGTTTACTTATTATCATTTAAGATCATCTCACCTAATGTATTTTTCTCTGCAAACAGAAATAATTTAAATGTTGTTTTAAAGGGGTGGCCTGTAATTAACACTAGTTAATTCTTTCACTCTCAAAATAGGAATGTTTCATTATAGGTTCCCTATTTTCTTAGGAACATACACAGGCATTTCACTAAATAATGGGTCACGAATATAAACGTTCTGTGTATAGTAAGAAAGTAGAAGTCATCAGACAGAAAGTCCCTGTCTTCATTCCTCTCCTTAAAATGTTCTTGTTGCCTATTCTCTTCTCCTTGCACCTCAGAAGAAATGGCAACCACCCTACCTGTAAATAGTAATTCTCAATGCCATAAAAATTCTGCCTCAGGGGTTGGGGATTTAGCTCAGTGGCAGAGCGATGCCTAGCATGTTCAAGGCCCAGGAGTTCCGTCCTCAGCCCTGAAAACAAAAAAACAAAAACAAACAAACAAACAAAAATTCTGCCTCTTCTGCAGCTCTTATCCCCTAAATTATCTCAGGAACTCAAACATCTTCAACAATGCCATCACAAGTGCCTGCCACCTTTGGCTCAGTCTATAAACATGAAACAGCTCTCCACCTGCATTTCCTTTCAACTATTTCTGCTTTTCTTATACTGGCAAAGATCTAAAAAACAAACCAAAAAAGGGGGTTTTTTTTCTGCCTCACTCAGACCTCCTTAGAAACCCCCCCTGGGGGGGGGCCTCTAAAAAACACTGCCACCCTCACCTGCTCCACACAAATCCTCTAGATCCTTCCTGGCAAATGAAGTAGCTTCTTCTAGCATTACAAGCTGATGTCGAATCAAATGACCTTATCTCAGTAATCATCTTCCCTGATTTAATGTCACATGTGATGATACACTCCCCTCTCCCCAAAACTCTGTGTCCTTTGTATTATCAACCTACCTAAAACAAAGTAAATCCAAAATGTGTGATTCTCTTTAATACTCATCTATAGGGCTGGGGATGTGACTCAGTGGTATAATGCTTGCCTCACATTCATGAAGTCCTGGGTTCGATCCCAGCACCACAAAAAAAAAAAAAATCAAATACAATACTCGTCTATATACTGCCTCTTTCACCTTAAAGTCTGGCATTACAAGCTTGTGCCTTTCAACTATCCCCATACATGTACATGTTACCATAACCCTTAATTAAAGATCTCATTCACTTCACCTCAGTCATGAAGGACCAAGACTGAATCCCATATTCAAGCCCTAATCTCTCTCACGTGCCTTAAAACACCTTTCTTGAAATATCATCAGACCTGAGTTATACAGCCTTCACCCGTTCTTCATGGCAAAATAATAGCACTTTCACTATTATTTTCCTATTTCAGTGAGGAGTTTTATCAAAACCTCAAATCACCCAACTTTGCAACCAAAATCAATCAATAAATCATAATATCTGAAATCTAGCCCCAGCTTTGAGGTTTGTCATAAATCAACCATCTGAATTCAAGGAATTGCTCCTGTGAACTCTATTTCTTTTGAAATATTTGATACCGGAATAAAATCTTTATAGTTTCTACCTCCCCACAGACTCCCTCTTTCCCTTTACCCCTGCAAATTCAGGATTTCTATAATCTCTTTTCCCTACCTGCCAAAATTCCATTTCTAAAGAGTTAATCTAGAATTGATATTTTCTACTTCCTGAATTTCTCAAAATTGTTGTCTTTCAGCTGGGCAAATAGGTGCATGCCTATAGTCCTAGAGACTCAGGAGACTGAGGCAGCAGGATTGCAAGTTCAAGGCCAGCCTCATCGACTTAGCAAGATCCTCAGCAACACAGGGATTCCTTGTTGAAAAAGAAAAAAAAAAAAAAAAAAGGACTGGGGATGTGACTCAGTGGTAAAGCTCCCTGCGTTCAAACTTCCACACACACATAAACCTGTTCCTTTCCATTTCTGCAGCTACCACCTGCTTCAATATGTACTTGTTTAGGCATAGAGTTTTAGTAGTTCTTAGGTATCTGCTTTCTGACCCCCATACTGTTCAGCCTATCCAAACTTCTTTACAATATTACTCACTAGTTGAAAATCATTCAGTATTTCCCATTTAGTCTGTTGGTTAAGTATATTCACTTAAGCCTGCATTAAGAACTCTTTGATAATCTGGCCTCTACCCACTTTCCTAAACTGATTTCATCATTACTTCCTATTTCAAACCAAAAAGGTGTACTTCCCTGAGGCTTGCACCACGCTGAACAACCAGGCTTTCTTGAGTCAAGGACTCAAGACCCAGAGGCTGGGGCTCTGAAATAATCCAACATCTACATCTCTTCCCTGACACAAACATACTTATTTTTTTCTGTACTCTGCTTCTCACAGTTTATTTTCACTTTTCAAAGTTTTATTTTTTTTTTCTCTATCCTCAATCCCTACCCCACAAAAATAATTCTCCAGGTCTTTATAAGCCAACGAAAGTCACTGTCAGAGGTTTTTCAATGTTCGACCTAGACAAAGAGAAAAGATAAATCATAAGTCAAGTGAAAACAGGATTAAAGAAGCACTGATGGTAAATTAATCAACCCTTTCCCTATAGATAGCATGATCCTTAGGCCTCTGGTCTTTTTCTCCATTCATCACATCACAATCAAGCCATACCATGTTATCTGCAATTTTCTTTGCACATGTCATTTCCTTTCCTTGAATTATTTTCTTCTAATCTACTGTTCTCTCAGAACTCATCCTATCCTAAATCTACCTATCCCCAATCTCCCAGCTTGCTGAGATGTTATGATGGACTATCCTACCCAAACGGATCTGTTATCACACTCAACTCTGACTGTGTATTATCCTTCTCCCTCAATGGACTGTAATCTCCTTAAGGGAAGAAAACCTGATTTGTTCACCACTGTATATTATGGTTTGGCATGAGAGATCCACAGCTGTTGCATTGGTGAATGGACAGATGGATAAAGGATTAAGAATGGAAAATGCAAGGCAAGAACAAATAGGGGAGAAGGAGAGAGGAAGAGAATATGGAAAAAACTAACATGTCCATCACTCTCAACAGAAAGTCCAGGCACAAACACCAAATCAGTCACGACACAGCAGATGGCCCAGTAGATGGCTTTAATTTCCAGCAGGCCCAAAAGAGGCCACCTGTCCACATCAAAATGGTTCAAAATTGGCTACAGGTGATAGCAGGATTGGTGTCTGTACTGCAGGCCCTATTGTGAAGCACTATGCTTTAACAGTCTATGAAAGATAAAGATTAATGACTAATTTCATTAGTGGCTTAACAAGACAGGTAATCACTTTATAGACATCTCCAAATATACAATGAACCCATGGAATTAAGCAAGAACTTGGACAATATTTAAATCTGGAACTTTCGGAATACAGATTTTTTTTAAACATAAAAATACTCAATATGTAGATTTCTAATTTGACTACGTAAGTATAATACTTCTCTCAGATATGAGAGGAGAAAATAGCATCTCTAATCTTAAAAGTCTATCATCCACTTTTTTTAAGAGACAGAGGGACAGTGAGAGACAGTTTTATTAGTTCTTCATGTGGCTTTTGTTGCTCCAACACTTCGCTGTGTATGTGGTGCTGGGTTTCGAACCCATGTCCTTGAATGCCAGGCAAGCACTCCTACCACTGAGCCACTGCTCCAGCCCTATCACCTATTTTTAAAACTCCTTTAGAGTATAAGGCTAAACCAACACTTACAAATTGAACAATTGAGACCAGAAAACACAACTTGGTTTCACCAATACATTAAACACTTTCCTATTGTAAATTCCCACTCATAGAGATTAAAATGCACACTGAGCCTTATGGTTTCTTCTGTTAAATCAGGAACACCTTTAGGCCATAAGTTAGGCCACTGAGATAGCATTTAATGCAGTATGATTGTATTAATCTGATTTGGTTTATTGATTCCACGTAAAATCAGGCAAACTTGAGTGGAAAACAGGTGGTAGTAGTAGTCTTCATGAGAATTAAAACATGGTCTTTAAGACTCCATTTCTAAAATTTGAAGAAATTACTAATTCAAAGATAGCTCCAGAGCTAAGTCTAAAGACATACACTAGAAAGGCAAGACCCCTGGAGAATGGAAATGGTGTCAGTTTGCACCAACTTTTAACATGGATCTAAATGATCTAGTAACATCATGAGAACCCAACAGACACTTTCAGTGACAAATTAAATGATAAAAATGAAAACACAGGTGGCCAAAATAACTTTTTGTCTCAGTTCCTTCCACAGTGACAAAGAGGTTGGCTCTTATGTTAATTTTTCCAGAAATGGCACAATTGGCATCTTATAATTTAATTAATTGGTTTTTTAAAACTATGTAATGTTTTAAGTATTTTTACATTTTAAACCTTCTAATTCAAAACAAAGAGGAATAATAATTCTCATTGTGGAATCAGACCTAAGACACAAAGACAAGTATCAAAATTAACCTATATACCTGTATAACTGGGGTAGTAAGTACCTGTAACTACTGAATGTGTTGGACAACATAACCTGAACTTTTCAAGAGTAACGGGGCAGCACCACCATTGCCTAGTTTCAACACGGGCAAGTATCTTCTTAAACTATTCAATACTGAATAGACGAGGCATTAGCAATCTGCTTTTGGAAAAGGTAAATAAGTAACTGAACGTATGTGCCCCTTCTTGATTTTTAAGTCACTGTTAAAAAAAAAAAACTCTGCCAGTCACCAAGGCGATGCTTAACAAAAGCCACTTAGTGAAACCATAGTCCAGACACATGCCAAAAAAAAACTTAAAGTGCATAAAAAATATTTATGAGGTTTTTTTCTAATACACACAATTGCATACTTGTTTCCAAAGCTCTGCAATTCAGATCAGTAAAGGAGAAAAAAAATTTCTTAAACAAGAGTAAAGTTAGCACTTTGGTAAGAAGTACTGTAGAACCAAGATCTCTTAAGAAAGAACTTACAAGTTTCTCTTCCAAAGAACAGAAATAGCTCACAAACCGCGTATTTTGCCGGCATTTGGCACGACAGTGTATCAACCGCAACTCTTCAATCTGGATTCAACCAAATGCATTCACACCTCAGGACAGCACTCGTTCCGAGCACAACACATTTTCAAGACAACTAACTCTGCGTCTGCATTTCAAAGATCCCACTCCCCGCGAACGAGCCTTCCTTTCATCTCACCTACATGGTAAATATTTCATAAACTGAGAAGAGATCAGTTAAGCCAGGAGCAGGCAGAAGTGTGAAGCGGAGCGGTTCCGGGCGGCGGGCAGCGGCGCTCACCCGCGGCAGACCGGAGCCAGAGCTGCCCGGCCACCGCGATGTCCAGCAATGGCTCCCGAGCCAGACCCCGCGCTCAGGGCCCGCTGCCGGCTCGCGGCTGCACTAGACCCGGTAATTACTATGCCGTTCACGTCCCCATTACTCCCCTCCCAAGCCCCTCCGCCTCTGCATCCTCCCAAGCCGCAGCGAACCCAGCGCCAGGACTGAACTTTCCAAGTTGGAAAGAGGAAGATACAAATCCATACCACCTTCCAGCCGGGCCCTTCCTTTCTCCCGATTTTCTCAACCCAGGGAGGAGCGCAGTACTGAGCGGCACACCTCAAGCAGGCCAGAGAGCCACACACTCAACAGCGAGCCGGAGAGAGAGCAAGTTGCATGCCCGCCGGGCACAGACGGCTCCAGCCGACTGGAGGGGAGCGGAGCGCGCCGCGCCCTCACCCACTCTCCCTCAACTGCAAACTTCATTCTTTCAAACTTACTGCAAAGTTGGCCCCAAGTGGTGACTGCGTTCTCAGGACTCGCACCTCCTCGCCTCAGCGCGTCCCCGAGAGGGAAACAGGTCTGCCGGGGACCTCACTGGGCCCGCACGTCCGCATGGTGCAGGCTGCCGGCCCCGCCGCTGGCCACACGCGCGCCGGGCTGCGAGGCGCCCTGCTCGTCTCGGGGCACCACGCACTCCGCGCAGGGAATATCCCTCCGCCTGCGGCCACGCCTGCCTGCGCCGGCGCTCGTTTCTCCGGCGCGGAAACTCTAGCTGACTTTCCGCAGAGGCCAGTATCAGTGCCAGCGGGGGCCCGGTAACAACAACCCGCCGGGGATCCAAAGACCCCCACTTTATACAGGCCAACTCCACAGCGGGAGAACAAGTGCCTATGCTGATAAAGCGGCACCGCAGGAACAGCTTTGGATTTGTTCTAAAGCCGAGGTTATGGCTAGCACGCATAGTGGTGAAAGGAATTAATGTGGAATGGTCCCTGTTACTAAAGGGGAAATCTGGGTTTAAAAAAAAAAAAAAAAAAAAAAAACCTCAGCTAAGGCCTAAGGAAAAAGCTCCCCTAGGCGTCCCTCTAGCTGTTTTAGAGCCCTCAGGAAATTCCTGAATCTGCATTTGAATTCCTTGATTCTGGGTCTGCAAATGTTTGGTGGAAAAGCTACTAAAGGTCTCAAAAGGAATGTAATTAAGATAGGAGTCTGCTGCCTCCTGAAATCTAAGCTAAGTCCAGCGCGGAAGGAAGAATTTCCTCCGAGACCTCCTCCTGCAGAGCTAGTTAAACCCCTGCACCTTCTGGGTCTCGTGGTGAGCCCCACCGCCAGCCTCCCCCGGAGACACCCCACCTCCCACGACTGCGGGACAAAAGGCAGCCGAGCCGCCTCGTGCACCTTCCTGTTATCCTTTAATTCCGCCTGATTAGTTCCACAAACGTGCGGCACCCAGTCTAACAATGCAAGTTCCCTAGGGAGAAGAAGGAGCCCCCGGCGCCAAACACCCCTCGCTGGTAACTCCCTCTTGCTGGGGAGCACTCAATCTCCTCGTCTCGGGGTTGACAGCCCTTCTCTACCCGAAGAGCTCCAAACTCCGGCTTAGTGCAATTGAGACTCAGCCGAAACTCAGATTGTTTCGGAGCGTTGGGACGAAGCCCCGGGCAAAAGGCGGACATGACCTCGGAAAGTTTGTGGGACTTCAACATTTTCACACCGAGTACAAAGAGATCCGATTTCCCTGGGACCGGTGGAGTGGGCTGCAGGGGGAATGGCGAGGCAGATAGGGGCGAGTCCAAGTTTTGGAAAAGTATTTCCTTGGTTCAAATATAACGCGGTTACTTCATAATTCATCTTACAGACGATAGGAAAAAAAATGGTCTCGAGCATGACGGGGAAGAAAAAAAAAAACGCGTGCAAAATGAGTGTGCTGATTCGTACCACTATATTTCCTGTTCACTATTTAATATACAGCCAAATTCACACACTCAATAAACAACTACCATCCAAGACTATTGTATGGCCACCGCTACAATTGCGCAAAGTGCTTTGGGAGTTACAGGTCACTTTCATGCTTGGAACACCTCGAAAAGGGTGACCAAATCTCCAAGATCAACCGTTCGCGCCCCTTGCTTAATTCTCGGGAAAACACCACCACACAACAAAGCCAGCCGTATTGGGCGGCTGGTGGTCGGAAGGCTTAGGTAGTACTACGAGGGAAAAGGAAGAATAGTAAAAAGTACAAAAATACCATTCCGTAACATAAAATTACAGGACTTTTGAAATGGCACATAAGAATTCCTGGGGAAAATTACTAAGTAATAGACATACTAGGACTAAAACATTTGTTTCAGAATACCGATTTTCCAGGCTCACTGGGAAACCTAACTGCCTGGAAGAAGTTGCACTTCGTCGCCACGGGATCCAGAGACACAGAGATTCAGACTCTGGCACTGCCAGGATTTTACTGATACTATAGCCTCAACATACGAAATGGAGATGACTTTTAAGCCAATATCGAATTACTTTCACCTAAAACAAAAATGTGGTTCAAGTTCCACAAAGGTCCTTTAAAGACTAGTCCCTGTCCCCAGAGACATGGAAATTAAGGGGAGGGGGACGGGTCCCAAAACTAAAACCCTTTCCTCCAGCACCTCCTATGTCTAGTTCACGCCGTCTGATTTTTGAAAGTCGTATAAAAATGACCGGGGTGGGTGGTAAATTAAGGTTGAAGCAGTGGCTACTGAGCTCGAGTCCAAACCTCTGGAGCGCTCCGCAGGTCCAAGTTCGCCTTCCGCGCGAATCCGGCAAGGACTGCTCCTTGCCGGGTGTCCGTACTAGAGGGCGCTGCGCCACTGCAGATCATGCAGTCCCCTATGCGCCCTCCCTGGGCACCATTTCTGGAATAAGTTACATTGGAAATAATGCACAAACGGCATCGCTTCTCAAGTTCTTTTGAACAGTGGTATGTATGTTATCTTATGAGTTCCAAGAGCTATTCGCACAGATCTTTCTTTCCCGAGCCCTGTACAGCCAGAGGGGTGTGCAGCTCCCTCGGCGGAGAGCCTGTGAGATGCACACACACCCAGCACTTGCTTAGGGCCAAACAGCCCAGGTTATTTCATTTGCTTAAACTTTAAAAAGGCATGTATTAAACAAAGAACTCACCAGTCTCCCCCCTGTCCTCGGTGCTCCGCTTTACGCCCCCTGGCAGTTGGGTAATTCGCACGCGGTTTGGATATTTAAGAGCGGCGTCTGAAGTACCAACTTTGCCTCCCTTGAATCTTCAGCATATCCCCAACCGGAGTGCGGTCCGCCTGCGGTGCAGGGACCCGCGTGGTCGCATCTCCATAGACTTCCAACCGGGGGAAACTTGTGCAAGAAAAGAAAGCGAAAAGAGAGTGCGCGAGCGCTGGAGAGGGCAGGAGAGAAGCCAAGTTAGTCAGGACGTGTCCAGGCAGCCAGCCGCCTAGTTGAGGAGTTGCGCCCGGGAGCTGCGGCCGATCGCAGCCTCTTTTCCCGACTCCCTCCCTCTTGGAGGGACGGAGGGGGGGAGGTGACGTCAGCGCCCCGCCTCGCCCCCAGCTCCCCTTCCAGCGAGGGGTTCTTCGCCTGGGTCTGCCTCCCCGGCAGTCGCGGCTGCCGGCGCGGTGGCTGCGGAGGGCGCCCCTGCTGCAGCGGTCCCTGCGGCCGCAGTCGTCCCCGCGGTGAAACGTCTGCACTTCTCCACCCAGCCGAGTCTCCGAGACCGCCGAGCGCTCTGGTTCTCTCACTCAGCACCTGAGCGGCCCCCGGGTCCTCTGCGCGCACCACTCGGGCCGACTAACAAGCTCCGGCAGCGTTTCCCACGCCTCGGACTGCAGGTGATGCTCTTCCTCTTCTGCTGCTGAAATTCGTCGCGACGTGTCGCTTGCCGGGTTTTTTGTAGGGCGGAAGCATGAACCGTCTCTGCAGACTGGACTGGACGACTTGTACTCTGTAGTCCTCCAACTTCTGGATGTGATATTTAAAAAATACTTCTTGTGCTCTAGCGCTGTTTGTGGTCTTTGTGTTGAAAATCACGGCGTTGTATTTTAATTTTTAAATCCTTTCCATATGCTCCTAGGTCTTTAGTCCGTACTCTGAAGCTGTTAGAAGGTTCCGAGAGGTGGGAGGAAGAGATGGGGGAGGAGTCAATTTTCAATGTGTTTTACAAGTCACCCGTGGTGATAGAGGCTAGTACACCAATCAGTCGTCTACTCCTAACAATACAGATTTAGATAAACGCAAACCCTATTTAAGTTTAATTTATAAATGAATGCATCGCTTTTACGGAAGCGACCAGTCTCCAGGAAAATATCTGCTGTGGAATATTTTTTTAATGCCACTGAAGTACCAAAATATATCTCTTGAACAGCATATAATTCTGAGGGAGCCATTTCTGTAAATTGACACTGTCCCTCAAAGACTGCATTCAATTTTGGAAAGCCCTGGAAAGGGGGGAGTGAGCTGGAGGGGTCTGTTTCCATCCATTGGTATAAATCTTTTGGCCAGTTTATCGAGTGGTTGTCTTTGAAAGGTAAAGAGCAAAACCCTGAGCGCACAGGCAACAAGGCAAGGGGTTAAAACAATAAGGAGAGAAAACGGTGAAGTGGTCGAAGCATTGTGTGTGGTTAGCCTTGAGGAACTCCTGTAACTGCTCTCAGTTCCGCATCCTCATCTGTGATATGGGAATAGCTGCTGCAACATGGTAGAAATGTATTTATCCATTTCAAAAAAAACACTTATTGAATCCCCTTTATTTGACAGGGAGATAGCATTCATTCATGCCGGCAACGCATTTTTTCTGAGCATCAAGAAAGCGTCTAGGAAGCACGCAGTAGATACTTAATATTCACGCCTCCCTTCCCCCTTACTTTGCAGCGCCTACGTCTTCGTGGAAGGAAGGGGAGGGCTCTAGGAAGCTAGGAGATTGAGGGCTTTTGAGGGCTATGGGAAAAGATCTTTGAGGCCTCTACAGACCCTGGAGGCAGCCGGAAGGTGCCAGATTCCTGAGGAGGGAGGAGGCAGTCAAAAGGAAAACTGGCTTAAAAGGCCAGACTGTCAGTGCCTAGCCTTCTGCCATTTCAACTTCATAGGCTCACTGCATTTATGTCAATAGTTGATAGTGGAAATAAACCACATATTACAAGTCTTCCAAATAATGACATATAAATCCCCCAGATGCTATTATGCAAGCCGATTTGGTTTGCTGTAATAGTCTTTAGAGTTGTCAAAGATAAACCAAGTTATTTTCTATTTTGAAAGTGAGAGGAGCAGTATACTTTCAGCAAAACCTTTAGACCTGCACCCCCAACTTAGTGGGCAGTGAGGAACTTGGGGTGTCTACTTCATTTAAATGAAATGAAGTTAAAATTCAGTTTCTTAGTCTCTCCAGCTACCTTTCACGTATTCAGTATCCATATATGACTAGGGGTTACCATTTTCATCAGAACAGATTTTAAAGCATTTCATCATGACAGGGTTCTGTTAGACAACACTATAAACTTACAAAACTTGGCTATTGTTTTTTAAAAGGTAACATCAAGTATTAAAATTACCATGCCTCCAATATTGAGTCACTTCTAAAATATGGGGACTGGGGCAGAATCATGGAAGGATTCACTCATTCAGTAAATATTTATCAAGTACCAACAATATTCGTTGTGAAATTATGTAAGACTCAAAATGTAAAAAGTTAGGTATGCTTAGTGATTAAGAAACATTAACATGGCTTAATTTGGCCTTTTGGTTTTTTACATCTTTGCTGATAACAAAACCTGGGAAAGTCATAATTTAAAACAAAAAATAAAGTTTCTAAGTTATTTTTAGGAAAATCCCCAGGACTAAATAGCTCTAAGTAAGCTGCACTGACTTCCGGCATCCCTCTCTCTGTCTTCTCCACCCCTCAGCTGGCTCATCTGTCTGCAAGCACCTTGCAGCCCACACTTCCTAGAGGTGGCAGGAAGTATCAGCTCTCTCTACTTCCCCAAGCTTTGGAATTATTTTACCCTTTGCATTCAAATTCAACTCTCCTT
Source organism: Aplodontia rufa (assembly GCA_004027875.1). NCBI lineage: Eukaryota > Metazoa > Chordata > Mammalia > Rodentia > Aplodontiidae > Aplodontia > Aplodontia rufa. The sequence goes on from PVKS010000543.1 coordinate 134,091, forward strand.
TGGTATTTTTTTTTACTCTCCAAGGGGTCCCTTAGAACAGACAACTCTCAGTCTGATGAGAATACGTAATAGTCAACAATGCATGTAAATATGTTAATAGTCCTCTTCCGCTTCCCAGTACAGCATAACAAGGACTTTCTTAAAACTAACTCTAATGATAAAATGTATTCTAATGGTGAAATTTCAAATGCTAGCAAGGCTTGGTGGTACTGGTCTGTAATCCTAGCACCTGATCCCAGAGACTGAGGCAGGAGGATTGCAAGTTCAAAGCTGGCTCAGCAACTTAGCAAGGCCCTAAACAACTTGGTGAGACCCTGTCTCAGAATAAAAAATAAAAACAGGCTGGGGGATGTGGCTCAGTGGTTAAGCACTCCTGGGTTCAATCTTTGATTAAAAAAAAAATTCAATTCAGATGCCATAATCAGCCAGTTGGAAAATACCTGGAGGCATTTGTGACATTACAAATCATCTATCTATCAATGGCTAACCTTAAATAAAAAACAGAAACAAAAGGAGCAGTACAAAGTATACCTTCCCTTTATAGACAAATACGTAGTGGAATTATATACACTCTGCCCCCACATATATGTAAAATCAACACCTCAAGTGGTTTGGGAACAGATCTACCAAAATAAATATAATTTTTGTGATATTTTTCCAACTTAGTGACTGAAGGATTTTTTGAAACAGTAAGCAAGGAATCATCCAAAAACTGGTAAACATTCTTTCTCTGTAGAAGCAGTAGAGAGAGATCAGACTTGAAGACCTGATTTGAATCTTATCTTTGACAGAAAATTATAAATTTATACACATTTATATGATTTTATTGAATTTGGGGAGTCTAATTTTGCCTAGTGAAGATGTATCTCTAAAATGAGCAACAACAAAATAGACACACACAAACCTCATGGTTGTGAGATATATCAACAAAGAAAAGGAAGATTGTGACTACAATATCATTTTCCTCCTAAAATATACCCACTGGATCTCACCTTTCACTCCCATCTCAGCCATGTAGTTTTGTAGAATCAATAGTAATAAGTAACATTTGTTTACTCCAGAGCCAATTATGGCACAGACTCTGTTCCAAGTTCTTTGTATATATTATCTTGTTAATTCTTACAAAATCCTAGAAGATATTAACAATACTCTATCCCCATTTTACAGATGAGAAACTGAGGTTTAATGTAAGGAGAACTTACATTAATGAAAGGGGAATGCTGGGTCACCTTTTGGCTTGAATACTAAGGCTGGCCCTAGCTGCAAAGCCCACATTTTGTCTACAATAACACACTAGCTCTTTATAGCTTGCGTCTCATTTGCATCACTGATTGTGTTCAGAAATATATGTGGAATACATCCATTATTTGTTTGAATTACTTATTTCTTATTTTCCTAGGTAGATATACATGCTTTTAAACACATTTCTTTTTCTTTAGGATAGAAGGACAGTGAGAGAGAGATAGAGACAATCAATCTTATTTAGTTTTCATCTGCTTTTTGTTTCTCCGACACTTAATTGTATATGTGGTGCTGGGGTTTGAACACAAGTCCTTGCACATGCCAGGCAAGCATCTTAACCGCTGAGTCACAGCTCCAGCCCCAACACATTTATTTTTAATTCAAAATCAGCATCTGACTTCCAAATTATTTTGGCTGAACAGTGGAAAAATACACACCAATGATTCTCAATGAATTCTATCAAGTACTATCTCATAGGATTTTGTAATCAGCATTTCAATTTATACCTTGCTTTTTTCCCTTTTCTGATCTAGAATCAGTAGTGTTTCTTTATCTCTCCCGTTCTACATTTTTTCCTTCATTTAGCTTTTATGTTTGACGGCAAGTAGCTTGTATCCTTGGAATAGTCCCTCAGCTCTGTCTGCTCTTTTGCTTTTAGATCCCTGTCCTGGTGGAATTTTTTGGTCATGAAAATCAATTTTACATAAAGACTCAGAAGATCCCATTTGGGAAATGAGGATACTCATATTCCTCTAATATCCGACTGACTACAATTGATCCACATGACAAGGTGCTTAGAACTACTATTATAGGTTTTCTATACCCCTTGTCATGGGCGTATGGATCAATTATAGCCTAAGAGATGCTACAGGAAGTATGCTGAAGATTTTTGAAAGAAAAATAAATAAATAAACAAACAATTCTTCCCTCCTAATAAAGATGTATGAGAGGAATTGTATGCCCCTATGGAGCTTATCAGGTCAGGATGTCATGTCAGAACTGTTCCAGCTATCTTGCTTACTAAAGATGAGACCTAAACTAAGAAAGGCAGATGACAGTCCCCACTGAGAGCATAAATTTCCAGATTGTTTAGGCTGGGTTGTGTCAGGATGCAGCTTATTTGCAGCTGATCTGTTATGTCAAGATAATCCCTTTTAAAATGAACTAAGAAATTATTTCAAAGAAAAAGATAAATTAATGATAAATTGATAGGCCTCTTCCACTAATGAGTGGAATTGGGACCAACTCTAAAAATAAGATTAAAGAATGCTTTAGTGGTGAGTGTATTATTCTGCTTGGGTGCCATCAAAAAATATCATTGACTGGGGGTGGTTTAAACACAGAAATACTGTTTCTCACATTTCTGATGGTTAGACGTCTGAGAGCAAGGTGCTCATTTTACTTCTGGTGAGGCCTCTCTTCCTGAGTTTGTAAATGGTATATCCTCCCTGGATCTTCATGGCCTTTCCCTCTGTGCATTCATAGAGCAAACTCTGGCATCTTCCTCTTATAAAGATACCAGTCTTTTAGGATTAGGGCTCCACCCTTACACCTCATTTAATTTTTTTTCATTTAATTTTAATGAAATTTAAAGCCCTATCTCCACAATTACCATGGGGGTTAATGTTTCAATGTATGGTGGGAGGTGGGAGAGGGAACACCATTCACTTCCTAAAAATGAGAAAGTTTTTATTTATTTATTTACTTATTTATTATTTATGTATTTATTTTTTCAGGGCTGAGGACTGAACTCAGGGCCTTGCACATGCTAGGTAAGCGCGTGCTGGGCAAGCACTCTGCCACTGAGCTAAATCCCCAACCCCATGAGAAAGTTTTTAGATACAAAATGATTCGATATTGCAGACTGCCTCTTTCTTCTATAATGGCAAACAGAAACATGAACATGAAATTTTATTTGTTCAACCAAGACTTTTCTCCACTCCTACTATTCTTTCCCCTCAAGTATCCAATAACTTTTCTAGCATATTTTCCAATAATTGTAAAGGAACTCTTGGAAGTGATTCTTAGAATCTACAGGTTTGGAATATTACCCAAACATGGATATTCAGTTATTACCAGAGGATAAACTAATTAGCTGGAAGCACCCACTGTCAGCAAATACATGACATTTGGAATTTGAATTTATTTGTACCTTCAATTGCCAATACCAAATACCAAGTCAAAAAGTGAGATATAGGCTGGAGAGTGGCTCAGTGGTAGAATACTTGCCTAGCACGCATCACAAGGACCCAGGTTTGAACCCCAACACCACAAACACAAATGAATGTGGGAAAAACAAAAACCAGATGGAAAACTAAATAAAAATCGCCTCTCTTTAAAAAAAAAAAGTGAAATTTGCTCATGCTCACTATGGTCCACTTTAGCTACTCTTTGCTATTTATTTGAAGCAGAGTTATTAAAAAATAATAATTATAAGACTTGTAGGCTTGTTGATCTTGTATGTTTTGTAAGGAAACACAAGAAAGCCCCACCCCACCCCTTTTATATGCAAAAAGTTTTGGGGCGGGTAGGATATGAAAGACAAAGAGTAGTCTTTCCCTTACCCTCCCACCACTTGACGTTGTTCCAAAGTCATGTTAACGTTAAAATTATTTGACAGTTGTTAAAATGGTCAGGCAGACTTTATTCAGGACTATTGGGGTAGCTGAAGAGATGACTACAATGGGGTTTTGCAATAGGGAAAAGAGATTGGGTTAATTGCAAATAAAGGACAAGCAGCATTTATAGCCAAGGAGCAGAGTGGGTTTATTGGATGGAAAACTAGGAAGATGTCAGAGGTAAGGGAAGGTTCTGACTAAACCACCTATAGGATCCTTGCTAAAGATAGGCCAGAGCAATCAGATATTGCCTGGGAGATGTTAGAAAATGAGGAAATTTGATCAGGTATCAAGGGTGGGGGATTCTAGCTAAACCAACTTGGCAGGTTTCTTACTACAACTGGACCATGTCAATCTGACAAGGACAGACACTGAGGCCACATCCTAAAAGAGGGTTCAGAGAAGGCTGACTGGAGTTTGGTCAGTAGCAAGTTTCTTTTTTTCTTCTAAACTCCTATAATTACTTTTTTTTTCCTTTCCTGAAAAATCAAAGGAGAGTGATGTTTGATTTTCATCAAGCTTCCCAGACCTTTGAAGCTTAGTTGTAATATTTGCAGGTTAACATTATTATTAGCCCAAGTCACTGGTTTATAAGAAAGCCACATTGTTTGAGGTTAGAGCAGCGCCCAGATGGATAAAGGCAGAGTGCTGGGGTAGAGAGGAGTTAAAATAAGGAAAGAAATTTTTTGTTGTTGCTGTTGCTTAATGTTACCTCATTTGAATTTAAATAGTTGCATGTGGCCAACGGCTACCATTTTGGACAGTGCAGGTTTTTAAGAGTTTCTAAACCAACAAACAAATGGCTGTTTCAAAACCAAGTCAAAGAGAACACAGTACATAAAAATCTCATGGACGTGTTTTCTTCTCCATTTGCGACTTTTCTAAAGGAAGACTTGTATTTTTTATGAGATCCAGAAATGATGGATTGAGTTAAGTTAAGCAATTATTTCCTTCCTTGTGTAAAGAACAAGGCATTTTGCAAAACTGAGTTTTCTGAGACTTCTAATAGATTTCTTTGTACATGTACCTGTGCAATTTATCAGATGTGAAAGTATGGATTCGATTGACTGTCTCACACAACTAGCTAATCTGCATGATTGATTGAAGAAGTTGTAACAAACTAGCTGTGCCCACAGTTTCCTTAATTACATAGGATACATTCACCTGGTGAATTAAAGAGAGCTAAACCCTGAGTGTTTGGGGGGACCACTTTATTCAGTGATGCTATATGGTAAGTATACAAGTCAAAATGCAAAATAATTGCACTAAGTTATTGATGATTACAGTTAAACTGGCCAAGAGATTAACTTTAGCCTATAAAAAATTATATGTTCGGGTTTGTAGGGTATCATGTATTTCAGGATGTTAATAGAGTAGGTGGGTTAATCTGGATTTTCTTTTTCTTTTATAGATGACATGTTGAATTGTGCTCTGTAATAAAGATAATTGTCACTTAAATATTGACTATCTCTAAAACCCTTTGTTGTGTCAGATCATGCCTTTCTTCCTCAAGCTTACAGTCACATTATTACGATTTACCTGCAGCTTCCCTAGACATTGATCAAGACAGGATGAAGGAAAATAGGTTATCCCTACCCATGAAAAAAAAAAGCAATAGAAATTGCACTCTTATCCGAAACTATACACAAAATTTTCTGTTGATGCATTAAAAGGTAGAGCTATAGGGCTGTTAAAAGATTTAGAAGAAAATAATTTATTTCAGACTATTGATAAATTTACTACATAAAATACAATATTCTAAACATGGAAGAAGAACAGACAAATTCAATTACATGAAAATTAAGAACCTTTATTTATTGAAAGAAATCAATAAAAAAGTGAAAATTCATAGACTGGGAGAAAACTCATTTTATAAATATAATTGATTTAAAAATGATTACCTTTAATATAAAGAAGTTTAATAAGTTAATAAGAAATTAACCAAATAAACAAATAGGCAAAAATGAGGAAAATTATGAACCCATGTATCAGAAAAAGAAAATATGAATGATGATTGTATATGTAGTAGGTTGAATGGTGGCCCCCATTACATATATCCATGTCCTAATCCCCAGAACCTATGAATATGATTTGTGTGGAAAAGGATCTTTGCAGATGTAATTTAATTAAGAACTGTGGGGATTATCTAGGTAGGTCTTAGATCCAGTCTTACAAGTCTCTTACAAGTGTCCTTGTAAGAGATATTCTGGGGAGAGATATGTGGAAAAGGAAGGTCTCATGAGGGCAACAGCAGAGATTGCAAGATGCAACCAGAGGCCACAAAATTGACCGCAACCTCCCAAATCTGGGAGATTCAAGGAGGGGGCTTCCTGAGGGACTTCAGAGGGACCATAGTCCTGCCAACACTTTGATTTTTGGACTTCTGGTATCTAGAGTTAGGAGTGATTAAATTTTGGTTGTTTTTAAGGCACTCAATTGAGGAAATTTGTTATGGTAGCCCCATGAAACCTATACAATGTACAAGAACATAATTAATTTCATTACTCATTAGCAAAAATGAAAGTTCAAACATGAATATAATGTCCTTTTACACAGCAATGTTAGCAAAAAATAAGATGTTGGGTCTTAGCACAAGTGGTAAGAATATAGATCAACAGGAACTTTTTTCTTTCCACTTTTTTATTGGTGCTTTATAGTTGTATACAATGGTGGGATTTCTTGTTATATATTTGTAAATGCACACAATATAACAACATAATTTGGCCAATATCATTCCCAAGTATTTCCTTTTTCCCTCCCCTCTTTCCACCCCTTGGTCTCTTTCCTCTATTTTACTGATCTCCCTACAATTTTTATGAGATCTGCCCCCTACCTATCTTTTCCTTTATTCTCTCTGGCTTCCACATATAAGAGAAAAAACAATCTTTGACCATCTGAGTTTGGCTTATTTTAATTAACATAATCGTCTCAAGTTCATCCATTTTCCTGCAAATGATGTGATTTCTGTAAGATAGTATATATGATAGAGTAAGAGCAAGTTCACCGAAGGGTTAAATATGATGATGAAGTCATGGTCATAGGACAAAACTCAGAGATGCCTGAGAGCTTAGACCATAACAAGAACTCCTACAGTCTAACTCCCAGGTAAAGATAGCAATGTTATACAAAGTAGGAGTTCATCATATTCAGGTGAAGGATGTAGGCCATCTGGAGAAAAGAAAGATAAACACGTTATACAACTTGGAGTTTGTGATTAGGTGAAGGACAGAGACCCTTAGAAGTAGAGAGGCAGGACATCTAGAGAAGAAAGATAATAGCATTACATAGACTGGATATCATAAACAAGTACTCATTACGAATGTTATTTTAAGATTATTATGGCTTGCTAAACTGTAAACTATCACAAGAAATAAATATCTGCACAGAGTGTCACTGGCACTCTTGTGCGGTCTTGCCTTGAGTAACCTGGTTTCCCGCCTCAGTTCTTCGAGTATCTAAGAGATAATCGCAAGCACCTCTCACATATGGCGCCTAAACAGGGACCAGAACAGGAGATTTCCCTTTTCTTCATGGGTGAATATAACTCCGTTGTGTATATACACCACGTTTTCTTTATCCGTTCATCTGTTGATGGATACCTAGGCTGGTTCCATAGTTTGGCTATTGTGGGCTATGCTGCTGTAATATAGAGATGATGTGTTGGTATGGTATAATAACTAATTCTTTTGGATAAACACCAAGGAGTGGTATACTGGGTTGGTCATAGGTGGTTCTATGCCTAGTCTTTGGAGGAACCTCCATACTGATTTTCAAAGTGGTTGTACTAATTTACAATACCACCAACAGTGTAAAAGTGTTCCTTTTCTCCACATCTTCTCCAGCATTTATTATTGTTTGTATTCTTGATGCCTGCCATTTTCAACAGGAGCTCTTATACAATAGTGACAGGATTGCAAACTGGCACAACTATTTCAGAAAACAATTGGGTATATGCTCGTAAAGATGAATCTGCACATACCCTATAACCCAGCAAAGAACTGAACAACATGTATACCAGGAAATAGCTATAGGAAAATACATAGCAAAGCTCACAACTATTCAGCAACATGAGTATGTAAATTACAGCATGTTCACACTATGAAATTTACACTATGAATGTACTACTGCTACACATAAAAATATGAATGCCTCTTAGAAATATATTATAGAGCAAAAAATAAAAATTGCAGAAAATTTTCTCAAAACCAGCAAAACTAAACTCTACATCGCTCAGAGAAATATACATAAGATAGAGAATTGGTTTTTAGAAAGGATAGTGATTACTTGAGAAGAGTGTGTTGCATAGAGAAGGACTTATTCTAGTCCTTGGATGGGTTCCTCATCAACTGTATTCATTTTGTGCTTTTTTAACTTAAAATATTTTATATAAATTCTTTTTCATAAAATACTGTTGAACTAATATCAAAGCAAAACAAAAAGTGCCATTAAAGAGAATCCTAGAAAATTAGACAAGGCCACAGAGAGGTCTTTGCAACCTGACAGCTATTGATGTGTCAGTTTAATACCCTTTTGACAAGAATTTGAAGAAGTGTAGGGTGGTGAGAATGGCTATAACCTCACATATGGAAATGGAAAGGAAAGATACTTCGCATGTGTGTTGGAGTGAGAGTAGCTATCATAGTAGGCAGTAGAGAAATGGACCATAGATAAGAAGAAGGAAATAGCACTGCTTAGATAAAAGTCTGATCCATCATAAAAAAACTTTCCCAGGTACTTGAATACAGGAGAGTCAGGCTTTGGGTAAAGACAAATTAGCTCAATGAAGAAGGAAAGGCCACCAAGTGCTCTTGTTGGAAAAAGTCAAAAGTTACAGAGTACACAACTGGGATACCTACTTGTATCTTGGTCCAGATGGATGTAACCTTGAAATCCAAACTTTTGTCATTCATCCTAAATGTGCATGTGCATAGATGGACAGAATTTGATTTTTTACCCATGTGCTTAGTCTTCAGTACAAAACCCCAGGGACTAGAAAGGTTTGCGCATTCACTGATTGGCTGTAGGGACTTATCCAATTTGAAGTGTGCCATCTGTTTTCAGTTGGGACCCTAACTGATACAAGCAGGCCTATTAATTATCTCTCTCAAACCAGCTGTTCACATTTGTGGGAGGGGTTTCTTGGCGGCTATTGCCCTCCAGTATTTGACTATATTCCTGGTAAACAAAGATGTCTGTATAAAGCAGCTATTCTCAAATGCAGTCTCAAAACAGCATCATCAGCATTTCCTGAGAACTTGTTAGAAATTCAAATACCTGGGCCCCACCCAACACCTACTAAATCTGAAAATTTGGGTGTGGGTCCAGCAATCTGCTTTAATAAGCCCTTCAGGTGATTCTGGGAAGTGTTGAAGCATTTCAGCTATTAGTACAGGGCAATCACAGGGAAGAGTGCAGTATACTGATGCTATGGGGCAGCTAAACACAGCATGAAGGAGGGAAGGGAAAGAGTCCTAGAACCCAGGGGAAAAAAGAGATTCAACCATCTTCAGACAGCAGTAACATGTCCAGTTCAAGGTAATTTCACAGGGAACAAACAAACAGCTTCTGGGAACAAACAAATAGCTTCTGTTCCTCCATCTCTCATCTGGGCTTCCCACTGAAGCTAAAAAGCAAGGAAGCCCATTGATAGTCCATGTAGTTCAATCTCTGGGTATCCAACAGACTTCAGAAAAGTAGAAGGTAGGAAGAAAAGGAAAAGTATTAGGGACCTGCATTCTGGGTTTTTTTTTTTTTTAAGAGAGAGAAGTGGGAGAGAGTGGGAAAGAGAAAGAGATCATCAGTTTTATCTGTTTTTCATATCCCTTTGTTTCTTTGACACTTAGTTGTGTATGTGCAGCCGGGTTTTGAACCCTGATGCTTGCGCATGCCAGGCAACTGTTCCAACTGCTAAGTGTCCACTGCCGCGCCCTGTGCCTTTTATTTAGGAGTTCTTGTCCCATTTTCTGATGTCATGCTAGGAAATAACATTATCACTGAGCTTTATGAAAGACTCCAATATTGTAGAAGTGGAAGAAATTTGGGAAGCTTAAAGACTTGGGGAGAAAAAGTTGCCTCTAGATGATTTTAAAATGAAGCAAGTCTCAGGGGATCATTCATGTTAAGTGACTCAAAGACTTTCAACAATGTCCTGAATAGATTACTTTATTGGAGATTAATGAACTGAGGGATCCTATTGAAGAGAGTTGTTTAATGGAATCACCATCCCACTCTATAAACCATGCCCTACCCAATTTTGGTAATGAGTGTGTTGGGGGTGGGTGGATAGAACCCAAAATGAGTTCAACACATGTGATAATTACTCAAGTTGCAGTAACAGAAAAAGTAGGCTAGTACTATAGCTCAACTTCAAGAAAGAACTTGATAGCTCATTGAAAAGATAAGAGTTCACAGTGTTAATTTTGTAGATTAGTTATTACCTAATACTCAAAACTGTGATATCAAGAAGAGGAATGCTAGCATATTTCATTTGAGCAGATGTTTCAGGGGATCTCAAGCTGCTCCTACAGCCTTTCAATGCTTTGTAGGAAAGTGACAAACCAACAGTGTCAGTGGATGACATTGTTGCATTTGGGCAGTGTTATAAGAACTCTAAACCAGTTCCCTGAAGTCCTGTTTATCTCAGACAATGGCTAAAAATTATTCTATGAAAAAAATAGTTTTGTCAGGACCTCATAAATTATTTAATAGCAGAGTATTCCAGGATTTCTACCACCACCCCATGTCCGCTCCCAGGAATAAAAGACTTCTTATAGTTCATTTTTTAATGTCTACTGCATGAGCATAGACCTATCAAGACCTCATTATTCAATCTTTAGTTTAATACAACTTACTATTTCTTCATTTTTAACATAACTTGATTTTTTTTGGAAAGCCTCCATAATCTTGTCTCTTAAAGACTCTGAGATAAAGTGCATTTTGATTAAATAGTCAGCTTAAAATACATTTACATGTGCTTCATTTGGCACTGACTTCCTGCTATCAAATTGCTTGGATGTGAAATGAAAGTTCTGAAAATGAACTGAGTAGTTAGACTGCAGAAGCCTTAAGTAACTGGCTTACCTCTGTTTAATTTTTGTTTTTCTTTTTTGAACTTGGACATTTGTCATCTCTGGTCTATTTTTCTTTTTCATTGTGAAGAGGTGATGATGAGTTAATGCTCAAATTTTATACACTGAAACAACGGAGTTCTACTCAGCCATTAGAAAGAATGGTATCAAGGCGTTCGCAGGTAAATTGATAGAAATGGGGAAAAAATCATTTTGAGCAAAATAAGCCAAATCCAGAGACTTATGGGTTGCATGTTTTCTCTCATAAGTGGAAGCTAGAGTAAAACCAAGGACAGGATGAAAATTAGTCAAGTTCATTTACTAGACCCACCAATTCAAAATAACACATAATCTGGGGGAACTATCACTGTGATGGGGGGAGGAGGATGGAAGGGAGGAGAGTTGGAGAGTGGAGAGGTAGGGAAAAGGGGTTATCAATTCTGTAGGGTACACTTGACTCCCTTGAGAAGCCAAATAATACTCATGCAGACATTTAAAACCAGAAAATTAAAAAAATTAATATGTGTATATAAAGACATTTATATTTGTAATAGAGGGGAATTTTTTTTAAGAAAGAGGGGACACAGAGAGAGAGAGGGAGAGAGAGAGAGAGAAGCAATTTTTATTTAGTTTTCATGTGATTTTCATTCCTTGAACACTTCATTGTGTACTTGCGTACTCCTGCATGCCCGGCAAGCGCTCTAACCGCTGAGCCACTGCTCCAGCCCCAATAGGGGTGAATTATGGTGGAGACAAGAGAGCAGGGAGTGGACAAAGTGGGGGAGACCACAGGTATGGATAGGGTTCAAGTTACATTGTTATTACGCATGCATGTATGAATGTGAAGCAATGAATCCCTTCAATATGTAAGAATATGTTCAACTAATAAAAAAAATTTAGACACTGATACAAAATATAAAAATATTTATAAATATAGTTATATAGATATTTACTTAAATATATATTTAAAGGGTTGGAGTGGTGGCTCAGTGGTTGGAGCGCCTGCCTGAATTCAAACTCAAAGCACCACATACAAAACTAAGTATCCAAGAAACAAACTCTGATGAAAAAATAAAGTTGATTATCTCTTTATATCTAAAAATAAATAAATAAATGAGTATTCTAGATTCTCTTTAGATCCAGACACTTCCTACTGAATAATTATTTTTACATAGTGAATTTATGTCAATGTGTACTTTAATATAGCAAGAGGTTCTGTTAAAAGGGATAACTTTTTGGCAGACTTTAGTTTGCCAATTCAAGTACACCCATTTCTGGATGCCTTCAGGATGCACTAGAGTCTTAGTTAACTCTAATATTCTTATGAAATAGCTAAACATTAGATTTTGAGTTCCACTATAGGAACCCTGGGCACAATCTTTTTTATATATATATATATATTGTGTTTTAACTTTAAACCCTTGTTCTAGAAAACTTACTGCAACTAGGCATGCAAGCATTTCCAAAAGAAGCAGGGATTTCCGTAAACACCCTAGTACACACACAGGCTGTATCTTTCATTTGTGTTCTCCCTCCACGGGCTGTGTGCATAGGACACGGTGACTCTGATCCTAATGCTTCTTGAGAAGGAACAAGGCAGACTTGGGATCCAGGAGAGTGGCCATGAACTTGCTATATTCGTTAAGCAGCATTTTTATAACTAATTGTGCCACTGTGATCATTATCTTGACATGCTATACCAGTTCATTTTTGGACAAGATTACACAATCAAATGGAGAGAGCTAATCTGAAATACATACTTAAAAAAAACCTGCATGATTTTTGGGGAATGTTTCTGTGCATTTTATGGAATAGCCCACCAATTACCTCTATTTATGGCTCAGAGTTGACCCTTCACTTGGGTATGTTTTTATTGCACTTTTTCTGTGCCAAGACTCCCTTTTCGTTTATAGAAACTTCATGGAAAGATTGTTTTTCTGAAGTACAGTTTGCAAATGATAGTGGCAAGAACATGGGCTTTGCAGTCAGACAGACCTAGGTTAGGCTGATACTTATGACTTGGGACAAGTTACTTAACGGTTCTGAGCCTTAGTTTCCTTATCTAAGAATGTTTAGAATAGCATTTTACCTAGTAGATTATTGAAATAATGTGTATAAACAAGTAGCAAAGTCTGAAATACAGCAAATATTCAAATATGTATTTCAGCATTCTTCATTCTCTGTGTATATATTATATATCAACCATTATAAAATGTATTCAAATTCTATTTATTTGAGAAATAACCTTAAAGTCTGTTTTATGTCTTTAAAAGACACAGATAAGAAAATTGTTATGTAGGAAATTTGATCTTCTAGCATAATACAACTTCTCAAGCTGAACTCTAATAAGCTTTCTTCCATAGATGTGGGTCTTTAAACTATCTTTAGCCCTGTTATCAGTATTTCAGATAGAGCCATTTGGATGCAAATTAGCCAGAAAATGAACTCCAGGAGAAGTGTTCATTTAGAGACCAATATTGTAGTACAGTGATCCAAGGAACTTCCTCACAAAATAGGATCACTCAAAGGTCAGTAGTAATAAAATAAAAACATAAGTCAAAGTAGACTGACTCTCCCTGTAAATCAATAGTGATATACCCAGTTATCACATCAATCAGCATTATTTACCAATATGTCAATAAATATCTTTTGATAGTTTTTCATGTTTGTACAATTTGCAGATATTTTGTAATGTAAACTTTTGCAATGTGGAAAGAATCTTACTGTTTAATATCTATTTATTTACCTACCTGAAAGATATTAAAGAATACTTATATTCTGATTTTACTTATCTTAGGAAGTTAATTACTATTAATCCTTTAATTCTGTCTCTCTCCTTTATTTAATTACTATGCATTTATTTATTTATTTTTCAGGCTGTTGATTCTCCAACTTTACCAGGTCAGAACCAGGCTTGTTGAAACACAGATTGCTGGGCCCACGCCCCCACCCACCCATTTGCTCCCACCTGCCCTTGGAATTTCTGAATTAGGAGACCTGGGAATGGGGCCTAAGAATTTGCATTCCTAACAGGTTCCCAGACTTTGGGGCGGGGGGGGGGGGACTTGCCAAGTCATGCCAAGGCCTAGTGCCCTAAACTGCTAATCTTAAACATATAATTCAAGATGGATAATTTTACACATCAACTTGACTGGGTTAAGGGATGCTTAGATGACTGCTGAAGCACTGCTTCTGGGTGTGTCTGTGAGGAGTTTGCAAAGGAGAGTGGTGGACTGAGCAGGAAGAGATCTGCCCTCAGGGTGAGCCAACGTCATCCAATCAACTCCAGGTCCTGGTGGAACAGACAGGCGGAAGAAATGAAAATTCTCTTCCTCTTCTGAAGAAGAATACCCTTTTTCTCCTGCCCCTGGACATCAGAACTCCAAGTTCTTCAGCCTTTGGACTCTAGGATTTGCACCAGAGACCTCTGGGGCCTCTTCGGTCTTCAGCCTTAGATAGAGTTGAACTATTGGTTTCCATGGTTCTTGAACTGAGCCACACTTCTATTTTCTCTGTTTCTCTAGCTTGTAGACAGTCTATCACAGGATTTCTCAGCTTCCTTAATTGTTGTGGTATGGATATGAGATGTTTCCCCAAAGCTCCTGTGTTAATGCAGGAATGTTCAGAGCTGAAAGAATTACATGGTAAGAGCTGCAGCCCAATCGTCCATCCTAGTATGAATGGCCTGGCTGGGTGGGAACAGGCAGGCAAGGTGCAGCCGGAGGAGGTGAGTCACTGGGGGTGTTCCCTGGAGAGGTTCACTGGGATCCATTCCCTTTTCTGACTCTCTCCTTCCCAGCTGCCTTAAACTGAGTAGCTGCCCTCTGCAGCACCCTTAGGACATAATGCTGAGCCTCAACTAAGGCCCAGAGCAATGAAACTGGCCCACCATGAACTGAACCTCTGCAACCATGATCCCAAAATAAACTTTTCCTCCTCTCATTTGTTCTTGTCAGACATGTTGGCCACTCCATTGAAAAGCTAAGGCATAATTGTGTGAACCAATTACCCTAGTCAATCCCCTCTCATACGTCTATATTTCTGTATATCCTATGGCTTCTTCTGGAGAAAATAATACATAATTATGTGCATAATAATAGGGAAAATGGCACAGCTTGGTTGAGGTAGAAAAAGGTATTTTGTGGAGTCAGGAGAGTGAGTTGTAAAATATTTCAGAACCATGGTGGGGGAGGGTGGTAATATGGGGCAGGGAGAGCTCTGAAGTGCGGGTGTAAATATTCTCACCATGGCTGAATGCAAACTGTCAGCATGAGATCACTGAACACAGGAAGGGTTGTGCAGTTAACTCTGAAAGACTGGTAGTTCCTGGTTCTAGGATGCCACTAAAAGAAAGTACAAGGCTATAAATGCAAATGAGAGGAAGAGGTGTAGTAAACATGTTTTTCAGCACACAAACATTCATAATAATTGGTGTTTACTAGGCCACAAGACAGGCTTCCAAAAAAGATTAGGCTATTAATAGACTATTGGTTATTTTTGCATACAATGCAACTAGCAAGATACATTTTTAAACTTTATAAAGGAGATGTTTTCAAGTAAGAGGAGCAGGTGCACTCTACCCTATCCTACTGAACTGCAACTATAAAACAAAGACAGAGGTCATGGAGCAGCTGAAGACTCAGGAAAGCAAATACTCGAGTGGCAGGTGTATCACAGAGGAAGATTAGAATCCAAGAAACATGGAACTGATAGTGACTTTATCTCACCTTTTTTATTTTTATTTTTTATTCCTTCTTCCTCTGATATTCCTGGCCAGCTCAGAAGTAAGGACAGGGAGAAGTCCCAAAGAACATTCTAGTTCCAACTCAAAGAGCAGGAAAGGGAATGTATAATGCTCAGAGCGTGTTTTGAAATCCTCCGTTGTTTTTCTCTTCCTTTTCTCTGTTCCCTCATGCCCAGTATTACAGTAGAACTACTACCAAACCACTATCTTACTGAGAGAAAAATAAACTTTTTGTGTTGTAAGCCTCTGAAATGTAAACTAATACCTCTCAGTTGATTACAACATTACTTAAATCATGTCATTTGGAAATGACCTAAATATGCATTAAAAGGAATGAATAAAAACATTATGGAATATGAACAAAGATAATATATATCAAGATAAATAAAAAAATAATGAAGGGGGAAAAAGCTTACTGCAGAAGGCTGCAAAGCATATAATTTATATGAATTTTAGAAAATGCCAAATATTCATTATTTGTTATGGATGCGTATGTAGTGAAATTATTAAACACTGAGTACACTAATACATTCTAAATTCAGCAAAGTGATTATATCTCAGAGGGGAGAAGAATGAGATGGCTGAGGAGTGGGTCATAGAACTTCTATATCAGTAAATTCGTGTTTCTTACAAAAAATGAGGAACAAGTCAAAATTTGACAATGCTGGTCGGTGGATACATGAGGGTCTTAGTCTTGTCTGTAGGTTTCTTTGGAGGGTTGGAGTCATTCATAGCACAGAGAAACCTATCTTTCAAAAGAAAGAGCTTCCTGAAGTCATGTTTTACCAACAGTTCATTATGTCAAGCAGCTTTTGATTTAGATCGAGGAGTAAGGTTTGAATTTTGAGTTTCAAAGATTAGAAAACAAAGAATAGAAATAAGAGATGAAAAATATTTGCAACTTCACTTTATATGTATGCCACACATGCACCCAGTTTCAAGTGGTGACAGGAAGCATTCAGTATTTCCTTTTTCTTGAATGCTTTATTCACTTGTTGGAAAATATAATTTGATTTCAGTGAATATGCTTGGATAGGCTTTGGGAACTTAAACATGAAGTCCAATTTTGAACTAAATCTTAATTTCACAAATACTTTTAAAGACTGCTTGCAGTTACTGGGTATTGTTGTTGTTGTTCGACATAGTCTTAGATATTGGAGGGAATCGTTGTTATTTATTCATGCACACATGGATATTAACAAAGTAAGTTAAGGCCATTCCTAGTACAGGATCTCCCTACCTTCATCCATTCTCCAATCACTTATGTCCTCTGTAATACTCCCTTGCTGCAGATAGATAGAAATGAGCATATACATGTATATTTGAAATTTCTGAGTTTCTCTGCCTGCCTGTGTATAGTGTGGCTTCTCATGGGAGTTGAGTGTTCCCAACTGTATTGATAACCTCCTTTATCCCTCCCTCCACTCCCTCTCTCCCTCTCTTCTCCCCCTACCTTCATAATTATGGTTCCCACAGCTTGATGACAGTTACTGTTAACTCCAAGGGATCCTAATCCCCAAATTGCCACCAACCAAGAGTTCCTCTCCTCAATCTTTGATTGCTACTCACTGCTGACCAGTGTGCATTTTATCTGCTGTATAAAAACTATAAGCAGATTCTTAAAAAAAGGCAAACTAAGAAATATAAAAAGCTACAACATTATCTATATAGTGATTTGTGCAAGCATAACAAACTTGTGTGACTTTGTTAAAGAAGAACAATCCAAACAGAATTACCCTACTAAGCCTTGAATTTTAAGTTTCATTTATATTTTGTTATATGTAAAAGATTCCCTTGTAGCTATGCTAAGAGTGTTTGTGTTCTCTGGGTATGTAAGCTTTCTATCACAAGTGGACACTGTAATTCTTCTTTTCAAGGGGTAGCATATGAAAAAGCAAAATTTAGAAGAGCATTGTTTTGTCAGCAGGTGTCCTGAAATCATCATCAAGAACTTATAAGAACTAAAGTTCTTATAGTTTTTCTTTAAAAATAACTATAATGTCTATTTTTTTTTCCTCCCCACTGCTGGGGATTGAATCCAGGGCCATTTACCACTGAGTCACATCCCCAGTCCTTTTTATTTTTTATTTTGAGGTAGGGCCTCGCAGAGTTGTCCAGGCTGGCCTTAACCTTGGAATGCTCCTGCCTCAGCCTCCTGAGTAACTGGAATTATAGGCATGTATCACCTGCCCAGCTGTGTGCTCTTAATTGACAACTAATGTTTTGTTGTTACTTAGTAAAATATGTTTTCCCACTAAAATCTATGTCCTAACTTTTTATTGTTGTTTATTTGTGTATGGTACAAACCCAGGGAAGCAAGAATGAGGATTAAAAAGAACTGAGGCAGGGAAGGAGGGAAGCCAATATAAAGTAGCATATCACCAACTAGCTGTCGTTCTAAAAAACATGGCTGGCTTCCTGCTCAGCAGAGATTTTGCCTGAGAAATGGTATGGAAAAAATGCACTGCATTGCATCTTGGAACAACATCAACAAAAGGAAGGGTAAAGAGTTTTCCAACACCTTCTTTCTCTCACTGGTCAAAGTTTACCTTCCTGGTTCTCTTCCTGTCTGTGGTCTTTAGGCAGCATGAGTAACAGAGCCATAGTACGCATGGCAAATTTGAGAGCAGGTGCAAGTTATGGCACCCTTGCCTGCAACTTTCTGCTGGTACCTGGAGGCTGGCTAGTTGAGCAGGTATCATTTAGTGATGATCAAAAAACTCCAGGTGGGAGGGTAGAGGCAGCATCTTTAGAAGCAGTCTGTGGGCTCATGCCATGAAAGATATAGAAGATTGGAGGCAGTTACTTCAGGGAGCGAGCTACAAGAAACAATTGGCTTTCCTCTTGAAGGTGGTGATGAAACTTAATGAACCTTTCTTAACCAAACCTCTCCATGGCTGTGGTTGATGCCAGTTGGCCCTCTTGGTGGGTCTTCAATAGCATTGAGCAAATATGATGGCCAAACAGATTAAGGCCATAGAAACATGGTCTGGTCCACCAAATCTGCCTTGCACTCTCCATGTAACATGATTCTGGGTCATAAAATTACTGTGCCAGAAAATAAGGAGGCTGCCAAACTTGGGTCTTCTCAAAAGGACGCAAGTACAATTTGAGAACTCTTGTTGGCCAAAGATGGGATGTTTTCAACAACAAAAGGAATGTGGAATGACTACAATGGATTACAATGTATTAAACATATAAAGTAAAAATTCATGAGTTTATAGTGATAATGCCAAAAAAAAAAAAAAACCCAATGGAAATAAAAATGTATTAAGGAGAAAAACTGTTCTGCCTTTCCCTGTACTGACTTTCACTACAGCCAAATACAGCCAAATAGTTGAAGAGCTGCATTCATTCTTTCTAGTAGAATTCCAGCTTATAAATGAAGAAGGAATGATAGAGTTGGGGAATGTTCATTTTGCAACTTTAGTAAACTAATGGATTGATAATCAAAATTTCTGAAAGCCACTAGGTAAAAGGTTGAAAGGGAAATCTTAGCAGGGGATAGGGCAGTCTGATAACACTTGATCTCACTGGTGAATCTTTTTTTTTTTTTGGTAGTAGAGATTGAGCCCAGAACCTCATTCATGCTAGGTTAGTGCATGTCATTGACCTATGTCCCCAATCCTTTATAAAATTTTTTATTTTGAAACAGGATCTGACTAAGGTGCCCAGACTGGCTTTGAGTTTGCCATCCTGCTGCCTCAGCCTCCCAAGTAGCTGGGATTATAGGTGTGTGCCACCACACCTGGCTTTACTAATGAGTCTTATCCCAAAAAGTGAGGTAGACAGTCAGATATTAAGACTCTCCTATGAAGTATAAGTGCCTGAAAACTCCACCTGAATTCAATTAAGCATCTACATTTAGCAGTTTATTGGAAATATGAGTGATAAAGGAACATATTACTTGATACCCTACAGATACGAAATGTCTAACAAGGAAAACCTTAAAAGACAAAATATCTCATTTTTCAATAAGAAAACTGCATAAGGAAAAAAATATGAGTGGGCACAGGAAAGAAAATAAATATTTAAAGAGACTTTAAAAATGTCTACCAAACACAGTTTTAGTAACTTGTTTGGTTTTTGATTCAAACAAAACAATTTTAAAACACACATTTGAGGGTTAGTGGTATAATCCAGTGGGAGAATCCATGCTTATCGTGCATTAAGCCCTGGGTGAAATCTCTGGCCCCTCAAAAAACAAAAGTTTAAGAAAATTCATGGAAACTGAATGTACATTGAGTGTTAGATGATATTAAGTATTTGTTACTAATTCTAAGTGTGATAATGATATTATGATTAAGGTCTTATTAGTTAGATATACATACCAAGGAATTTATAAAAGAAATGGTATGATTTGCTTTTTAAAATTTAGGAGATGGCCAAAAATTATGAAGGTATAGTACATCAGAAAATATAAACAAAATGTTGCTAATGTGTTGAAGTTGGATATGGAGATGTGCCATTCACTATACCGTAATCTACTTTTTGTAATGTTTCAAAATGTCTGTAGAAAAAAAGGTTGTGATAGTTTGAACATTGAATGTCCCCCTAAGGTCTACTGTGAAGCACTTGGTGTAGAGATGGTATTGGGAGCTTCTGTGGACAATTAGGAGGCCCTTAGGTCATCTGAGGATGTGTCCTAGAAAGGGATTGTGGGGACATGATCTCTTCCCATTCTCTACTTATTTTCTGGTTCATGAGTTTAGTGGTTTATTCCACTACACACTCCCACCATGATGGGCTTCCCTTGCCGGAGACTCAAACGGACACTTATTCTTGGATTGGAACATCCAGAACCATGAGCTAAAATAACCCTTTTTTTTTTTTTAGGTAATTATCTAAGGTATTTCACTATAGTGATGGAAAGCTGACTAATACAGAGCTTAAAATTAGAATTCATGAGCCAGGTGCAATGGTGGACTCTTATAATCCAAGCTATCTAAGAGACTGAGACACGAGCATTGCAAATTCAAGGCCAGCCTCAGCAACTTAGTGAGGCCCAGGGCAGTTTAACAAAAATTAAAAATAAAATAAAATTTTAAAAGGGATGAGGATGTAGCTCAGTGATAAAGTTTCCCTGGGTTTAATCCCAAGTATAAAAAATTAGAATACATGAACAAGTACTTCTTAACCAATAAAACAAGCTCCCTGGTGGAATCATGTAGGTAGAAAGGACCTTGGAATGAAGGAGAGGCAAGTGTGAAGAAGCCACTACCATCCTAAACCTCAGAATCTCAAGCCCCAGTGCTCCCAGTTGCTTTACCACTCCCAGATTATTCTCAAAGGCTCAAATCTCAAAAATGAGCAGATGGTGCAGGAGAATTCTGGATACAGAAGAACTAACTCAATGCTACAGCCCATGGTTCTATTAAAATTCCTCCTCGGTTATAAAAAAAACATGAATGAGTATTAATTTTTAGTTTCTGTTTGCATGAAAAATTGTGTGGAAAAACATTTTAAAAGCATCTATAATTACTAATCCAGAAACTAAATCAAGTTAGTCAATGTAAGGGCTTATGTTACAGGCCAAAATAAGATGATTCTTTCTGATGAGTGGCTAGCTTGAGGATGGAAATTTATGGTATGTTTAATGACATAAAATTTTGTATTAATTATTTCAAAGTTAGTTTAGCTTGCACCTTTGTATGCTGCTAAGAAAATAGCACTGAGCTGGATGTCCTGAGCCTCAGGTTCTGATTTTGGATCTGCCACTGACAAACTGTGTGACTTCTCTGGGGCTTCATTCTTTCATTCTAAACAGAAGAGGGAATAGATGTTTGAGATCCTTTCAACTTTAATATTCTATTTGTCTATGAATAAACAAGTGTCACTTCTTTGAATGCAGTATTTATGTCTAACAATGACCTTATGACATAAGTAATTTATTATTCCTACTTGATTGGTACAGAAACGGAGAATTAAATAGAATGAGTGATCTGACGAAGTAGATGCTCAAAAGATAGCCAACGAAGAGTTTAGGTATGTCCCACTTTCCATTCTCACAGAAATATCCAGCTATTAACTTTTAATCTGTGCTATGGTAGCTGTTGTTAGTAGTTGGGGGCTCAAAGGATTTAGGCTTTGAAATCTGTTGAAACTCTGAAACATTAGAAAAGTTTGGTTTCTGTAAACATTATGGAAATGTTGTATCTCAGTTCAAATCACCATTTGTAAAATATAAGAGCATTTCTACAAGTAGATTTCTTTTCAGCTGGGTTTGTGTATGTGTGTGGATGCTTGTGCATGTGCATATAAAAGCCACTCTCCTAAAATTTCAAGGGATTTAAATGAAGAAATATTAAGTCTTAAGTATGAGATATCATAAAACAAATGGAAGAGCTAAAAAATTTAAGAGATCAAATATATTCTAACAAATATTTAGTCAGCATCCACTGTAGATCCCTTTGTTCTGAAGGAATTTGAATTTTTAGTGTGGCGCAAGATCCATGTAGATGGGATTTGAGACAGTTCTCAGGCTCCAGAGGGACTGAACCCACTACTTCACTGAATTCTAAGACGTTAGACCACATTTTGATACTGTAATCAACATCTTGGCAGTCAGGAGAAGGTTCAAAATACAACTCTGTGTGGTGCATAATAATATCAAGCCTTCCGTATAGCACAGGTACTTAGCCAAGTGAACACTGAATCAAAGCTAACATGAAAATGTGCTCCTTTAGAAAAGAAGTGGGGGCAGAGGCAGGCAGTGGCACACACCTGTAATTCTAGTTATTTAGGGAGCTGAGGCAGTAGGATCACAAGTTTGAGACCAGCCTTGGCAATTTAGTAAGGCCCTGTCTCAGAACAAAACATAAAGGGGGACTGGAGCGGTGGTTCAGCGATAACAGCACTTGCCTGGCATGCATGAGGATGCCGGTTCAACGAACCCCAGCACCTTGTGCACAACAGTGTCAGAGCAACCAAGGCCACATGAAAAACTAAATGAAATTGATTCTCTCTTTCTCTCTCACTATCCTTCTCTCTTAAAATAATTAAATAATTAAATAAGGGTTAGGGATATATCTCAGTGATAGTCCCTGGGTTTAGTCCCCAGTACTAAAATAAATAAATAAGTATATAAGTAAGTAAATAAATAAAATAAAAATTTAAAAGAAGGAAAGAAAGGAAATGAGCATATAAATAATAAGTAAATAAATAAAATAATGGATAGAAAGAAAAAAGTGGGTAAGTTTACTTAGGTCTTTTCAGTAGGTGAGCTATCTCGTGGGCATAAATCATGTTCATATTATAAGGGCAATAAATACACTGGTCTTAGTGGCTTTTGTACCACAGTGTGTCCACTGCTTTCTTAAGGTCCAATTTCCTTAGTGACAAGGACAGTAATGATGTTTGTTTTTTACTTTATATATATATATTTTTTCTTTCTATTTTTGCAGTGATGAGTATTGAACCCAGGATTTCACACATGCTAGACTAGGGCTCTGCAACTCAACTACATCCCCAGCCCTTACTTTATACGTTTTCAGCTGTCTTTTTGGAGTTTTTTTTTTTTTTTTAGTATGGGGATGGGGTCTCCCCAGGATGTTGTACCACTGAATTACATCCTCAGTCTTTTTTATTTTTTATTTTGAGATAGGACCTCGCTAACTGGCCTAGGCAATGATCTTGCTTCAACCTCCCAAGCAGCTGGGATTACAGGTGTGTGTTACTGGGCTGGACCATTGGCTTAAATCTTAATGGAAGATGGAAAAATCTCCCTTTTCTGTGTGTGTATGTGATAGTGCTAAAAAGGATGATTGTTTTTATAAAGAAGAAAAGAAATAAAACTATGCTTTGGAGGCAGAACTTGCTTATACATTTTCCAGCACAGTCTATACGTATAATACCAACATTGTTCGATTAAAAAAAAAAATCCTTTGGGGAAAACTTCTTTTGCACTAATACCACTTATTTAAGTTTGAATGTTCTGGTGAAACAGAAGGGAACTTTAAGGAAGGGCTGTTAAATTAAAAAGCATGTTACCCTGTTTTAAGTTGTATGACCATGAAAATTAGAAGCCTTTGCAAAACTGTTTTTCTAATTTACAGTGCATTTTAATAAGCATAATTCAGTTGTCTAATTCCCAGTGGCACTGAACAGACAGCAACACTGTAGGTGGCTGATTAATATTTTATGTTTATCTTTAGTAACTAACCATGTCAATATGTGAAGATGTTCTAAAAGAAGCAACATGTTCAAAACAGACTCCCCTTGCTATGTAATGTTCTTGGGATATTTCATTTTTAAAAGTGTTTATATTAACGCTCTTAAATGATTGTGTGACTTATCCAAATAGTATTAGTACCTCACATTTAATAAAACATATTAAAGTTTAAGGGTGGAAAATTACTGGCTCAGTGACTATTTAAGGAAAGTTATTTTCCTATTGTCACCTGCTATACTAAAATATCTCTCTGAGTGCCATTTAAGTTTCTAAACCTTAATGTACTTTTGAATAAACTAAGTCTAGATCATTTTATAAAACTCACCCAGAGTTTGCCCAAATTTTACTTTACGTTCACAATAGTTAATCATTATTTCTCTCTTGTGCAATCATGTACTACTGATTTATATCTTCCCAACTCCTCACAAAATTTAGTGTATCAAATATTCATATCCCTGGTCATACATATTATATAGTAGAAAGTTTCATCTTTCTTAAAAGAGTAATTTTAGTCAAAAATCATCATTGAGATGATCCAGGTAAAGTCATTAAAGAGAGAGACCATATTTTATAAATACTTATAAAATATTTCAAATATTTAACAACTGATAAATCAGAACAGATGTAAGTCATAAAGCCAAACAAAGTCCCACAGTCCCCTTTTAGGGCAGACATTAACCCTTTGGTTGCTGGATGCTGAGAAGGTGGGATGGGATGGATCAGGAGAGGCTGAGGAAGGATGGGGAAGTTTCCAGGGGTTTTACAATGTTGACTACATACCAGGATTTCTCAACCTTGACACTAATGACATTTTGGGGACCAATAATTCATTTTCTGTTGGGGACTGTCTTTTCGCTTGTGCTGATAAATTCTATATTTGCAACTCTCTCCCTCAACCTTGGTGTGAACTTAGAGATTTACTGGCCATGTGTATACTATAACTTAAATATGAAATTCAGGGAACTGCACTCGGTTTTTGCCTCACCTTACTGCAATATGACAAAGCTCCACTTCGTGTTTTGTCTAAATGAATGAGATAATTACTTAGAACAACACTATTACTGATAAAAATTTCAAAAGCATAATGGAAGTTCAACTCTCCTATTCCCCTTACATCTTCACACTATGAGCAGAGTACACTGTTTCTTCCACACCACCCTCTCCAAAGCCCTCTCCATTCCCCCAAAATGAGAGAGGCTGAGGCAGGAGGATTGCAAGCTCCAGGCCAGCCTCAGCAAATTAGTGAGGCCCTAAGCAACTTAAGTGGGATCCTGTCTCAAAAAAAATAAAAATAAAAAGGGCTGGGGATGTAGCTAAATTGTAAGTGCCCCTGGGTTCAATCCCAGTACAAATAATAATAATAATAATAATAATAATAATAATAATAATAATTTTTGTAATTTTTTTTCCTGCTCTCAGGGCTCAAGCTCAATTGAGGCCATAAGGCGACCAGATGAGCAGTTTTAAAGAAGTTGTAATATTTGGGTTGAAATTCCCCACTCTGTTAATTATGGCTCTGAAGACTCCTTGTCACAAAAGCAAAATTTCACAACCCCCTGACATTAAGAATGTTGATATTCAGGCCCTAGTGCAGCTGCCTGAACATGAGGCCAACAGATGGGCATTCTGTTAAAAAAAAATTAAATAAATAAAAAATTAAAAAAGAAAGGAAAGAAAAAAAGCCTGCTTTGCCAAGAGGTTTAAATTCTTTAATCCAGTCACTGAGCTGTGTGAAGCTCACTGTGTGAAAAGGAGCCTGCTGATTCTTCAGATGAAAACCCGGTGGTCCTTTC
Organism: Aplodontia rufa; assembly: GCA_004027875.1. Classification (NCBI taxonomy): domain Eukaryota; kingdom Metazoa; phylum Chordata; class Mammalia; order Rodentia; family Aplodontiidae; genus Aplodontia; species Aplodontia rufa. The sequence continues at coordinate 159,725 of PVKS010000543.1, forward strand.
TTGCCCTTTCTGTCCCTGCCTGGCTCTGCACTCTGAGTAACCAGGAGAACCATCCCAGAAGCCGATGTCATTCCTCCACGAGCCACCCACTTAACTCATGAGTTCTTCTGGGGGAAACTGCAACAGGTGAAACCCAAGGTGGTTTATCTATGCTTTGGCATGACCCCTGGATAACAAAGCTTATATACATTGATTGCTACTGTTTTGATAATGTTTCCCCCTCAACTGTATCTCTATATACTTCTAATAAAAAAAAAAAAAAAAAGATATGGCAGCTAACTCAGTGCCTCGTGGAAGGCCTTCCTGTGCTTGCCTTATTATCATGAACCTAACCCACACCTGGTGCTGTGCTGGAAAAACAGGGGAATAGGAGAAGAGACAACAGTGCCCCAAAGCAAAGAATGATCCTAATTTCCCTGAAGTTTCTCAAGCAAGTGTGGCATCAACTTTGCAAATCAATGGGGATCCACATGACACTCTGTCAACATGCTACCAACCCTTCTATTTACCAGCATTTAACAGAAATATTTCTTCTGGGTCCACCTACGATTATGTTAAGCTTGATGGATGTCGTAAAATCTGGGATGACGACTCTATGATGGAATATCTGTGACCCCAAAAGCAAGCTGAAAGTGAGCGATCGCAGCTGATCCGCAACAGCAAGTGTGCGCAGCAATGCACGGAACTTATCAGCCACTCAAGCTTCAGTTCAATTTTTTTTTTTTTCCCAGTATTCACTGGCCATGTGACTTTAGGTAAATCATTCCTTTTCTTGAGCCTCAGTTTATTTACATATAAAACTAGAGAAAGAGTAACCACATGATAGTTCGATCTTATTGAGCTTAGAAAGCTGAGCTTAAGACATTATTATAAAGGTAACTGGTACTTTTTCCTGAGGTCAATTCAGTTTGTTGCTAAGATGTTCACCCCGCATTTTGTAGGCCCTGCACTCTGCCCTCAGGTCTTAACAGGCCACCTGCTTCATATTCTATCTCCTGGGACTTCACCACAGTCGCAGTCATTCTCCAGCCCTGCTTCATGTCGGATTCTGTAGGTTGAAGCAGGGAGGGAGGGAGTTCGTCACTATGTGGGTTTTTGATCTGCATCGTTTATTTTTATTTTTTGAAGGAAGCAAAATACAAACCACTAAGATTTAGATTTCATTTGATTACATTTTAGATAAATTTCCTTGCTCAACACACTGATATCACATTTTTATATGAGTGAATAAAAAAAATCAGCTATGAAGAAAATCCAAGGATGTTAGAAACCAAAGATAGTCTTGGGACTAATGCTGAAATATTAATCAAACATTGATTGTATTGCTCTTAATTGGGACTTTAAAACAGTGATGAAAGAACTTCCTTGTGGTGTACTGAATTAATGCTGGACTATCTGCTAAGTGGCTCTAACATTTGGGGGTGGCTAAATGCAGTTTGCTTTAGTTAATGAGGAATTCGGTCCAATGAAAGGGGAGAAAAAGGCATTTAGGTAAATCGTTTGTTCTTACTAACTGGTTATAGAGAAACAGGTGGCAGCAAGTCCTACCTGTCCTTTCCAAACCTGGGTTTACACTTGGCTGGCGCAGAGTGAGAATCATTTCCTCCCTTTCCATTAGTCACCCCCTCAGGGAGGGTATGAAATTAGTTCAAGGTACCTAATTTAAGGGAAGGAGTTCCTAATCTTTCATTTCTGTTGGCTCTGGTGGACTGATCTTACCAAGAAGATCTTACCAAGAAGATCTGCTTCTGGACACAGTTACACTCTCTCTATGATGATATCTCCATTTGGTCCCTAAGTAGTAAATTATTACTACTAAACAAAACTCTTTAATAAAATCTAAGCCTTGTAAAGGTCACCTATGCTTCAATACCTCATTCCTGAGAGGGAAAAGGAAAGAGAGAGAGAGAGAGAGAGAGAGAGAATCAGTTTTATTTGTTTTTCATCTGGTTTTTGTTTTTCCAACACTTAGTTGTGTACGTGATGCTGGGATTCGAATGCAGGTCCTCACACATGCCAGACAAGTACTCTACCACTGAGCCACCACTCCAACCCCAACGTCATTCCTGTTTAACCAACATTTCTGTTCTTGTCTAATGTTTGAAAACTGTTGAAGACTGCAAAGCTGTTTGGGGCTCTGTACCCTCTATTATTATTTTTTAATTCACCTCTTACCCTCCTCTGTGACACATTGCCTCAGTGCATCTGTGTCCTCACTGCTATTAAATGCTCTTTCCTAGAAACACTTCAAATTCAGCAATGTCAAATTCTATTTGAATTTTAAAGTCAAAGGGATCAGGGAGACTCAACTATTATGCATAAGGCCCTGTTGTGAAATAAAAGGTTCTCCAGTCTGTGGATGGAATGTTAGGCACCAGTAAGTTGGTATAGAGAAATGTTATATATTGAGATGGGAATATGGGGTCACATGATCCCACGAAATAACTGCAGATTCAGTAAACATTAGAATACGTGGTGTGATGAACTGAATTATTATGAGAGGACAGGGAGTCACATTTAGAATTTAGGATCATTACTATTTTTTTTTTGAAAAGGCAAAATGAATGATGCTGAAATAAGACCTCCCCATTTTTGATCATCTTCATTCCAAAGGACACCAAAAGATACCTCTCCGAATTCACATCTATTTTCATTCTTCCCATTTTTCCTTCTATACAACTTCCTCTACCAGCTTTAGACACACATCCCTCCAAAAGTTTAAAAAAAAAAGCCAGCACTGAAATGCTTTTTCTTAGTTGTACTGAAAAAAGTCTGCTTTGAATGTGACATGGTGACCTATACATGTACTGTCTTTATTTGTATATTAAATTTCTAATATTCATCATGTATTATAAAAAGGCTTTCTTTGAGATGTCTATATAAATTAATGGTAAAAATATCAAATATTGTATTTAAGTACGTTTACTTTGGGTGTGCCAGCGCTGTAGAAGGTCTGAGTTTCAGCCGGGGTCAAAGATACACAGAAATTTGCTTCCTTATTGTCCTTTCGTAGATTGAGGCAATAATGACAACAGGAGTGTTAATCAAATAATAGCTATCATTTGTTGAATGCTTTCCAGTACCAGGCACTGTTGCAAGCACTTTGTATGAAAGAACTCACTTTATCTGAATGACATTGCAAGGGACATAAAAGGCAAGATTCCTTCCCTCATCCATCTCAAGGTTCAGGGTTGTTGCTCCTACAATGCAAGACAGATTCACAAGAGAAAAGAATACCAAATTTATTTAATTGAAGTTTTACTTCCCACAGGAACCTTCAGAAATGAAAACCCAAAAACCCAGGAAAAACTATCTGGAGGGATGGAGGAGCCCCAGAAGCTAAATGCATCACAACCATTTCTTGTAATTTGGTAATTTCTGCTTCACTAACCTCTTGCTTAGGTGGCTAACAAGCATAGGCTCAGCGGGACATTGAAAAAGAACCCCTGACTCTCATCTGGTTGCAACTGGGATAGAAAGCATGGGCAGTACAGTGGGAAACAGCACCCTTCCTGAACAATGATGTCAGATGTGAGGCGCACCCTGATTAGAATGCCGAAGTCTCTACTTCCACCAAACATGGGACACAGCTCCGGGATACGTGCTCCAGAACACGTGCAAATGTATGATAAGTTCCACCCGGTGACCTGTCCTGTATTCTTCCCTCAGGAGTCCCCTCCCCTGGGCAATCCACGACCTCATAAAAGCCAGCAACTCTTGGTCTTTGGGAAACTTGGGAACTTCTGGTCCTAGGACAGCCCAGGATCCTGATTTGCACAATTCAATAAAGTTCCCTTCTGTTTGAATTAAATGTTTGCCTCAGAGTTTCTGTTGACATACAAGAAAAAGACCCAGGAGCCAATAGGCCGATGTGTCCATTTTTATGGACAGCTGTGTAGAAATGTGGCTGGACGGAAGGAGAGGATGTGTCAATAGACTGAGAGGAAACCCAGTAAGGCCTGTCAGTTCAGATTCCTCTTGGTCTCTCTGTATAACATCCCTTCCTCCAGGGTATGGGGCTGGAATCTTCTAGAAAAAAGGGAAAGTGGAATACAGTGACCTTTCTAGTTTTGATGGCTTGCTTTGGGGGAGAACGGTTTTCAATGTCTAAAATACGTCTTTGAGGGAAGAGGAATTCTGTTTTCTATGACTCACAACAGGGGGAAAAAGAGGGTGAAGAGACAGGAAGGCAGGGGAAGATCAGAGAGAGGCAGCTTCTGAGGGCTCCCAATGTGCTCTCATGCAGAGTACTCATCCAGCAATGTGCCATACTTTGGGGCATTGTTTTCTGAACCCCAGGATCTGTATGACAGCCTCAGACAAAAGGCACTAAAAAGGAATATGCAATCAACCCCATTCCAATCTTAAACTTTCCTAAGATGCCAGGTGAGGCCTGTCTTCACCTTCATCCAAGATCGGTGCCAAAATTCTGCCAACAACGTGCAAATCTTAATCTTAACCAAGAGTGACCCAGGAGCCAGAGGCCAGCATAGATTTACAGGAGAGTTAATTTAATCCTATTCACGAGAACTGAACACATCTTTTCTTTTACTAAGAACAATGGATTAAAGTAAGTTAACAAGAGAAGCTAAGTCAGATCCAAAAGCTTCATAAAGTAATGAAACACTGAGCATGACCAACTGAAGGCCAAATATGTTATAATTAATTCTAAATGAGTATCTGCAACACATTTCTGAAGTGTGCTTTGTTTTAGGATCCACTATAATTGAATTAAGTTCAGTACATTGCTTAACATTTGTTCTTGTCTTTTTTTAGTTTTTGCTTGTTTTTTTTGTTGTTTATTTGTTTGTTTTGTTTTAATAAGAAGAATGATGTCGCCAGGGCTTATTCTTTTTTGTGGAGAAGGGGATGGGGGTCTAAGTCGCCCAGACTGGCCTCCAAGTCATGATCCTTGAGCCTCTGCCTCCAGAGCGGCTATTATTGCAAGTGTTTGCACTCACATCCAACTTCTGAAACTGTTCTAATGATTATTTTCACTTAGTTTGTTTTTTCTCTGTTTTTGCTATTATAAACCAAGTTACTCTGCAAAATATTTATTAAAGAGAATTAAGTACAGATTTTATCATAAACCAAACTGACTCAATTTTGATATGTGCTTGTGCACTGTGCTCCTGTTATAAAACTATGGGCAATCTCATCCTCACTCGCACAACATTGTTCGTAGGAGGATGCAGACGTGGCTAGGGCGAGGTGTGAGTTAACTAACTGCACACAGACTTTGGATCAGAGGAGTGTACAGGTCCAGGTGGAATTCAGAATTATGGGATAAATTGAGCAAGGATGTGTTAAAGACTTTGAAGCTGAAGATTTCATGTCCCCTCATCATGACTAAAGAATGAATTTCTCCTTACCAAAAGAATATATTGAGTGATAAGATAATTTTGATTGATCTTTACCACCAGTCTCACCTCCTACCTGTGTAACAGTCCTTTGAAGTCTGCAAAGTAAAAAAAAGTGAAGAAAAACCAGCCAATTGTGAATCATAACTTAATTATTCATGAGGTATATGGTGTATGTCAAAGAAAGGGATTAAAATATTTGATGTATTCTGTCTGAAAGAAAAATATTATCCTGGCATGGTATTTATCATCATGTAGGAATAAAAAGCACGTAATACTCATATGTGCTCGACCATGAAAGGCAAGTGGATGTAAGTTTTGTCTTATGGACTGAGCAATGCTTTGAGATGGCATTTGCATGTCTCCGGCAAACAGAGGGCTACCAAATGTGGCCTGAAAGCTAAAGATCAGTGGATTGCTGATATTTATCCTTTTTGATTATTCCTGACACTTGGAACATTTGCCAAGGCACAATTTCTATTTGCAGGCAAGCTTGAAATTCCCACTGTTTTAAGTTTAGGGCATTATAGAGATAGCAGATTCTAACTTTAATAACAAGAATATAGTACAAAGTACTTACCCTGGTAGTGCCCACTGGCATGCTAGCCTGGATTTTGACTGCAGTTAGTAAACTTCCTAGCTTTGGGCCTTGGAGAAATGAGACAGTGTTAGTATTTTAATCCTAGTAATTATGATTATAATGGTAATAACCAGCACTAACTGGTTGCTAACCATGTTTCTAGTGGGAAAGTCTAGGGACCAGGTCTAAGTGGGTAGAATCTTCCTACAAGAGGTCAGGGTGACCAATAAATACTATGAGAAATGAGATAGTGTTAGTATTTTAATCCTAGTAATTATGATTATAATGGTAATAACCAGCACTAACCGGTTGCAAACCATGTTTCTAGTGGGAAAGTCTAGGGACCAGGTCTAAGTGGGTAGAATCTTCCTATAAGAGGTCAGGGTGACCAGTAAATACTATGGAGTCAATTGACTGTGAACTTGACCATAGAAAATAAGAAGACTGACTAATTTCAACTGCTTCACCAATTATCAGAGGGTGGTTACAGATTGTAAAATGTTTCCAAAGAAAATTTAAAAAATTGAAATCCAAAATAATTACATGTTGGCTTAATCACTAATTTTGATGAAAATTTCATCTAAACTATATGATTTCCATTTCAGGCATGGTAAAAAATGAAGTACTTTCCCTATTTTCTCTGCAAGAGTTGTGAATTATAAGCTTCTAAGTACCAATAATTTGACAGCAATGAGCTGAACAAAATAAGCATTTTGATCTCTAATCAGAGAAATGAACACCTGTGAGCAAAAGAATGGTAGGAAATTGTAGGATTTGTATTCCAGAAAATTTAACTGTATGGGGAAAAAAGCCCAAAGATAATTGCTGGAAATCGATGTTCAATGTTCATGTGATAGGTTAGGAATTATTTATAATTTTGTTTTTAGTATGCCATTTGGATGAGTTTTCTTTTAAAAATAAATAATGGAAAAAAAGAGAGAGAAAAGTGTAAAAATTTTAAATTCAGGTAGAAGGGTCCTTTGTTTTGTTGAAATGTTTAAAAAGTGGTTAGATATTTTTCAGTAAATAGAAGGAGAAACGGAGATATTAGAAATAGAGAAATCAACCTTGAGGTCTATAATTAGCATGAAATACGACTCTCCCTTAAAACTTTGCCGAAAACTATAAGAAGTAGTAAACACTTCTAAATTATTTATGTTCTCTAACATGCTCTGATTTTCATTTCCACTTTTATAAACTTTGATTTTATACAGTTTATTTTTATTTACTGAATTATATTGTAAATAAATATTATTGCACAAGTGTCTTAGACTATTATAAGCTGTCCTTTGGTCATTGTTGGCCTACTTTAACATTTTTAAGGAAAGAGGGGAGGGCTGGAGTGACAGCTCAGCAGTCACGGTGCTTGTTTTGCATGCTCAGGTCTGCAGGTTCGAAACCCAGCACCATGTACACAATGATGTGTTGGAGCAACGAAAGCCCCATGAAAAACAAAATAAGATTGATTGTCTCTTTCTCTCTCTCTCTCTCTCTCTCTTGATGACCCTCTCTCTTTAAAAAAAAAAAGAAAAGAGGGGAAAGGCTCAACAATTCAAGCTGTGTTTAATGTCCGATTGTGGTGTAGTACTCCAAGAATCCTGAATACGTTCAATTCAGCATAGCTGGATTCCTAAGGGGTTGTTTGCAGTGGCTACTGGTGGTAGATGTATCTGCAAATTTAGTGAATATGTGTTTGGCAGATCTGGTCACAGCTCTTTCTCAGACCTTTAATCATGCACACAAGTGGGGCGAGGGCACACAGAAAAGGGGGCTACACAAAAGTCACCACCAATGTTGGCATTTCTATGTAGCTTGTGTTCCATTCCAACTCATCCTGTGTAAGTCAGGAGGGACAACCACTTACCATGCTCTTTGCTTTTTTCCTTTAGAAAGAGAAGATATTTTTGAGCTTTTCTGTAGCTGGTGCAGTTTTTTTTTAAGTGCAGCACACCAGAAGCAGTAATGTTTCCTGTTTTTAATGATCAATATGGATCACTGCATGATGGGCAACACATCTTAGTCTATTTATTCATCCTGAAGACAGCCAGGGCTGAACCTGATTGACCATTCTTTTTTTTTTTATTTTTTTCCTTTCAGCATCACAGCAGCCTGGTTGTCCTCTGTCTAACTCAAGTTCCGCCTTTTCTTTTGATGTGCTGGGGTGTGCTGTGACAGGTTGCGAGCTCCAGGATTTGCTGTCCCTTCCCTACACTGTCTCTGCAACCTGCAGAGTGACAGGCCTTCCGTTTGCACCCTCTGCATGCCCTTGCTCTCTGCCCCTGCCAGAAGTCCGCATGGAAAATGGCCTCAAATCCCTGCAACCCAGTTCCTTAAAAGCCTCTTTCCTCTTAACTAATCAACACATTCAGTGTCTCTTGGATCAATCCAGTGACTAATCAAGCAATTGAAAATCATCTTTGTCCCCAAGGTTTGTAGCATTTGGCAATTATTGAACAGGTGGAGGATACTTCCTCTGTTTACAATAACAGAAGGCAGAGAGCCTACATGGAGGGTTGATAAGGATCTTTTAAAAAAGATTGCCCTAAGCCATCTCTCTAGGAGGAGAGAAGCTGAAAAACTGAAAAGCAGACAAACCTCTGATAAGAAAATAGCTGGAGAACACTACCATGCACTTTCTCAGAGACCAAACCAAGTTAGGGAGCTCTGTGGCTGGCAGGGTCCCATCTCATCTGTTCCTTTCTCAGCTGGCCACTGCCTTGATTTACAACTCCCAACCCAATGGAAAGAGATTAACTGATATCATCTAAAGGAGATTTAGGGGATGTTGTCTACCCTGTGGTATGGAAATTTTGTCCTGGGCAGTCTTTTGTTGTTCACCTATTTATTTGCAGAATGTAAAATAATATCACTCTACTTACTGAACTTTATTTTGTGTTTTGGAAAATAGTTTTTCCTCCTCATAAGCATCTGTTTTGTTTATATTAATATCAATGGCATTTTACTGATGTTCATGGTAGGTTGGGTGATGACCCCCTCAAAGATTTTCATATCCAAATCCCTGGAACTTGTAAATACATTACTTTGTATGGGAAAAAAGAAAGTAGAGAAAAAAAGAACTTTGCAGATTAAGAACTTTGCAAATTAAGGATATTGGTTTGGAAAGTTAGTCTGGATTATCTGGGTAGGTGCAGTGCAATTTCCAGTGTTCTTACAAGAGGGAGAGGGGAGCATCACAGGCAGTGAAAAGAGAAGCAATGAAGGAATGGAAGACTGAGGGAGGGCTCACAATCCAAGTAATGCAGGCAACCTCTGGACCTGGGAAAGGCAAGGAAACGCATCTCCCATGGAGAAGGAACACGGCCCTACCAACAACTTAATTTAAGACATCTGATTTCCAGAATTGTAAACAAATAGGGTTTGAGCACTAGGCTGTGATAATTTATTATAAGAGAAACAAGACAAAATATAATGTAATATAACTAATAATATGTGATTTTTTAAAACTAATTAAGTACTTTAAACATTCTCAGTTTCCATTTTGAATATGATAAATACTGATAGATATACAACATACAAACAAAAGTTTTGGGGACTCTTCTGCAATTTTTTAAAGTGTGAATAATTCTGTCACAGAAAGTTTGAGAATTGGGGCCCTAAGTGATGGAAGAGTGCTATGGTTTAGATATGATCTGTCACCCAAATTTATGTATTGGAAACTTGGTCCCCATTGTGGTGGTGTGAGGTGGTGGACACTTTAAGAGGCAGGGACTAGTGGAAGAAAATAAGGTCATGGGAGTTCCACCCTTATGGATGGATTCCTGTTATCTTTTAGGAGTAGAACAGGTCTTCTGGGACTGGAATTGCTCTCTTAAGAATAGTTTGTTATAGGGGGCTGCAGCAGTGGCTTGTGGGTTATGGCACTTGCCTGGCATGCTGGAGTACATAGGTTCAAACCCTAGCACCATGTACACAATGAAGTGTTGGAGTAATGAAAGTCACATGAAAACTAAATAATAAAAATTGACTCTCTCTGTCTTTTTCTCTCTCTCACTGTCCCTCTCTCTAAAAAAAAAAGAATAGTTTGTTATAAAGTAAGGTCACAGTGTGCAGTTAGCCCCTTCTGCTTATGGTCAGGTCTCTTTCCTTTCTGCTTATTCACTGTGTTGTGACACAGCCAGAGGATAGAGACAGCATCAGCTTCTAGCTGATGAATCATGAGCAAATTAAACCTCTTTTCTGTCTTTATAAAGCATTAAGCCTTGGGCATTTTGTTATAGTAACAGAAGATGGACTAACACACAGAACAATGAAATGGAAGGAGAATGAGTCCCTGGATGAGTTCATAAGCTCTGTGCTTGTCAGGCTGAGTCACTAGACAGATGCATATGTGAGAAAAAAGCACTTGTCTCATTCAAATTACTGCACTTGTGATCCCTTTGTTACAACAATTCAGCCTGTACCTAACTAACACCGTTAACTAATGTTATCGTAATTTAACACCATTAACAAATGCTGACCTTGTGCAGAATCAATCACATTTCAAAACCAACTTTTAGTTGATGTGATGAAGTTTTAAAAAACCTCATCAGATTTTCAATGGAAAAGGGCATCAAAATCAAATTAGTGATAGTTTTAGGAACATGTGTGTTTTCCCCCATTGAACCCTATTTCTTTCTAAAATTGAGATATACTTTTCTCTACCTTATAGAAACAAAAAGTCTTCAGTATAATTTTCCTAATAGAGTAATATGAGAATTTTTTTCAGTGATTATTGGTATGATTTTTTTTTTTTTAAAGAGAGAGGACACTGAGAAAAGGAAACAGAGAATCAATTTTAGTTTTTCATGTGGCTTTCATTGCTCTGACACTTTGTTGCGTACGTGGTGCTGGGGTTCAAACCCGTGTCCTCATGCGTGACAGGCGAGCACCGAGCCACTGCTCTAGCCCTTGGTATGATGTTTTTATGCTAACTCTTCTATTAATGCTTGCTACCCTTTGGATCTGTCAACAAAATGAAATCATTTTAAAGAATTAAAATAATGTCTATGATTTTGCCTTTTAATATGCTTTGACAAGGCAGGATGGGAGGACAATATATCCATCTGACCAATGACGATGTACTAGAAATCTAGGAAGTGTTAGGAGACTTGACTCAAACGAAGCAACTCTCTCCTGGCAGGGCCAGTCGAAAACCAATTTTATGCAGACACGCTAAAAGAGCAAGCTTTTGTGAACAACATGCAACTTGTTGTTTTTAGAAGATTTCATAGGTTATTAACTGGTAACTGAATTAGAAATAACTGCCTTTCCAACTATCCGATAATATGTCTAAATAGCTTTTTAAACGTGAAACCTCATTCTTATCTGAATTCTAGGACACGATCTAGGAAGTGACTATAAGTAATAATCATTGCAATGACAATTAAAGTGCATTAGCAAATAGAGCCACCATACCCTTAACTGTGCTATTTACCTAAAAAAAAGACTCAAGGCCCCTGAGCAACAAGGGAACATTTTGAAGCCTGGAAAGTTATGTCAATAATAAAAAAAAAAAAGCCAGAGAAGACTTGCATAGTTAGAGAGACCACCAAGTGTGTATATAGAAAAGGATGTAGTGAGGCTAGACAAGATGTCACATCATAAGTACATGTCCTTTGTGAGAAAAAGCCAAGAAATTCAAAACAAAAATGTTTGAAAGCACTTGCTTGTATTCACATGGCATTATGATTATTTTCTTCTGACAGAAATAAGTTATATAAATAGGACATCAAAAGGAGAATGTAGCTTTGATCTCATTTCTAATTAATTGCACCCGGCGAAGATTCAGATCACATAAGTGAGGGATAGTAAGTGTTACTTATGTAAATAATTAATAAGCATTCTATGATCTATTAGGCTTTTATCTGTCCTTCCAAAGAAGGGAAAGTTATCTACAGCTCAGCCAGTAAGAAGCAAACTTGTCATTTAAATCTCTTCTCTGAGCTTATTTCTTGGAGGGATTTCCTCAAGAGCAAAGCCATTTCTGTAATCTCAGTTAGAAGAGCGGTTCTAGAGTACAAGCCACAATTAAGAGGTTCTTTTTTAAAGACATTTGTGGCAAACAATTTTTTGTTTGCCACCAACAATCTGTGCTCTTCTTGTTTCTTAGAAATGAAACAGGAGCTGGGATGTGACTGTCCAGGCAGAGACTAGCACGCTTTCCAAGTCCCTAGTCATGAAAGGTTTTATAGGACACATGGAAGGAATGTGAATTGGAAGGAGGTGTTTGTTTCCATGTAACTTCCTTTCAGAGGAAATTTTTGTCCCTGGGTGACTAGTGATGCCCGGAACAGCCTTGAAAACTACATGCTAAAAGTGGAGGAACTGTTCTCACCCCAGGTCCCTGAAATACTAGTTGCAGTACGGTCACCTTCTGACAAGGTCCAGTCACCTCACACTGTAATTTGAAGGAGAAATAAACGTTTGGGTTCTTCAATATTTTGGGACTTTGCTATAATAGCATAGCTTGATAATGCATTGATGAAAAAATTAAATCCCATCAAATAGGGGTTTTAATTGTTTCTAGTCCTTAGCTATACTTTATAATAGTCCATCAAATTCTCCTTATGTGAAGTAGGTAAACTTTGACTATAAAATGGATCTTGGGCTGGAGCAGTGGCTCAGCGGTACATCGCTTGTCAGGCATGCGTGAGGACCTGGGTTCAAATACCAGCACCACATACACAACTAAGTGGAGGAAAAACAAAAACCACACGAAAAAATAAACAGTAAAAAACCTGATTCTTGGGGTTGGGGATTTAGCTCGGTGGCAGAGGGCTTGCCTAGCACGCTCCAGGCCCCAAGTTCGGTCCTCAGCCCTGAAAAAACAAAACAAAACAAAACAAAAAACTTAATTCTCTGTTTCTTGCTCTCACTCATGCTATCTCTCTCTCTCTCAAAAAAAATTAAAATGGATCTAGGTGATACACCCTACTCTCTGTTCAGTATAAAATTGTGTTGTGGGCTATTAAAATAAAATTGGGGCTATTTCTTTACAAGCATCCTCAAATTATTTGCACCTCAAAGTTTTTCTCTAAATATATCCTCTTTCTTTCCATATTCTTTCTACCTAATCCCTTTATATTATACACTTCAGTAACAGGTGCCCTTGCTTTCCCCCTCCTTCTCTGTCTTGGGTGTTATGTTCTCTTCCTTGGTCTTTTCCAGTTTACCCTAAAATGTACTCAGCTCTTCTGCAGGCCTTAAAGCCTCTTTCTTTAGTTAGACTTCCATGTTGGGTCTTCACCTTATCATTTTTCCTTTCCTTATCCTTCTCCACTTTTATCCTGCCTTAACTTCCTCCAAATTCTTGAGAGAGTATTCAACCTTTCCTGCTCCAGTTTTATAAAATTTGTTTGCCAACCCCAACCTTATTCAAAAAATTCTTTCCTTATTTACTAATCATTTTCCAAAATGGAAATCACCTTTCCCTCACCCAAATGACCTCTTACTCCTGATTTTAATTTATCTGTTTATGGTAACATTGTGTTTCCCACATTTGGGCTTGAAAGTTTGGAATAAATTTTTTAAAATTTCTTTTCTTTCCCAACATTTAACAATTTACTATGTCTCTTAAGACTTTTTTGTCTTTTTTTCCTGACTTTGAAATAATATCCCAAATTACTTTTGTGTTCACCACCGCTTAACACTTTAATATAAGTTTGCATTCTTATTTTTTCCTGAATTTTGGAATATCCTTCTCATTTCTACACCATCCCCTTCAATCCTACTCCCGTACCATTGCCAGTGTAAGCCTACTATACAAATGGTAGCTTACAATATTCCCAATCAAAAAATTTCCAGTAGCCCCCCACTGCTTGCTAAATAATTGAAGACAACTTTGCCTGATGTCTAAGGCCCATTGAATTCAGCTTCCTAAATCTATTTTGCATAAGAGGGAACTTGTTTTCCAGCCTGATTTGAACTCCTGATGTTTCCCTAGTGTGTTCTGTCCTTAACCACCTTTGCACCTTTCCTTTGGCAGTATTTTTTTCTGGAATGTTCTCAGTTCTCTTTGGTCTGCATGGGTGAACTCTTACTCCCTCTTCAGGATTAGCTTCAGTGACATCTCTTCCATCCAATGAGATCTCACCCCTGCCTCAACACTAGAGCAAATTATGTGAATCACTCTTGTGATTCTTCAATGGTTTCTGAGTTATCATTATATGGTGAAATAGAAACAGCACAGTATTTGAAGTCCTAACTCCCATCTTGGCTCTACTACTAAGCGAGCAGGCTGTTTTACCTGCTCATGGAAATATATTCATGTATAAAATGGAGGTAATAAGGTCTATTTCTCAAAAGATTATATTAAATTAGGTATGTGATAGAGTTTGGTAAATTATTAAAGACTTTACAAGCATTACATTATTTCCTTAAGTATCTTATTTCCTTAAGTATAGCTTAGCTTCTTAAAGCAAGAATATTGTGTTCAAATTTTTCCCATTTCCTGTAATGATTAACAGAGGGAACTTGCCATAGAATTTGCTTAGTTAATTGTTAAGCAACAGCAACAAAAGCAAACAAATTAGCATGATAACCAAAAACTGAGGTGAAACATTCAAATGGTCTTCCCACATGATATTAAGCATCTGATTATAATGAAATAGTTATGAGAAATTTTATTTGTATTTTATACTTCATGCCATTTATTTTGTTTAATATTCAAAACTATTACAAGTTTTCTACAGAAAGAAGGCAAAGAAATGGATATGCATTTGCTCTCTCAAATGTTCAAGTACCTAAAATATTTGATACGTACAAAGAAATGATTTTCCTCACCTTTAAAAAGAATAAAGATCAAATGCAGGGGAAATGCCACAACAGAACATGTAGCTCCTCTGGAACATTAGGTAGATGGTGTTCATTATTTCCAGGCAAATCTGAGCAAGTGAAATCATCAACCAAGCATTTGTTGATATTGTGCCGTGATTTGTAGAAATCATAACAAGAACACCTCTGTTCAGACAACAAATTCCTTTGGAGGTTGATTAGAATAAGAGAATTTTTAAAGAGGATTAGAAGACAATCTTCAGCAGGAAGCAAATTGACATATAAAAATACAGTCACTACCATTCTCTGGGGATGAATAAGAGAAAAACTAGCAGAAACAAGGCATTCTGATCTCTGCTGAGGGGCTTCAGAATTAAATGCCAGAACCATCTTGTCATTGACCAAGTGCTTTATATGTAGTTGTTTTACCAATGGATTTATTTCAAACAATTTCTAGAGTCCTATCTCCCAAAATGAAAAATAATGTGTTGTTGTCCAAATGAGCAGATATCATTAAAAGAAACTGAGAATTTTATTTGACTATTTTCCTAACAAAATGAACTGTGTTCAACGCTTGAAACTCAGGCTGGATGGATGACTATTAATTTACAGGGAATCTCTACAATGGCAAAAGAAGAGGATTCTCCTATAGCTCTTGCCCACTCCATCCCAGTCTTTCCTCTCTGATGGGCACAGATCCAGCTGCAGGAGACCCCATAGACTCTCTTTCATGACTTTTATAAATCCATGTGCTCATTGAGCTGGGGTGATGTTGCTCCATGTATGGGACCACCTCCAGTGGTGTTCTCTATCAGGCTTTGAATTTTCTGGAAGCTCTTCCCTGAATTGCTGCAATCAGGAAGGTCCCTCCATTATTCTCCTCTGCTGATCTTTGCTTAACCCTTTAGATTAGCAGCACCAAAAGCACATCTAGGAAAGAGCAGGTAAATGGTTGCTTCTTTTCCCTAGAGGTTCTAAAGCGGGCAACATTGGTGTAGATTTTTAAGGTAACATATTGATATGACTGTGGTTAACACTAAAATGGGAGGAGGTTGGAGAAAGTAATGTGAAGTCAAGCCTCTGAAATCCCCACAGAAGGGAATTCAGGGTGTTGGCTTTGCCACTGCTACCTTCCCACATACCTGCATAGAGCCCCACCCCTCCCAGGGCACACCAAACCCAGTCCTCTCCCAGCCAGACTTTCTCCTTTCCTCCTGAGGTCAAATTCTGCCTTTTCTGTGCAACATCACCTTTCTATCATGTTTCCAGGCTCAGAGTCCAAGCTGTGAGGTTCTACTTTATTTTGAGGAAGGCTGGGGAGGGTGGTCTTTTTTTTTTTTTTTTCCCCAGCAAGACAGAATAATTCTCCCACATTCCAAGTGAAGTAGGAGACCAAAGGACTCAGGCGCTCACCTTCCCAGAGGAGTATGATTTGTCCTTAAACCGTGCCTGGGTCTCTCTTCTTTCCTTTTGCAGCCTTGTTTATGGCCCTTCCTTTTTTGTTGTTTTGTTTGTTGTTGACTTGCTTCCTAGCTGTACTTTCTGAGACTTGGATCTCACATTCAGTGCTTGCTCTTGGTTTGGACCTCTCTCTCTCTCTCTCTCTCTCTCTCTATTTAAAAAGAAGAGAGAGAGAGAGAGAGGATCAGTTCTATTTATTTTTTCATCTGTTTTTCTTTCGCTGACACTTAGTTGTGTGTGAGTGCTCGGGTTCGAACCCAGGTCCTCACACATGCCAGGCAAGAGCACTACCACTGAGCCACTGCTTTGACCCTGGACCTCTCTTTACATACACATTTTGCAGTGTTTTGGTCTGGTCAAACATTCAGTGGAAAATTATTTCACTAATAGAAATACAACATTTCAATTTGTTCAGAAGCTTATTTCATTCAAAAGAGTATTAAACTGGAAGGAAAATGCATAAGGATCCTTACACATGCTCTTGAAATTTTCCATCTATTTTTAATCATTTCTTTTTAATTGCTAGATATTGAACTCAAGACTTCACACATGCTAGGCAAACTCTCTATCACTGAGTTGCATTCCCAGCCCTCTCTGTATTTTTTTTTATTAAAATAACTTGTATTCAAATTCTTTTTATCTAACTTTGAGATTAATATATTCTAATATTTGGGCCCAAGAATGTGACTGGGTCATTCTTGAGTTTCCATTTGGGAACTTTTCTCCATTAAATATAGTGACTCAGATTACAAATCATTAAAAACAAACAAATGTTTTTCTACTGCCTGGTAAGTACCAGAAAAGTGTCTGGCATTTATAGGTTTGGGGACAAAGGGAAGAGTTTGAGGGAGGGGAGATGAGGTCTAAAAGACATTAGTTGTGCTGTGGAATACTGGTAATTTAACAGGGCAGTAGAGAGAAGAGACAGACACATAAATAAGTCATTTTACTTCAACTCATGAAATGTTGCAATCAAAGTAGATATAAAACCTTGAGGTGGTAATTGCCAGGGAATGACCAGCTGTGGCTCGAGGAACCAGGAAATGCCTCATAGCTGAGCCTAATAATTAGGATGATTCTTCTGTACTTTGCACATTGTTTAAGATGTGTGCCCTATCCAATACTACATGACCTCATCTTTTTATTGCCTGGGGCTGTCCTTGGGGAAGATGAAGAAGGCAAGGGAAGTGGAAAGGGACTGGGCTCCCTTCTGCCCCAGGATTGCTACCCAGTCTTATTTTTGTTAAGCTTCTGTGTTGACTGCAGAAGAGAAGGTGCATTCCTGTGGCAGCAACTGGAGGTGACCCCTAGGGCTCACTAGGGAGGTCCTGAGAAGAGCTGGGGAAGTCAGAGAAAGTGGAGTAAAGAAGACATTCCCTGACAGCAGAGAACATTGCTACCGGGGAAATCACTTATGCGCCCGTCAGTACCTGGTTGTGTGTACAATGCTCATGGGAGGGGACTCTCTGACGACAGGCGGGGCAGTATCCTTCCTAGAGCTCAAAGTTTGCAGCACATACGGCATCAGTCATTCCCCAGGATTCTGCTGAGACAACCCCATGCATTTCTTCTGCTGTTCCCTGAATTAGTGTTTTCAATATATTGCACCATCTAGACAAATCTGACAGGGACCTAGGACATCACAGTGCCTCTGTAGGCAATTTAATTGCAGAAGCAGAAATGACTCCTTCACTAAGAATCAGCTTCAGCTGTAGAAATGCCTCTTTGAAGTCAATTTATTTATTTATTTATTTTTATTTGTTTGTTTATTTTTTCAGGGCTGAGGACTGAATTCGGGGCCTTGCGCATGCTAGGCAAGCGCTCTGCCACTGAGCTAAATCCCCAACCCCTTTTGAAGTCAATTTAAATTATGCATATTTAGGCAGGCAAGACAGCAAGATGGTTTTGCAAACAACCTTTAGAAAGGCTCTCTCCTCGTTGTACTTCTCTCTATGGCCACACATGTGAGTGCCAGGCCGCCATGACATTTGCCTGCTTTCTCTAAGTACTCAGGGGTAAAGCACAGGAAAGAATTCTCCAAGAGTTTGCTTCTCAGCATTCTCTCCAACTCCCTGTGGCTTGCTGGGGCTGGATTTGGAGCTGCAGTTTTTCCTTTTGGGAGATATAAAGTTTGTATTTTCATAGAAAAGGACAAGTATTTGCTCATTTTTCTCTGGCCTTTCATTTGTCTTTCAATATACTTTCAGTGTCTTTCCCCAACCCATCTCAATGGTTTATTTTCCTCTGAAAAGGAAAGAAATGCCGTTCCTAGGCCTGTCTTGTCAAAGCCTGTCCCTTCTTCTACTAACAGTACTTCAATTGTTAAAGAGAGGTTTATGTTTCTACATGTCTTTTCTGAGTCAGGGATCACAGTATTTAACATGGTAAGCTAACTTCTGGAGCTATTCAGGAAATGAAGGACATTAGTGAAATTCTTTTCATTAAGAAGAACAAATAAGAATGAAACAGCTTATCTTTTAATTTAATTATCTGATTACAAAGATTTTTCATTTATTAAAGGCAAGCTGAAATAAAAAATTATGTACTTTGGCTTGTATATGGCACCTAAAGCAATAATGTGTCAACTGTCAAGTCTCTTGACTTATTTTTCACAGTGGTGGAACTATTTAACCTTTGGATTGATAGGTCCCTTACTTTTTATGTACTTTGATTTTCTAAAGCATGGTCTTAGCAAAACCAGAAAACTTGACACCTATTCTTTTTCTCTCTGTATTCTGTTTCATTATGTATCTACTTTTTCAGTGACATTATGTGTATTTTACAGGAAGTTCAATAAGCATCCAATTTCTCTCTTTTTTTTTTTAAAGAGAGAGAATCAACTTTATTTAGTTTTTCATCTGATTTTCTTTGCTCTGACACTTAGTTGCATATGTGGTGCTAGGGTTTGAACCCAGGTCCTCACACATGCCAGGCAAGTGTAAAACTGTTGAGCCACTGCCCCAGCCCCCAGTTTCTCTTCTTAAAAACTAAGGATTAATTAATTATATGAAAATTATTTTTCTTCTTTAACATGTGAAACAACATCCCCC
The DNA here is from genome assembly GCA_004027875.1 of Aplodontia rufa. Lineage (NCBI taxonomy): Eukaryota > Metazoa > Chordata > Mammalia > Rodentia > Aplodontiidae > Aplodontia > Aplodontia rufa. The sequence continues at coordinate 178,948 of PVKS010000543.1, forward strand.
AGAAGATAATGGTTTATTATTTTTACTTTTTTATCCTTATACTTACTATCGTGGACTGAATGTTTATGCTCTGTACCTCCAATTCACATGTTGAAATCCTGCCCACCAATATGGTGGCATTAGGAGGTGGGGTGGTGGGGGCTTTGCTGGGTGATTATGTCATGAGAGTGGAGCTTTCAGTAACTGGATTAGTGCCCTGAAAAATGATAACCTAGAAAGCTTTCTTGCCCATTTTTTCCACCATGTGAAGACAGCAAGATGACAGCTATCCATGAACCAAGAAACTGGTCTTCATTAGAACCTGACCATATGGGCACCCTGATCTTGGACTTGCTTCCAGAAATTTATGAAATCAAATTCTATTGTTCATATTAGCCAATTGCGCAGATTGTACCCCTGAGCTCTCCCAATCAGAGTGAATGGTAGGATTGTGTCAGGTTGGAGATATAAGCAGGTGGACCGCCCAAGTGAGCTTGTTCATTGGATTGACTTTGTGAGTGCACCTTTCAGTAAAAGTAAATTCTGTCTTGCTCACCCACTTCTGCCACATGTTTGACTTCATTACGACACCTTGATAATTTTCTAACATAAGCCACCCAGTTTGCGGCACTTTGTTATAGCAGCCTGAGCAGACCAAAATGTATTATATACATTAACTATAGTCATATGTAGAAGAGCTGCGAGGAGTCAATCATTGTTATTCCCATCAACATAACCGAGGCTGACAATTGCAACACTAAGAATATTTCCACTTCCAGCATCACTACAGCCACAACCTGAATCACTGCTCCTTAGCAGTTCTTAATGTACTCATAAAACTGTATTTTGCTTAATAAAAATAATATCACTCTTCCGGAAGCTCTGCCACTATTGAAAATATTTCACAACTAAAGGAGATCAAAAATTGCTCTCAAAGATCCTTGGAGAGATGTCCTCTGTGAACTAAAGCACCATCACTGTTTATGATCAACACTGATATTGTAACAGGAGCATTTCATAATATCCCAGACTATATTTTGGCATGTCCTTCCTGTTCTTTCCAGTTTGTTTCCTTTCCCCTTGTTCCTTTCCTACCAAGGTTCTGGTAAGCAAATTTTGAATAGATTATTCATTAAATGAATTTGAGCTTTAATACTAGTGATCTACCCTGTTTCCCTATCCACTTAATATCTGTATTTTTAACCAAGGTTTTAGAGTTTCAGATGTATGTTCAGTGAGAGAACATTACATACTCAGATACTGATGCTTGTACTTAAATACTTAACAGACTTTCAGTACTTTGAACTTTTAAAACATACAAAGAAATGTAGCTTTGATGGAAGCTCATATCCACTATTTCTATGGACTTCCCCATCCCCTTTTTCCTTCCTTCCTTCCCCCGCTTCTGCCCTCCATCCATCTATCCTATGGTTTTGGTTTCTACTTTGGGTCTAGCACTAAACAAGGTTTATAGTAACAAATAGGACAGAAAGCTTTTAAAAGCACGAGGTCTTTAACCCTGATATACCAGGGTAATAATATATCAGGACCTAAGTTCTTGTGTTTTCTCACAGTCCTAAAATGTTACTTAAGAGACCAAGCAGAGAGGAGAGGGAAAGAAAAAGAGGCAAAATACAGAAGGCAAAGGACTAAAGACGTGCCTACTGAGTCTCTCCCTTTCAAAAAGGAATTTTTTTGTGAACCTTACTGGGAGACTTCTAGTGGGTTTTTGCTAACCAGATCTGGGTCATATGTTCACCCCTAGGCAAAAGATATTTTAGTTGATCACATTACGGCAGTTAAAAAAAAAAATCCAGGTCCTATGATCATGAAAGATGAGGAGAAGCATGGGAAACTGGCTGTGTCTGTCTTGGGAATGTACCCAGCCTGAAAGCTGGAGAAGGCACACCTCCTACCCACCCCAGCTTCAGTAAAGTATAGTTGATAAATGAAAATTGTACATAGTTGTGGAGTACAAAGTGATGTTTTGATATATGTATGTGTTGTAAAATGATTAAACGGATTAACACATCTTATCACCTCGCATACTTTTTTTTGCAGTGAGAATGCTTTAAATCTGTTCTCTTAGTCATTTTCAAGGTTCTAATGCACTATCATTAACCACAGTCACTATTGCACGCCTCGTGCAATAGATTTCCAGAACTTATTGTTATTACTGTCCAGTATCCCCCCATTACACCCCCAACTACTGTTCACTACCGCTCTGCTCTCTGATTCTATGATTTTGACTTTGACTTTTTAAGATTCCACAAATACGTGTGATCATATAAGATTTGTCTCTCTGTGTCTGGCTTATTTCACTTAGCACAATGTCCTCCATATTCATCCATGTCATTGATACTTTTTATTTTAAGAGAGAGAGGGACAGTGAGAGAGAGACAGAGAGAAAGAGAGAGATAGAATAAATTTTATTTAGTTTTTCATCTGGTTTTCATTGGTCAAACAGTTGTGTACATGGTGCTGGGGTTCGAGTCCACATCCTCACACATGCCAGCACCACAACCTCTGAGACACTGCTTCAGTCCCAATACTTTTATTTTTAAGACTGAATAGTATTTCAATGTATCTATATGACATTTTGTTTATTTTTTTAAAATAATATCTTTTTTTTTTAAGAGAGAGGGACAGTGAGAGAGAGAGAGAATCAATTTTATTTAGTTTTTCATGTGACTCTCATTGCTCCCAACACTTTATGGTGTACATGGTGCTGGGGTCCAGACTCACATCCCTGAGCATGCAAGGCAAGCACCCTAACCACTGAGCAACCACTCCAGCGCTATATGACATTTAAATGTATATATTTAAGGTTTGCAAGTGACGTTTTAATATACAAGTACACAGTAAAGTAATTAAGTATATTAATATAGTCATCATTTCATATAGTTACTTCTGTTTTGGTAAGAATGTCTAAAAATCAACTCTCATAGCAAATTTCCAGCAAACAATGCAATATTATTAACTGTAGTTCTTTCGGTGTACATTTGATCTCTAGGCTTACGCATCCTATGTAACAGCAGCTTTGCACCCTTTGAGCTATGTCTTCTTCTTCCCCTACTCTCCTACCCATTGTCAACCACTCTTCTAGTCTCTGTTCGTATTCAATTTTACCACATTCTCTTTTTCCATTCTTAGCTTGATTCCGTGTCTTGGTTATTGTGAATAATGCTGCAGTGAACATAGGAGTTCAGATATCTCTCTGACACTCTAATTTCATTTCCTTTGAATATATGTCCAGAAGTGGTATTGCTGGATCATATGTTAGTTCTATTTTTAACTTTTTGAGGGACTTCCACACTATTTTTCATTATGGTCGTATGAATTTACATTCCCACCAACAGTGTGCAAGAATTCCCTCTTCTACATATCCTCACCAACACTTCTTTTGTCTTTCTGACCATAGGCCTTCTATGTATGCAAGGTGATGTCTCACTGTGGTTTTGGCTTGCATTTCCCTGATGACTAATGATGTTGAACATTTTTTCAGATGCCTATTGGCCATTTGTATGCCTTCCTCTGAAAATTGTCTATTTGGTTCCTTTGTTCAACTTTTCATCTAGTTATTTTTTTATTTCTTTGTCTCAGTCCATTCATACCACTAAAATAAAACACCTGAGACTGGATAATATATAGTATATATCAATTTTTTTTCTGTAATAGAGATACATTTTTCACAGTACTGGAGACTGGAAATTCCAAGATAAAGGCCCCATCATTCAGTGTCTCATTTAGGCTGCTCTCTCTGCTTTCCAGATGGCACCTCATTGCTGTGTCCTTACACTGCAGAAGACAGAAACGCAAAAAGAGCCTAGTCAATTCTCCAGCAGGGTAAGGACTTTCATGAAGGAATCACTTCCTGCTTCCTGCAGGCCCCACTTCTTAGTATGGTTGTTTGGGGATTAAATTACAACTGATGAATGTGAATTTTGAGGGACACACATTTTACATCCATGACACTTTTTTACGTCTTAAGAAGGAATGCTATTGCCAATGCTCAGAACATGTCAGGTCAAGGCAAAAATTGGGGTGAAGTCAGCGTCATGCTGAAAGAACGATCTGGAATGAAGGTAAGCACTGGGTGACTTGGAGCTTGGTGCTCTGAAACATACGAAGAAAAACAAGTTGAAAATAATGCTGGTAGGAAGAGAGATGAGTACCCTTCAATTAAATGCAATAAAAAACCTATTTTTAATGAAAGATTAGGACTTTATATTTGAACCCATTAAGTACTGACATATTGTGGCAGGAAATTGGCTTGATGAGTTTTACGTTTTTAGAAAGAACATTCTGGATCTTTCTAGTAGAGACTAATGAGGACAGAAGGGAATATAGAAATACCACCTAATAGCTTCAATAGAAGAGAGAAGTAATTTTAGTCTAGTGTAAGTTAGAAACAGTGGAATATAGAGTTGTATAATTTTTTTTTAGAATGACAGAACTAAGTGATTGCTTTGTTGTATGTAGGAAGAAGAAAACACATGTGAATGAAGATGCAAAGTCCAGGATGATCCCTGGTTTTCTGTTCCAGGGTAATTGCGATGACATTGTCAGGTACGGAGATGGAGAACACAGCCTTGGAGGGTGGGTGAACCACAGTGAATTTCATCTTAGATTTTGGTGTTTGAGGAGACTGGTAGATAACCATGAGGAGGAGTCAGCTATCCGGTGCACAGTTGAATATTAGGGTCTGGAAATCAAGAGTGCTTCCAAAGGAAGACTCAGGTGAGGATGTTTCAGGTATTAAAACCATAAATGAAGTTATGGGAATAAATGAGATTGTCCTTGGGAGTGGACAGAGTGACAAACTTGTCTATGTCAGAACTCTTAGTTTTGAACTGAGTCAATATTAAAGTAAGTGGCTGGAGGAAAGCACAGAGAAGAGTTTCCAAATGAATAACGTGACAGTGTCTTGCGATATGTGAAGAAATATGGATGTCATGAACTAGTAGGCAGTGGCAACCTGCCAGGGTAGAGGTTTCAGCCACACCTTGGCCACACTGAGCAGAATTCAGGCCACGACACTTCATTCCCAGCCATGCAGAATACTAAATACTGAAAGTTCATCTGCATATCTTTGACTTCCATCAGTAAGATGGGCAGGCCCTACTGAAAACTCAACTAGTTGTGTTACGCACATTGAACTTGCCCTATTTCCTTGCCTCCTCTATTCCTATATAAGCTCCTATTTTATGTTGAGTTACAAAAATTGTTTTCAGTTAAAAGAACACAGGCTCTAATTGCAGTTATTTAGTCTTTGTAGAAAATGTGTTCATGTCAAAGTATTGTTTCCAGGTTTAAAAAAAAAGCTCTTACATTTCTCATTGAACAATAAAATTCATTTTATTTTGAATTTGTAAAGAACTGCAGGTTACTGAGTCAATGAGAGATTTGAAAACAAAAATCTTATAAAAAAATGCTCAAGAAACAGGGTAAGAACTTACCAAAGATGTTTATTCCAGCCTTTCCGTTCCTCTAGAGGGCAGTATCCCTGGGTGTGGATGCTGGGGTTCATGCTGAGGGCTTTGAACCATTTGGCCAGCTTTGGCTATATTTTCCAAGCATTTCCATGGATTATTCCCTCATTGCTTCTCTACTCCTGCTCTCTCCCTCTTACCTTCTCCCAGATCATCTCTCTGCCTCATATTCCAAGATGCATGATTCACTCAACCTTTGCCTGGATTTCTTCTCTGTGGTCTCCCTTGACTCTTGGCCATTTCTCCCTCTTTTAAGCTAAGAGTCTACCCCACTGCCTCGGTTGTGGGAGAGAGAGGTAAACACTGAGTAGAATCTTAATATCCTTTAAGCACATGGAATCTCAACCTTGGAGCATCTGGATATTGCAGTATGTAGAGGAGAGAGGAAATACCAATTGTTGAGAAATTACATCAGGAGACTGCCTGTTTATACCTGGGGAATTTGTGTGTGTGTAAGAAAACAAGAGATGGAGGGGGTTGGATGGGACTAGTTGGCGACAGGTTAACCAAGATGAGTAAAACAATAGAAGATTTCAGATTTTACATATTTACATATTTTGGTTATTAGAGAGGGGCTGGAGTGGTAGCTCAGCTGTGATAGCACTTGCCTGGCATCCACAAGAACATGGGTTTGAACTCCAGCACCACATACAGAACAAAGTGTCAGAGCAACAAAAGTCACATGAAAAACTAAATAAAATTGATTCTCTTTTTCTCTCACTGTCCCTCTCTCTCTTAAAAAAAAGAAGTCAGAAGAAAATTAAATTTTTGATTAAAGCAAATTTTAATTTTTGTCATAAATTATATTAACGTCATTAATATTAAACATATGCAGAATAATTAAGTATGTATGCACATTCTACTGAACAGACAAAGACATATACATGCATACACAAATATACCCATATGCATGTATACATATGTGAATTGGATAAACATACATACATACATATGTTGATCTTTGGTCAAATAAGCGATTTTGTGTTAGCTGAAGCGTCTACCTTCTTCTTTATTATCCAGCAGCAATTCCCTTGAGCCACTGTCCTCTTTTAACACCAAATTTCCACATCATTAACTATGGAAGATGCCAAAGCAAAGGTCCACCTTGTATTAATAAGTCTATAAACATAGGGCCTGGGTTACTAAAATGCTGCTGTGACCTTACCTTTGAAATTAAATTGCTTGAAAAAGTGATATGAAAGTTAAAAGTAAGTTACTGAGTTCCTTATTGTCATCTCAAACCACCTAAATGAGAAGCTATTGACCAGGCAGAAAGAATGCAGAAGGGATTCCCAGTTCTACAGAATGTGGCCATAGCGTGGGCCATATTTGTCCTTAGAAAGTCAGTCTTTCAACTGCATTCATCTGTAACAATCAATTTAAGACTGACCCAGGGAAGAGAGTGGAGAGAGAAAAATGAGACCTTTTGCCAGCGCGAGGCTGGACAGCTGTTATATTTTTGTTAGGGATATAAGAGTTTATAAGAAAGTGCCCCTCACAGAATGGAATGCTTATATGTACATTCTTCACAGATGAGGCTCTAGGACAGACTTACTGATAGAATCCTGTAAACACGCATTTACAGAAACAGATGCAGGCATCGATGGCAGCATTTAAACTGATCTAATATACACTCAAAGTACAGAAAAATGCAATTAAAAATCCATTCTTCTACTTGCTTTGAAAAAAAATCATTTATCTCTCTGATTCTCTTTATAAATAATGCCAGGACAGGACAGGTCCTCGAAGCTTTGCACCCCTTCTGAAGAACTGGACCGCTCTCCTGGGTGGACTGGGGCTCCTCCTCTCTGGGCAGGTAGAAGTTTAAGTCTTCCTAACCTTTGGAGGCTTTAAGAAAGTGCAGGTTTCTAAGGCCCTGTCCAGGATTCTGACTTAGCAGGCCTGGCATGGACACAGGAATCTGCATGTTTATCAAACAAACCAGTGGATTTTAATACAGAGGATTTAGGGAATCACACCAAGTAAACACTGCCTTACAACTAATCTTGTTATTAATTTATTGTTGTCCACTGAAAGCATTTCTTCCCTGGAGATGAGAAAAAAACCCTAAACTTAAAGCTTCCAGAAAACTTTCAAATTCAAGATTATTCTTCAAACATTTTTGTTGCCTAAATTTTAAGTTTTTCTACTATCCCAGACAGTATTATTCTTATAATCAAAATCATCACATCATCAATATAGTCAAATTGTCATAATCAGAAATTTTTAGTCTTTCATTCTGTTTAGAAAGAATCAGAGAAAGGCTAATGCACTGCAGTTTGATTTATAGTCAATAAGAATCTTCTGGTTCTGACTCCAGGACTCAACGCACACAATTGATGTTCAGTACCATGACTCTAGAATTCTGCAATGTTCCCAAAGTTAAATCATTGCAGGGGTCCTTAATTATTTCCTTAGGCTAAGTTCCTGAAAGTAGAATTTCTGGATCAGAAGCTAATGCTTAAACACTTTTGTTTGTATCATTAAGTCTCAATATTAAAAGTAATAATACAATAAAATTCAGTATATAAATGCTTATAGTGTGCTGGGCTGTGTGTTTCAATCATCATAACAGCATTACAAATTTAGTAATCATAATACCCATTTTGAGGATGATAAAAATGAGGCTAAAAGGACTTAATACATTGGCCAAAGTCATACAATCCATATGTAAGAAAATCAGGGACTGGAGTGGTAGCTCAGCAGTTAGACAGCTTGTCTGGTATGTGTGAGGATCTGGGTTCGAACCTCAGCACCACATGTACAATTAAGTGTCAGAGAAACAAAGGGCACATGAAAGATAAATAAAATTCATTCTTTCTTTCTCTCTCCCTCTTTCTCTTTCTCTTAAAAGAAAGAAAAAAAAATGGTACCGGGACTCGGGCCTACCTGACGCCAAACTCTCGTTGCTAACAACTGGAATATGCTGCCTTTTGAAACATTTTATTAATTGACAGTCTCACCAGAAGTCTATGAGAATCCCTGTTTTCCCACAATTCACAAATCAGCATATTACTTTCCATTTAAAATGACTAGCACTGTGGAACAACTATTTGTTTAA